>CM042066.1:11700180-12184570 GCA_023512825.1 Liposcelis brunnea
AAACATGGAGCTACATCGTTGCTTCTGAATGGTCAGGCCACTTGTTTTATTCATCAGGGAAGATATGAAGAAGCAGATTCAGCTCTGCAAGAATCAATATCAAAAGATACGAACAATCCAGATGCTTTAATTAATATGATAGTTTTATCTCAGCATTCTGGGAAACCTCCAGAAGTAGCAAATAGATATCTTATACAACTTCAAGAATTCCATAAAAATCATCCATTTGTTAAAGATTATGCAAGTAAAGAAGTAGAGTTTGATCGTCTAGCAGCGCAATATGCTCCATCTGGTTAAGAAAAATTACTCTAATGAGAATGAGATGAAATGTCAAGAGTGATTTTTTTAATCATGAGATATTAGAAGAGGGTGGAAACGGAATTCAGTGATTTGTTGCAATATTTTATCTTGATTTAAAGGATTAAACACTCTCGTCTGAATTTGTTTCAAAGTTTTTTACCTAACTGTCTCACATGAAGCTAAGGAGGAGTTTGCTGAAAAAAAATTGTGCTTTTTTACTTGCATTAAATATTTAAACCAATTTTCATGTTATGGTCCGTCCAAAACCTAAAGCAATCTCGAGATAGTTTGTTTTGTCTCATAGCTATCCTTCCGAATCGTTGTTAGCGTTTCCCCAAAATTTCGAAAAAATTTATGGTCACAGGGCATGCTAAAATGTATTTGCTCAATTTTTCCCGATCTCTCAACTGGTGCAGGAAAAAAATGGGAAGCAGTTTTCCACTTATTCCCTTTTAATTCCAGGTTGCTTTAGGTTTTGGACGGACCATAATTTTATTTAATCTATTTGCAGCTGTAATTTTTGTTCAGAAATATGAAAAAGTATAACATTTTATTTAAGAAATTATTGTTCTAAATTATAAATTCAAAACCTAGCCATTTCTTGAAAAAACCAAACAGATTCGTTTTTCCTCTTATTTATACAGGTAAGGTAGGGCTTTATGTAAAACTACTGCTTGCTAACCTTGAACAAGAATAGGAAAATGGAGAAAAATAAGAAAGTTAGCATTTTGATGCGTTTTGTGCATAATTTCAAATATTTAATATGAATTGTAGTAAAATTCAGGTAATATTCATTCCCTCCGTGAATCAGAATTGCAAGTTGATTTAATCAGTTTGTTTTTGTCACCCCCGAAATGTCTTCCTGAAAACCTAAAATTCATCAAAAAAAACTCCTAACGACATTGGATACGTTCTGAAATACCACAAAATGAAAAAAGACCCAAAGGGCCCCCAATTACGGTGTTCCTGAAAGCACTTTACGGAATTTATTTTTGTAAAGTTGTCAACTTGGCAGGTAACGTTGGTTTTTTTCGTTTTTTTGGTGGTTTCAGTAAATGGTGAAATTGGCGGAAATATTTCTCTATCGGAAAAAATGTATCCATCTGATTGATCGGTAAGTAGTGTTGCAAGTGCATTTCAATTTGGAAATGCCTCGGGATAATAACTGTATAAATTGGTCGGCAAAATTGATTGATTGGTTCATACGTTCAGGTAACCATGCGGGCTCCCATTATAAGGTTTGGTTATTTGTAATTGCTCATTTTTTTCTGGCTAATTTTTTTGCATCACTCTGTTGATTATATTGGATTATCAATCTGTTAACCTTGGGCTTAATTCTCTAAAGAAAGTACTGTATAGCTTTATATTTTCTGACAAAGAAAAGATAGTCTAGTTACCGCTCCAATTAAATGGATTTTTCTAAATGTTTCAGATTATATAGCATGATTCATGCTTGTCACAACTTCTGGGAAACAATGACAAGGAAGACAAAGGCGCTGCGGAACCTGAAGCTGTATGAAGGAGGAAAAGGATTGTGGGGCAGCTTGGATTTATCGGTAAGTAAAAACATTTCAGTAATTTCATTGTGTGGCTATTTGAAATTTGTATGGTACTTTTTAAGCAGCGTATCATCACAATGCGGCCAATTCTCCTCACTTGCATTTTGCGCATTGATTGCTGGAGGCAATCTAAATCTAGATAATTTGAAATTGAAAATGGGAAAACGTTAAAGTTTGAATAGTTAGATTCCATTTTTGCCATTAGATTAAAAGAATCCAGAATTATTTCAAAAGTTTTTCTTCAACTGACATGTGAATTTTTTTCTTGCCACAATTTTCTCCCCAGAACGTTCCTCAGAATAAATTTTAAAAAATTTCTGACAAAAAATATTCAAAACAAGTATTTCTGGTTTTTGAAACTCTTCTTTGGCTCCAAAAATTTTTCCAGCATTTTTTCTTATTCCAGTCTTTTCTTGCACAAAAAATTTTTTAGAGTAAGTTTTTATTGAGTTGATTTTACTTCTGAAGTCCCACGTCGATCCTCAAATTTTTTAATTCATTTTCAACCAATAAATCAACTCCTTTAATATTCAAAAAAACTTTCTTCCAAGAAAACATAAAATGTTATTCTTTATTTAATAATTTTCGCACGTTCGGTTTTCTCTCCTTTAAAACTCCTAAAAGAAAAACATTTTACGATTCGGAAAAGGAAAAAAAAACAGCAAAGCAATAAATCTAAATTTTATTTACAATCTTTTAATTTATAGTCTGCATTTACCGAAAAAGCTGTGATGGAAATTCAAGGGAAAGGATTAACAGCGGGGAAGAAAACTCCAAAAAATTCCCTCTTGAAATCCTCCCGTGAAACAATTCCTCTGGGTACCGATTCCGTTCGTGGAATTCCGGAAACCCCCGCCATTTTAATAAAACTGTCTGTAGCCTAATATTCATACGGGGCAAGTCCGTTATTTAAGTGATTAAAAAACCCGATCCGAGTTCGTTGCTTGGAAATGATCAGAGAATTTCAGTCTCGAATCATACGGTTTAGGGGGACTTGTGGCGGTTTTAAATCTCGGTATATTTTTTGTTTATGTCAAAAAATTTGATTTGTTTAGTGAAATAATGGCTGATTAATATTTTAATTTAATGTGTTGAGTGTTAGTTGTCTGTTTAATGCGGGATATAGTGCGGTTTTCAAGAAAACAAATCGGTTTTCGAATGTTTTGTTCACTCATTCTGGATATCACTTGCTTACGATCATAAGGTCACAACTGGAGGAACCATTATGTCACATTGTTTACTTTCAAAATAAAGGTAATTTCCCATGTTGAGTTTGTTTTGACCGGTCAGTTTACTTTATATATGACTTAATTGAAAACGGGGATGTTTATAATTTTTGAATTGAGTGTTTTTTGTGTGCGGAAGATGAAATTTTTAGGTTAGATTTCGTTGTTATTTATCCGGTTTGATATGTCTTTGTTACATTTAGATGTTAACCCATCTGCATCAGTTAGGCTCCGTATACACAACACGGGGGAAAAAAATTTGGCATTTAATACCGGAGAATTGTGATAATTGAAAGGTGCTTTAATTGTAAATTGTCTTTGTTGGACGAGTAACTTGATTTTGAGGAGAAAATTAAGAATTCATGGAAGTGTGATGGAGAAAAATGTAATTGTTGTTGGTGTTCAGAACTCGAATGTTGAGTTTTTGCATTTTTTTCCCATCAGTTTGTAGTTTCGAGATATGTTTCCATGTGGAAATTTTGAGCTGGTGAATTACTCGAACATGTCTTGGGAATAACTGGTTGTGGGCATAGTGAATTTTACATCATACTCGGGGGGAAAATTGTTAAAAATATGAAATAGATGGATTAGTCGATTGTAACAATAAATGGAAATGTTACAAGTGCTCAGTGGCAGATTTTAGTGAAAAACATTTCATAGACATGTTTGACGATTCTTAATATTTGTAGGATATTGGTGGATGAAACTATCAAAAATGATTTTTTGGTACAAATGAAATCAGATTTTTAACTGAACGTTAATTATAGTGGATTATAGTCAAATCTCGATCTTAAGAATTATCAAGGTACGAAGACAAATTGATGAGAAAGAATTTTTCAGATATACAACTTGAAAAACAGTTTAATTCTGCTCAAAGGAATTATCGCCTGGACTGATTAGTCAGAATGGAACTTTGAGGGAAAATATTTTCTTGAAAAATCAGAAAATTGTTTTAATGTCTAAAAAATTTTGGAGGGTTTTGCCCAATTTTTTCTCGAGAAAACACTTTAATCATGATTTAAACTGAATCTCAAAAAATATTTTGATTAGTTTTAGAGAAAGGATTAGTAGAAAACAATTTTTAGGTCTTAAAAGTAGAATTGAGTCTGATGACATTCTGTGCCGCAAGACAAATATGGTGCTCGAAACTAAATTAGGCAATAGCTGGTGTTCAAGAAAGGCAGGAATTTTTTTTTGCTCTCGAGGGACTTTTTTTCCTCATATTAACAAATTTTCTGCCTCGCTTCCATTCTCTTTGACATTTTTTTCTGGAACCGACCCTGAATGCATCCGCCGCGCTTCCGGGGATGTGAAAAATGTTTCTCACCAAATGGGGAAAATATATAGCCTGTAGGGTCATTCACGGCTGACGCGACATCAGTCCCCCCGAAGGTTGTATTGTGAATATTTCATGCAAAAATAGAGAATTTTTAAAATGGATGGAAAATTACATCTCGTTCTCAGCAATCTCATGATTGTTAAAAGAGCCATTACGAATGCGTCACATCCCTAATGCGAAAGCCACTCTTTTCACCAAGTAAATTGATGGTTTATCTCAATGCCTCCTGCATCATGCTCTGATAATAATTTATCGCTCTAAAGTTTTTTTACTGCAGCTTTTATAATAGCAATATCATCATCATCATTCAGCTACTTATTTGTCCTGAATAAATATTCCATAATTTTTGGTGAAAGGAAATTCCTTTGGGAGATTTTTTTGTTGATGAAACATAAAATCATTCGAGAGTTTTGACAGAGAAGAGCTGATTCAGTTGGGCGATAAATATTCACTTATAAGAGCAGTGTGCCTAAAGAGAATAGGTCGGCTTTTGTAAATAATCAAACAGAATGTTTTCTTTCAGGCCATGTTTAGGTGTAGTTTTCAAGATGCATTTTACAGGTGCACACTTGAGTCGAAATGCAGGTGTGGTTGGGTATGTCAAGATGGTTTACTTTAAGACTTTATATGAAGATCATAATTGCATTTTTTTTACGTGCCATTGTGCCATTTGCAGGGACTAACTGGCCTTTAGAAAAAGCTGATAGGTTTATTCCTAAAGAAGAATTTTTTTGCGATTACCTCTTTAGCTATTTAAGCTACTGAATTCTTGATTCTTGGCCCTAAAATCCTTCGGTTTTAGTAAGTCCCTCAAAAATTCTTACTTTTCCTCTCAAAAAACCGGAAAGTCCCTGCAACCTGAGCAAAAATCGAGTTTGATCACTGAATTATTTGAGTTCTTTTAATTTTTTTCTACATTCTCTCTGACAATTTGAAAAACTAGTCCAGCCATTTGGCATACCTTACCAATTTTTTTCAGCCAAACGCACTATTAACTCCAAAAACTCCCAAGATCTACTTAATGTACCATAACCCTTATCCCAAGCCCAGCAAACTAGAAAAGTAGAAATTACTCCTCTTCGCTACAGTAAAAACTAACCGAAAAAAGAACTTTGAAAGACCGGTAAACTGGAAAATAGTTAACGAAGTTATACGACATAAATATGATTCATTTCTTCAAAAAAGTTTTTTTTCCGCTTGAAAAAAAAAGAAGTGAAAACTATACGAAATTACTAAATTTCGTTTTTCTCTGTCCTCTCTGCCTCCTAATTCCATTTCGCCCTGGAAGGGATGTTTTTATGGTTATTATTATTTTTCTCGAGGTGCTTTTGCCATGAGGTCGGATAATGTTTAGAGCATACCCGTAGGGCACCATTTCCCGGGGAAACTAACTGATAAATCATTTATTTAAATTTCTCTTTTTTTTTTTTCGTTCTCCTCATCTGTGTGTTTTTTTTCGTGCGCGGGGATTCGGTCTTCTTGCCACATAATTACGTTTTTCGGGATTTCCATTACGGGTGTTGGGGAGAGGCTAATAACGCTTTCCCACACGTGTTGTTGTGTGCTTTGAAAACAAAAATTTTCTATATCTCGCAATTAAATTCATCCAGTGTGTCCTCAACGTATGCCCGGGTACCCGTAACGGGGTCTCAGAACGACAACAAATGATCTCATTACCCACTATGATCCTATCTAAGTGAACGTGACATTACAAATGATGCCGCAATCAGATTTTGATGATGGCCAATCATTTTCTCTATTTCGTTTACACATAAGGGGGTGAAAACTCATTTATTTTCCATCGTCTCCCCGTGTGAGGACTCCTCCGGAAGCGGCTGGAATAAGGTAATTTAACCCGGGACGGTGACCACCTTTCATTTTGCGGATCTTCTCAGTTCATATTAAACCTTTTCCATAGGTTCCGCCTATTAATTCGGCTGTTTTGTTAATTTTGATTTGAAATGGTTGATTAAGAGGGTTTCGAATGATTTCTCACTGAAAGGAAAATTTTGTAAGTTTAAATCCTGAAATTGAAATTTTTATGGCCTTTGCAAAAAAAGCTTTGCTTTTCCCACATAGTAATAAATTCTGCAAAAACACGTCAACTGCTTTCATAATATATTGATCAAAAACCTCCTCAACTTTACTTAAATTATAAATGAAGCTTTTTACGATTCACATTCCAAGACATAATAAGATAAATAATTCAACATTTCTGATGAGAATATTTTATTTTCAAAAAGCCTTCACGTTTTACACCTTCATAAAGTAAAGCATGCTCATACGAAATTCGTTCAGCCCCGCTAAAAAAAAGTCTTCAGCCTTCCCCAGAGAAAATATTTTTAGACAGCGGTAGTGTCGTGGCTCTACTTTAATCAAAAAAATGTTCTTTAAGACTCATTTTACTTTTCTGGTTTAAGAAATTTAATTCGATACTAGCGCTACTGTTGACTACTTTACAAATTAAAATGATTTTACTGCTCTCTTATGAGCATTGCTCAAATTAAAATTATATTACTCCCTCTAAGTGCTATTTCACTAACTAAAACTACAATAGCGCTCTCTAGCTGCAACCTAACAAACCAAAACTCTCCTACAACTATTTTGTAAACGAAAATGATGCTTGGCTTGCTCTCTCCTGCGACCTTTTCAGAAAATAAAACGCCACCACTGTCTACTGCTTTTCAGCAACTACACTAGCGCCATCAGCCATGACTTCACGAACTAAAACGTGAGCACTGCTCTCCAACAATCATTTCACGAATTTAAATGTCGCCATCTTTCTCCTGTGACAATTTCACAAGACACTAGAGCTCTTAAATGAACATTTGACTGTTTGAAAAGGTTAGCGTCATCTATCATTCATCGGCCATTTTGAAAACAAAACACATACCAGATTTTACTTATTTCTTAAAACCAATTTTGGCTTTGCTTTTATTGGGCTGCATCAAACACTGATATTATTGAAGCATAGAATAAGCTAAATATTCGATATGTGTGGTTGAAAACTACGAAGTGTAAACGCAGCCTAACCTGTAATTATTATTTGTTTTTATAACTCAGGCCACTCACTGCGAGGAAATTTGAGACTATTCGTTTTCAGCGCCCTGTAGTTTTATAACTTTTTAACAATGTGAAAACCGTTTTACAATGATCAAGTTTACATGAGCGTCGAAAATTTTAAATTCCGTTTTATTGTTCATTTTTTCCCCTTTGGTTGACAATCTCTTTTAATTCACCATAAATTTTTAACGCCATTGAAAACCGCTGATATTAAATGGCGGCTTGAAGCTTAAATTTAAAAACGTTCATAATTCGCATAAATGTTAAATTAAATTCTTCATTTTGGTTCCCTCTATAATGCCAAACTCAAAAAATCGTTTAATTCCCGTGAGAAACAGATGTCGCTCTTGTCCAATCCTGCAAATTCTATCGTCTCCGACAATGCGCCGACATATGCGCAGTAACCAATTACTCGTCATAGTCGGATCGTGTAAACCAAAAATCTGCCTCGTGTGTCTGGTACAGTTAGCTTTTAATCTTTTTTTGCTCATTTTTAACGGTTTTTGATGATTTTTTTGCATACGCGAATTTTAAAGTATTTATTTGATTCGATTATGTATATTTTAAGTGTTGAAATCCAGAATTATGTGCAGATTTTGTGTTTCTTTGGAATCATGCTTAAGATGGCGTCGAAGCTTCCTCCGCCATTCGATGAAATGAAAAATTTCATTGAAATCAATAAGGTATGCCCGATTTTTTTTGCTGTGCTGATTTTTCTACGATATTTTTTATTTCTGTGTTTTAGTGGCCAGGATTTACTTGTATAGGGATCAGCTAATTTGATTTGATGGTGAATTCAACATAAAAAGTGAATCATTTTTTTTCCTGACAGATTAACCAGTGCTGTGTCATAAAACCAAAAAATTTTTTGTAATCTCTTAAGAAAAGGCTTTGCTATGAGGTTATAAGGAATTAAATGGTTAAACATACTAATTTTGCTGATGTTGCTTTCTAAAAAATAACTGGATTGATAACGAGGGTTCACAAAATTTTTTTTGCACATTTTTAAGTAGCAGCATCCTTTATTTAGGGTCATTTAAGAAAGCATTGTGAATCAGATGCCTTATAAATGAACTAGTGATGCTTTCATAAATTTGAACGTTAAAAATTAATCTAACTGCCATTTTCATGATTGTCGTTTGATTTTGCAGTTGGTCGACTTTGACATTAATGATTTCTGACAAGCGTTGAACCTGCAGCATTAGTTGTAATTAAGGTTTTAAGTGCAACAATCTTAACTAGAGTTTTTGTTCAGAATTAACAAGCTTGGAATTAGCAATCAACTCAGTCTTAAACACAAATGGAATAGAAATGAATGAGTTAAGGTTATGATTTTATATAAAGGGACGTAGTTACTGTTGGACTTCTGTATTACGGATTTTGTGTTGAACATGAAGTATTTAAGGTAGGTAGTGACTAATTTAGGGACATTGATGACTTTATTCAACTTTTGGTCTGAAAATAAATAATCAGTTGAGGTTATGTTGCCTGCAAATGTAATTCAATTCTTTAGTGCAATCGCATAGCTATTGCAATCAAATTTTTACATTGCATTACATATCTCTAGTTTGTATTGTGGTTCATATGACCTAAGTCGATGACTTGATTAGGCTTTTTGCATTTTAAGACGAGATCAGTTGAAGTTAGGTTTTGTGTCAAAGCCATTTGCACAACATGGCAGTGTTCAACTTTGGCAGTGATGATTTAATATTACACATTCAATCTGCAAGATTCTCTTGATTACAATTATCAAAGATTTGTTGTGTCAGTTTCACATTTTGATTCCTAACAAGCAATCGGTAAATGTCATGATGCTCAAAATGGTCGCTAATGATGTTTAGCTTCCACGTTTCTGATTTTAGGCTACTTGTTGAAACTGTCAGGTATGTTATGTTGAATACGTGGGATTTTAGGACTGCATCTAGTTTTGCATCTTGCAGTTAAGGAGTTTTGCAGAAATATTATTCGATGAGGAATCATATTTTCATGAATTTTCAGTTTTGGGCTGAAATTAGAAAATGATACTATGTGTTTGGATTCAGCTGTGATAAAATTAAACCTATATGGTTAGAGATCTTAATGCTGCTTCTTCTACTAGATGCACCCCGAAAGATGTTTCTTGCCAAGTTGAAATTTTGAAAATTTTTCATTCAAAAACCTCAACACTAGCTTTCGAATGGCTAAACATCTCCGAGGCATGAAATCCCAAAGCTGAATCGTCTTTTACCTTTGTAAAATTAAGCTTTCCGTTTTTAATCGTTTACTTTTGTTCCCATCCACGATGATGTTATTTAAATCTAAACTTTTTTAATTGATGTCTTTAAAACTTAATTACAATTCCCCTAAAGCTGACGACGTTATAGTTGAAGCCATCGAGGTCTCTTTGAACTAACAAAATATATCCGTGTTGTAAAATATTTTCCCGGTATTAAATGTCACGAGGATGAGAGCAGAGGAAGGAAGATTGGAAATTTTGATGAAATGTCACGGAGATGCAATGAGTGTGATCAGTTGTTTCCGTGTCTCGAGGTTTTGAAACCACGGGAACCCATTAAGGGATGCGTCATTTGACTTTTCTTCCATTAAATAAATTGAATATAAACTCAACCAGTGCACACGTTTTGCTTTTACCTGGGATTTTGTAACTTTTAAAATGGGGAGTTTTTAAAAATTGAGAGGTTTTGATGAGGAGAGGTTTTTTTTAAGTTCACATTTATGAATTGTGGATGGATGGACAGAAAAAATCAACTAGAGGATGATTTGATGAGTGGTAGGTGATCGAAAGTTCTTTTTGTAAGTGCTGGGCACTTCAAGGCGTATTTTGGCTGGATAGCATCCTTAGCCAGATTCTGGGGGTTTATTTTTGAGCTAGGGGCCAATGCCAATGCTCTAGACGGATGCTGGGACATTTTGGGTCATGCCAGTGTTAATGCCTTTTCATTCTTTTGAAAAATAATTGTGGGACCTGATGCCAGAGTTTGATTTTGGTTTTCATTATCCGTGAAAGTGTCTCTTTTCAAAACGCCGTGTATTGTTGACCGGGCTTTAAGTCATTCCTTTATATTAAACCGTAGAATAATTGCATCTCATTTTTAGAATTTTCATACTCGAACAAGTTTTTTGAAAATCTTTATACTCAAGCAAGTCTTTCCAGAATCTTCATACTCAAGCGAGTCTTTCCAGAATCTTCAGCTGAACAAGTCTTTTCAGAATCATTATAGTCGAACAGGTCTTTTCAGAATTTTCGTGATCGAACAAGTTTTCCCAGAATTTTTTCTTCTCAACCACATCTTTAAATAATTTTTTTTGTCTACCAGATCTTTTGATGAAATTTCATGAAATCAAAATTTGTTCAAGGGAAAATATGTGGAAAAAAAAATTCTAAAAGAACTAAGCACCAAAAAGTTATTTAAAGAAGAGTATGAAAATTCTAAAAACCTTGATGGAGTGGAAAAATAGGAAAACTTGTTTGACTATAAAAATTTTGAATAAATTTTCTCACAACCATAAATTAATATCTGACTAGAAAATTTTTTTGGTTTTTATTATTTTTAAAACAATGTGGGAAATAAATTTTCTGGATAGCATTCCATTCATTTAACCAAAGAAATGGCATCAAGATCCAGCTATTTCCTTAATAGATTATTCAACCAACGAAATCAATAATCGAGATGCAATTATTCTACGGTTTAATATAAAGGAATGACTTAAAGCCCGGTCAACATTACACGGCGCGTTTATTTATTATTTTTTCATGCGCCTAATTTTACCTGCATGTCGTTTACGCCGTTACGACTCGATACCATTTTATATGTCTCAATTAGTAAAGAGAATACCGGCTTCCAAGCAACATCACATTTATGTTTAACTTACCCTTCCAAGTGCATAATGTTAAACCGAAATGAATGTCCGAAACGTGTTCTGCCATGGACATGATCGTGATTTTCCTTTCATCGGTTTTATATATATTTTTGAATGATTTACGTAACTACATAACTGTCCGAATTGAAAATATCACGTGGACATTACGAGATGTGTTTTAGACGTTCCAATTTCCCCTCGTTGAGGCTTTTTATGTTTCCCTCCCCGTGTGGAGGATATTATGTAGGTTTCTCGGTAATTTTTTTTTTCTGCGAAGTTGAGTATTGTTCCTTAAACTGTTCCCTTTAGTTTGATGCAAACTTGACGAATATCAAAGCGGATTGGAGCTCTCTAGAGACTTGATTTAAGTTTCACTTGCCCGATTTTACTTCCTCCCTTTATTTTCAACCGTATTTCTGAGATCATAACTTTATGGCTGAATCGAACGAATTGATTTTATGCAGTAAAATTTTGAACAATGGGGACAAGTTTCAACTTGCTGGGTTCTCACGCGTTTTGAGTTTACGCAGGTTTAAACTTGCAGAGACGATTTTATTTTTAAATTTTTTCGTTTCCACGTTCATTTTCTTTTTTTCTCAACCGGAAAAATCCGATCCCATCTCACTGATATTTGAAATAAGAAAAATGATAATGGTTC
Source organism: Liposcelis brunnea (assembly GCA_023512825.1). NCBI lineage: Eukaryota > Metazoa > Arthropoda > Insecta > Psocodea > Liposcelididae > Liposcelis > Liposcelis brunnea. The sequence continues at coordinate 11,712,187 of CM042066.1, forward strand.
ACGAGCTATTAAAGTTGAAATGTAATCTCAATGGACGAGGAAACATAATTATTATGCGTGAAATTCGTCGATGAGAAGCTAAACCATCTCTTTATTCAAACCGGTGACCGCTTTCCAGTTTTTCTAATGTCTTCATTAGTTCTTTATCTCGTGTCAAGTAAGCGAAATTATTTAGGAGCGTGGTAAGGATTTTTTTTTTTAGAAAAATTAAAAAAAGTTGGTTCGATAATTAACGGGAAAAAATTCAAGAGAGAGTGTTCGGGGTTTTTTTTTTTTTGCGGGAAAGACGGAGAATTTTTTTTTTATTCGTGTAATGCGGAAAAGAGATAACGAGAGGGATCGAAAGCATGAGAGGGGCGTCGAAAAAAAAAATAGTTAAAAAATCGGAAATTTGTCATAATTCATCGCGAAGTTTGAAGGGTCATTAGTTGCTTGCGTTCCTCGTCAATTTTTAAAATTATAAAACCTTTGGAAAATTTATCATTTTTCATTTTTATATTTTTTTCTTTCTCGGGTTTTTAGCGGTTATTTTGGTTTGTTTATGAGTTCGGGGTTTGATGAATTGAAGTTATGCCGTTTCGGTTTCGGGAAATCATTAGAAGGGCTCAGGGGCGTAACCAAGAAAGAGAAAAAAATTAAATGTAGCTAAAATCTTAATATTAATTTTATTTTTTTTTTGTTTTCAGGTAAGTTTGACAACTTTTTCGTGATAAATCACCCTCACCGGGAAATCCGGAAAAACCGAAAAATTTCAAGTTTTACAAACAACGCCGACTTGGGACTCGACTTCGGCTAAATAATGGTCTGGAATTTCAGATTTTCAGTCCATTTTTTAAATTCAAGGCCACCCTGGAAAGTTTAGGGCTTTGGAAAATAATGAAAATTTTTAAAGATCTTCTCAAAATGTTCATATTTTCTGCTAACCGAATTTTTTATTTATCCATTTCTAATGTCAACGTGAATTAAAACCTTGAATGCAAATAGGTTAAATGCACCGCATGTGAGGTTTGCCTTCCAGCCAAATGACCGCGCTGCGGTAAAATCCGGCATGTTGAATTCATATCAAACCAGCGTCCAAATTTCTCGATTTGAAAGATTGAATGGGGAGAAAGAGAGAACACATAGCCCGATCGGGCATTTGAAACTATGCAACCGACTGTGATTTATCAATGACTGGTTTATTGGTTTAGTCAACAAGAGAAATATTTGACCAATACCCATGTCGGGTTTAATATAACGAAAACGCGAAAGAGGAGGGAGGGGAGGAAAAGGGATATGAATCGATGACTTGAAATCGCACATCAGGAAACCGATTCCTTTGGTTTTAGATTTTCCAATAGATTTCGGCGAAAACTCTATTTCCGGTTTTCTCCTTTTCTCAAAGTTTTAACAAAATGCAAAGAGAGAAAATGAGAGAGAGTGGGGGGGGAAATTCGATTTCTGAGAACTTTTACGAAAACGAGATAAAATAGGGAATGAATAGATAACTGGGTTGTTCACTGAAGTGTTAAGTCATAGAAAAACGCACAATGGAAGAACTAATATGCAACGCTGAGGAATTTGATTTCCTGCATTACAATGATGTACACAACAAAGCTCGCCCGGGATCGGGATACAAGCAACCAAGTCTTCTTGGAATGGAAAATAATGGTATCCCCATAACTTTGAGTTTTAGGAACTTATGTGTAAAGTGAGATCTTGTGCTTACGGGATATATTAAAATAAGTTTCGAACGTCTAAGTTTGGGATAATGTGAAACCGACATTTTAATTCGGTTTATCCTGCTTACACCTAGCCAGGGAAGCTTTTTTAATGGGAGGTGAATTAATCTTATTATCGGTGCATAGTGCTGTCAGCATTAATTTGGCAGATACGAAAATGGACATTTTGAATTTTAATCAATGATTGCAGCTCAGGCTTAAAACAGAAAATTAGAGGAGTTCGAAGTTTATGTAAAATTCACATCCAGTGCTTTTAGTTGATTTGTATGAAAGTTGAGGGAAGCTATTAGAGGAGAATACAATTTTTATTATATTATATTAATGATGAATAATTGAAATTTAAAATAAATTCACTCGCAGAAGTATTTGATAATTTCGGGGTTGGAAAAGATTCCTCCTTTTTTTTTCTTTGTGGGTTTCCATTAACAAAAGGGGAGAAAAAAATAAAAAGACGAAGAATATGAACCGGAAAAACTAAGTAAATTTCCTTGAGGCTGAGTGTTGAGCCATGCGTGCTATAAGAACTGACAGATCACGGAAAAACACGATAAATCAAATTTAAATGCCGCCTTCTACGGCTCTTCACGTGCTCAAGCCGTATTTATAAATGATAGCAATTAAATGGGAATTAAAATTACAAATTCCAGGTTGTCTTCGTTAAAAATATCGATCCTAAAAAAGGCATTTATGAGCCTATATTTTAATATCAGGGCTAAGTAGTGTAAACTCATACTGAACGGGACTTGAGCATAATCTGAAAAATTTTTTTCTTGAGCCTTTTCTACCTAGTCCAGTTTTAAATTTTTTTAGACGTCTAACGGTCATTCCTGGAACTAAACTGCTGCATAAGTGTTGGGAGCAATACTAGCGACATCTAGTTACTATTCTTAGAAGTAACTGCCACATTAGCGCAAATAGGGGTCACGCCCGAAACTAGTTCGTCTGCTACTGCCGTCTAGTGGTCGTGATTGCAACTAACAGCGACCTCTAGTGCCATTCTCAGAATCATGTTTAGGTTTTGATAGATCTTTGATCTTGCTCTTTTTTTTTACTTTTAAAGAAATTAATTTCCCAACTTATTGAGGTTGACAGGGATTTATTAATCGGAAAAAAATTGAGGAATGATCCGAAAAATTTTTTGAAGGTGACAAATAAACTCATTTTTTCTTCCACTCGATAGCTCTTCCATTTTTCCCAATTTCTTTTTGATACGTTATATGATTGCGAGTCATATATTAAGTTACTGAAAAAATATCGATTATCCCTTCCGATATTAAATTTTTTTTTTGTTTTCGCTTTTTGAAACTTAAAAATTTTTCCTTTTGTAAACAGCGTCAGCTTTTGATAAAAAAAATAAGAGGAAAGATTCTGAGATTAAATATTTAAAAACGCACGCAGAGGAACCGAAACACATAAAAAAAAAACTTGACTGAAAAGTTATGAGAATTCCATTTGGGATCCAAAACCCGTTCGGGTTGTCAAGGCACCGTTGTTCAACTAGTAAAATATCAATAAACTTGAAAATTAACTACACCGATCAAAACTTATGAGAAAGTAACAGTCCCGGTATTCTTCTCGTTGTTGAGAAATCTTTCCGTGAAAACCCGGGGAGAAAAGGAAAATGATAATCACAAATGAAACGCTTAAGTGAAAATTTTCCTTTTGGAAGTTCCCTTTATTACTAGTCATCATCTTAAAATTAAAAGTAATTTGAAAATCAGCTTATTTAAATCAGCTAAAAAGGATTTTCATAAACAGGATAAAGGGGGATTTATCTCGGAATGAAACCTCTAATTCATAAACGAACAGAAAATGGCCAGCGACAAAAAGGGAAAAGGATTTATAATTTATTTAAATTAAGAAAAAAATATTTTTTTTTTTTGTGGTTGGAGACCGTGTCAAACATGCCATGTTTTTCTTTGAGTAAATAAAAATACATGAATGAATTGATGAAAGAATTACGTAGGATTTGTAATATTTGTTAACACGGATGTTTTTAAATTTTTTTGTCAAAAGATTTTTTGCTGTGTGAAGTCTGTTTCAATGGAGCATTAGATTTGGGAGTTAAGAGTTGAAAGTTATTGTCGCTGGAGTTTTCAAGAGTTGCTCATGAGAGCTGACAAATTGTTTGAGTTCCTCACACCAAAAAAGCTTGGCTGAGAAGCGTTAAACACTAGAAAAAAGGGTATTAAGTGCCCAAGTTAGTTTTTTTTAGCCATTTCAGGCCAAAGATTTTTGAAAAAATTCTGGAGTCAGTTTTATTTGTCAGGCAAGAAAAAGTTTTTAAAAAAATTGTTCGTCATGAAACATACTTGGAAAAATTTGCTCAACGAGAAAAATTTTGGAAAAAATTAATTCCACAAGACATTTTTGGGAAAAATTTGTTCAACAAGAAACATTATTTGAAAAAGTTTGTTCTTCATGCCGAGTCTCCACTTGTGAGTTAATCAACAACTTTGATTAACTTATCTTGTGGATTAACTTTTCTACCATCTAATTCCTTTTATTTTTTCAATCAACAAACATCTAAAAACACAAAAAATGTTTGGATGAGCAATGCCATTGACTAAAAAAAACCATATTACATTGGGTTTAAAGGTAAATGGACAAGGTAAGTTAATCAAAGTTGTTGATTAACTCACAAGTGGAGACTCAGCATAAGGAAACATAATTGGAAAAACTTATTCGACAAGAAACACTATTTGAATAAATTTGTTCATCAGGAAACATAATTGGAAAAATTTGTTCGACAAGAAACATTATTTGAAAAAATTAGCTCAGCAAGAAACATTATTTGAAAAAATTAGCTCAGCAAGAAACATTATTTGAAAAAATTTGCTCAGCAAGAAACATTATTTGAAAAAGTTTGTTCGTCAGGAAACATAATTGGAAAAATTGGTTCGACAAGAAACATTATTTGAAAAAATTTGTTCAACAAGAAACATTACTTGAAAAAATTTGTTCGCCAAGAAACATGCTGGTCTCTTCCTGGAGAAATTCTTGATTTTCAGAAAAAATTTTGATTCTGTAAGCGAGCAAACTCAAGGGTGGCCAAAATATTTTTCTTTTTTAAAGTCCTACAAATTCTTAATCTTAAGGAAAGGGAAGAAATCGATTTCAATCCCTGAAAGTTCATATAATTAAAACTGTTACCTTGAATGTAGCCAGTCCGCCACTTTTATCTTTATCCGCGTTTTATAAAAATGACATTTCTTCCTGCAAAAATAGAGCGGATGACAATAAGAAACACACCCTTAAAACAACATCGTGAAGGTAAACTACCCTTCCAAGTTGTAATAAGCAGTGATTGTTCATGTTTTGCAATGTTTATAAAAAGGGGGGAAATAGGAAGGAAGGAAAAGTGGGAAGAAGAAAAAAAAATATAAAAACAAAGTTTCGCTTAATTCCTGGATAACAGAACAATGGATTTTATTACGCCCGTATTAGTGTGAACGCCAGTCGTAGAACGTAGTCTAAAAACTTTTAAAAATCGTCGAAAGAAAAAAAAAAGCTGAAAAGAAACTCTACTTTGAAAAAGTAATTTGCATTAACTTTTTTTTTTCTTCTTTTCTTTTTTGGAATTACGTGGAAGAATTTGAAAATCCGAAGTTTTCAGTGTGCAACTTTGGAATTTTGATAGTTGCGAAATACCTTTTTTTATAAATAAAAAGGCTCATGCCAAAGCATGAGTATCGTTGATTTTTTTGTTTTCCTTTTTCTTCTGTTTTTTTTTTATTTAAAAAAAAAGGATAAAAGGAGGAACAAGATTTCTATACTGGAAAAGCATTCCTAAAAAGCTTTTGTTACATTGTATTTAAAAATGCTTTGATGTAAAAAGCATTTTCTATATTAAATTTTTTATTTTTTATTTTTTTCCCCATTTTTTGTTGTATTTAATTTATTTTTCTGTTGAAGTTCAAATTAGGTTGATAATGGCTTTGTCTTTTGATCTGAAAAGTAACTGGAGATGAAAAAAGGGGATTTACTTTTGGTTTGATGTTAAATATATATAATATTTTGGCCTAATTTTTTAGTGAGTTATTTTTATAATTCACCCGTGAGGTTAGAGATTTGTTTAGGGTTAGTGGAAAGGTTAGGAAAAGGCGTATCCCGCAATGTATGCAAAAAGAGTGACTGCGGACACTGCGGATAAAGTGTTATACATCCATATTTATTCACCCCATCGTTTTGTTGATAAATTTTTAAAACGTGGCGAGGGGTTGTCTTGTCCCGTAGATAAGGGTAGTTATTACGACACGTTAGAGCCTTCATTTGTTCTTGTAAAGTCATTTTTTTTAAGGGTTATTTTTCTGGAAATGGTCTAAGTCGCTAAATGGAGAGTGTTGATAAGGATGAACTGGGAATTGGGATTGGGCAAAAGCCCTGAAAATTTTTCCAGTTTGAAGAATATTTAGTTGGTGGTAGGGAATGAAACAGGGGTTGAAAACTTTAAGTAGCTTGAGCTAAATTGTTCAGCTAATGGAAGGCTTGAACTTAATTTGTCAGAGTCACTATAAATCCGATTAGGGCCTGTGAGAATCTGTTAAGAATTTTATCTGGAGCCTTAAGTCAAGCTTTTTAAAGCATCAGAGGTTTATCTGGCACTAAACTATTTTACTTAAGCGTAAATATGAAAGAGGCAAATCGCTAATCAACTGCAAGTTTTCATAAATCACTGTCTGCGCAAAATAACAAATGTAAAATGGCCGGCAATAATCACCAATGAACAGCTGTGGAAAAGAACGAATCAACCAAAAATCGAAGACCAGATTAAGGAAAGGAAATGGAAATGGCCATACATTGCTGAAACCTGATGGAACAGTGGAAAAGATGGCGCTCGATTGGAATCCTCAAGGAGCAAAAAAGAGAAAACGGCCAAAGAAAACTTGGAAAGAAGCAAAAGTGTTGGCGAACGACAGAGACAAATAGAATCCTTCCTTTCAGACCTAAAGGAACGAAAGGAATAGATGATGATGAAACTTGCTGGGCCATCACCAACGCTTGTTTCAATGATAATTCTCATAGAAGAATTCCAGCCGGGCTTGTTTATGGAAGTTTTATTTCTTTTTGTTGAAAATGGGTTGGTTTACTTCTTTGCTAGTAGTGACAAGGTATATTATTTAAAGAAGAAGACATATTAGAAGCAACGCCCAGTCTTAAACGGATGAGATCGTGTGTATAGACAAGTGGATAAATGATAATAATCCCTTGTAGGCTCAACATTGTGTTCATTCATATGGACATGGATCTGTATTACTAAGATTGCTTGTTGACATTTATTTGGGTTTTTTTTTTAGGCGGCGAAGACTTTGTTAAACTAGTTGAATGATTTTTGTACAGTGGCGGATTGAAGAGTTTTAGTTTAGTTTTCTTATCAAGAGAGCTAGATCTGGCTCTTGAGGCGCTAATCAGCCATGGCTTGAGAGAGGGTCAGTCTTGGCTTCTGGGGACCTGAACCTAGAGATCCTAAAAGGAGAGAGTCGCTAGCTATCGCTTCAAACAAAAATAAAAGTCAGACTGCCGCCACAAAGCGAAAAGAAAAATTTAAATATGGTCTTCTATAGAAAATTTGACGACATTATCTACTTTCAAAATCCTCAAAATAATCTCTGCACTCACACTGAGACAACTTATAAGCTTGTAAGGTTTATTGATGATAACCACTGGAATTTCTTAGAAAAATCTCTGGAAAATTTTTTCTCAAAATCGGAAAATACGACGGAATCATATTTATGGTTTTGTCGTGAGCGAACGAATCTAATAACGACTTGTCTATATGATTAAATCAGCTTTGGTCAGACCTTTTCGGATTTTCCGTTAACCACTTTTCCTGTTTGACCGTTTGTTGGGATTATTTCCCGAATTCAAATCATTTTACTCTCTCGAATGTAAAATATATTTATTTCCACGTAAAAAGTCATTATAAATTTTAATTAATCTCGTTTTCCAACATTACCTCAAACTCGGTTGATTTGTCTCTCTTTCCCCTCGTGCACCTTATTAACTTTTGACGGAGCTGAAAAAAAAAAAAGGAATTCGGGATGGCGACATCGGGTTGAAATTCCTGGCGCCTCTTAAAAAGGGACGAATCCATAACGAAAAGGACTTTGTATCTATCTGAACATGATCCTGCGCTTTGAGGCTCATCTCATTCACCGTATTCCGATGAAAAATTAGATTATACTGTGTGTGTGCGTCTGGGTGTAAGATTGTAAACAGAAATCTGAAACCCCGGGAAAATAAAACGTTAGGGAAAAAATAAAATTCGGGTTCGGATTTTTTTCAGGGGAAAATCCGGGGACCGAAAGCGAAACTTAGAAAGGAAAAAAAAAAAGTTGCAAATAAAAATACAGCAGGGAGTTTAATGATTATTATTCAGAAAATTAACTTGAATTATATACAAAAAGGTTATTCCCTCGAGAACTTGGAGAATTTTCTTTTTATTTTAAATGCTGAAGGGAGACACGCGGGGGGGAATATGGAAGGTAAAGGGTAGAACCGATATTAACGGTTTCTATCGTTTTATTTATTTTAATTTTATTTATTTTTGTTGAAAATTTCGATTCTGCGCCAGCCGAGAGAGGGTTTTCAGATATTTGCCCATTTTCAATTTTATCTTTTTGTGAAATGCGAGACCGTTTATGTGAGCTTTTTACATTCGATCTTTTTTCATTTTGAAACTTGAGTCGGTAATAATAATAAAAAGAGCCCCGTCGGAGGTTTTATTTCCCTTACATCTCTTCCCCCCCTGGTTTTTTTTTTCGGTCGAAATGAAGCGTTGTATTGTTTTAAATTTGAAATTATAATTTTTTTCTTCTCGGGCGATAACTGTAAAAGTAAACATTTTATATCTTTTGGAAAAAAGCGTGAAGGTACCTATTTAGTACGAAATTCCCGAGCGTGTAATTTTCATCCGATACATTTATTCATGTGTTGAGATACAAAGGAATTACTCTTTTTAAATAAAGGCAAAAAAGTTATTAAAACGATTGTTTTAAAATGGAAGGAAAAAAAAACAGCAAAACGAATTCGAGTGCAACAATTATTTTACAGGGATTTTGAATTCTCGACAATTTTCCAGACAATGAACATAAACCATCAAAAGCACCCCAGATACGGGGAGAAGGAAATTTTACTTTTAAACAAAAATATAATAAACATTCTTTCCTTAGTTTTTAATGGTCGACGCGATTCGGAATTTCGATAAATGGCCGAAAGGCGCAAGGCAGGAGTTGCTTTGTGTTTCAATTTGATTCTACTAAATGTTGATTATTTCAATATTTATGTCTTTTTCCTGTATTGGAAAGCTGGCGCCAAAGGTTTCAGTCTCTTTAAGCTTTGTAAGAGATCTCATTCGAAATAAAAGTAGTTTAACTTTCACAAGGGCCAAATTCCGATTTTTTAATTTTGGAAAGTAATCAGAAAAGGTTTTGAAACAAATTGATAGGCAAGAAAAATTTATTTGTTTAAAAAGAGTCTTCATTAAGAGAAAATCTTCAAAAAAGATTTGTTCGACTGACATAAAATATCAAAAGATTTGTTCAATTGAAATAAAATATCAACACATTTGTTCGACAAGAAAAAATCTTCACAAGTTTTGTTCGACAAGAAAAAATCTTCACAAGTTTTGTTCGACAAGAAAAAATCTTCACAAGTTTTGTTCGACAAGAAAAAATCTTCACAAGTTTTGTTCGACAAGAAAAAATCTTCACAAGTTTTGTTCGACAAGAAAAAATCTTCACAAGTTTTGTTCGACAAGAAAAAATCTTCACAAGTTTTGTTCCAAAAGAAAAAATCTTCACAAGTTTTGTTCGACAAGAAAAAATCTTCACAAGTTTTGTTCGACAAGAAAAAATCTTCACAAGTTTTGTTCGACAAGAAAAAATTCCAAAAGATTTGTTTGATCAGAAGATATTATCGAAATATTTCTTTGACAAGAAAAAATACTCAAAAGATCTGTTTTTCAAAAAGAAATTATCAAAAACCTCTTTTTTATTTAATAAAATTTTGAAAAAATTGCTTAAAACAAAAAATGGCCCAAAAAATTATTCAGGAGAACAAAATCCGGTTTGAATTTTAAAGAAATTAAGAAATAGATTAGGAAGGTAAAATATTTTTTTATAAAAAAAAGGGAAAGATTCTTATGAAGTTTAAATGCATCCATTAGTCTTGGTATTCAGAAGAGTTTTCCGGACCAGAAAGTTAAATAAGTTTTTCCTTTCCCGCCTTAGAAAAATTGTCATTACCATCCGGAAAAGAAATAAGCCATTATTCAATTAGCTAATGTCACTGTATTTCTGGCCTTGTAGATTAATCAGAGTAATGACAGGAACAGAGGGAGGTTTTTTTCCGCTTCAAAAGAAAAGTGGAAACTCCGTTTTGGGATCGATGAAGAAAATGAAAAAAGAAAACTTTTTTCACCTATACATCTTAACCGAACCAGGTTTAATTATATTAAAACGGAAAAAAAAACGTTTATAGGAAATTGGGAACGACTCGCGTTTTATATTTTTTATATTGCGGGAAAAATAATGTTTAGAGACAAAAGTAACAGATGAGGCGAGGAAATGATTTTGATGAAGTTTTTAAAAATCATGTCACGGGAAACTAGGACAGAGAATCTCTAAAAGTTAAATGTCAATTTGAAAGATTTTGAAAGATTACATTTCGGTCACGGAGCTCTTCCCAGTTCACGATTCTCACCATTTTCTTTATCATATTTTCTATTTCGCTCCAGACCCTTTTTTTTTTTTTTTGCTGAAATACGCACGTTAATTTAGGATCGTCGCTGAGAGTGGTGAAATAAGCATCATTCTTTTTTTTTTTGCTTACCAAGTCAAAATTATTGGTTGTTTGCTTTTTTTGAAAATGTCAGGTTTAAAAATTTTCACAGGGAAAGTTTAGATTTTTATTTATTTTTAGGAATATATTAGAGCTCAGAAATGTGAAATTTTTTGGCTTTAACTGCTGCAATTTGTTTAAATTCGGGCTTTGATTATCTTAGTTCACTCATTTAAATTCTCATCTTCTCATTTCTTAAGCAAATAACTGTAGCAACTGCTCTACTTTATATATGCCTAAACTTTCAAACTCTTTTCTTAAAGTTATTTTAAAAAAAAGCATAAAAATCGTTAAAGGGGAGGTTCAGAAAAACCTTCAATAAATGCAATGACTGTTATATAAGAACTTTTGCATTGAATAAATAATCAAATGGAAAAGTTCTTCTCAGATTTCAATTGATTACATTTTCCCTCTTTTTTCCTTTATGATTAACTTTGTAGCCGATGCTTAGAAAAACCCAAAAATAATTTTCAAAAATCGATGTTTACTTTAAAAGAATTCGAATCCCGAATTTCTTAACCCCATCCCACACGTAATCAGAAATTAGTGCAGCTGCTAATTAAAGTCAATTAGGATACTACACAACCTCCTCAATTTATAGGATAAAAAAAAGGATGAGTTTTATTAAATTAAAAGAAGAAGATTTTAAAAAAAATGGGAATCGTCAAGGCAGCATTGACATATAGAACAAAAGCCCAGGTTCACTCGTGGATATACAAAACTTTTTAATTAGATTAATGAATTTTTAATTTAAAAAGCTTGGCTGGAACCGTGACCCCATGTTTAACTTATCAATGAGGGGAAACGATTTGGTTAATAAAACGCAAACTTCATTTTCTCGACTTGATTAAAATGGGGAAAGTTGGTTACATGGCTTCTTCTTATTCTTTTTTTACATACAAAAAAAAAAGTTACCTTATACTCTCTTGCGAAAGTTTTATTTTTATGTACGCAATTATTTTGTTATTGAAAAGGCTGCGGTTTTTTCTTTTGAGATGGTCTCGAAGAAGATGAATAGAAAGAAGGATCGGTTACGCGGGTTTTTGAAATGATGATTCGCTGAGAATCTGGAATTGTTAGAGACTCTGCAGCATCGCATTCTTTGTTTCCTCTCTTGGAAAAAATCCAGGATCTTGTCCTTAGTAAACGCTAGAGCTTCTTTCTGAGTTCTGCATAGAGAGCTCTTTGTGCTCAGTATGGTCCTGGCAAGATCATATGAGGCTTTTGATTAACAGGCTCGGTGCAGCTTTTTAGGAAGTTGGCATGGTCCTTAATAACGGATAAGATTGGAGCCTCAACATTGTCTTTGACAGGCTTGTCTGTCAAGCTCCTTATTGACTTTGGTAAAAACTGAATTAGATCCAGCGTCGGCGCGTTCGCCTTGAATCGTCGAATGTTCAGAAATCCTACTTAATCTGTAATCTAAGCTCGTAAGGGATCACAGTAACAGAATTAATGCTAAGAAACTGCGAACAAGTTGTGATTCATGTCTTGAAAGCAAGATTACATCAATCTTTGAAAATTGTGCACTAGAGATAGAAAATTCGCGGATTGTTTAGTAGGAAAGAAGACAATTTCGAAGTCATGTAACGAACCAACATAAAACTGAGACAGTTGGAAAATAATAAGTAATTCAATAAAGCGGAAACTGGAAGCTTTTCCAGTCACATGAATGTCACGACTACTTCAGCTTCTTCCTCATCATTTCAATTGGGTTAAACTCGTGATATTTGTTTTTTTCAAAAAAAAATCGTGCAATAAAAAATGTTTAAGAAGGACTCGGACACGGAGCAAAATCTGTTGTCGCTTGTTCAAACCTGCTCGTTGTAAATTTTTTCTGCAGCAATTTTAAGTTTCTCAGGAATTCTAGCCATAAATTCTCGTACATTCTGATTTTTCCCAGCCGCAGTCTCTTCAAAATTTCATTCAGATCTCTCGAGTATTTCATTGAACAATATGTTGAGAGTCCTTATCACTAATACCGCATTCGATAAGTCCGGGATTATTTTTTCTTCATTTTTTCCTCTTTCGCGAACAAATGAATTTTTTTTTTGTAATTGCCCGTCGTTATCAGGATTCGGAAATATATTTTCCAAGAAAGTTGGAGATGCGGAGGAATATAAATGATGAAAAAATATGCGCTTGACAGGTGGCTAAGAACTCCCCAGCAATATATACAGTATATTTTGAAAGATGCTGCTTCTCAAAATATTTACTTTAATTTTTTCTCTAATTGGGGATGACAAGAAAATATCTACGTAGTTTAAGTAACGTTTTCATTCCTCCTCTCTTTCTTTTATTCCCCGGTTTTTATTTGCGGAGCTTGGGAAATAAATTGAAACGAAAGAGGAAAAGACGGCGATATTATTTTATACGGTTTGTATTTAGGAGGATTTTTTTTTTATTACGCAGTTACCTATTTACATTCAATTTTATTTACCGTTATTTATTTGCTTGTTAGTTGAGGCGAAAATCCAGGACAATTAAGAAGATTATGTTGAACGAATGATGCTGACTAATATTTTTGACAAACAATAAAAAATTATTAATTTGATTATTTTTCTCTTTTCAGGTAAGTTCGGGATTTTTGCCAGATTTTTAATGCCACAGGTTGCGGATTTTTGAGGCGGTAGGAGGAAGCAATGAACGAAATCTTAAATCGTATGCACGGGGAAAAATAATTGGCGCTGGTTACAAAAATTGTTTAGACGTTCTCGAGTCATTCCTAACTTCTAGTAAGATCCAAGAAGTGCTTAGTAGTTGTAAAACATTTAGGATGAAGGATTTAAGAAACTGTTTTAAGAGTTTTTGTATAGTTTTAAGGCCTATGAAAGCCCAAATCGCCAATCTCCATCGTCAAGCTACTTACTAATAAACAGCGATTTTTTAAATCTTTTTATACGCAAAGCTTTTTACTATTACATTTCATTTTCGGCAAAATTTAACAAAAGGTCAAACCGGGGTGGAAGATAATCTTTGAAACAGCAGTTAACGGTTTAGTAAGCTTTACGCTATACACCAGTTTAAGAATAATTACCTTTGGTTATCTTTAGTGTCCATTTCAACGACCTCGGATTACTGTAAAACCGTATAGGAAAGTCTAGATTATCAGCAATGTATTTCCACACTGCGAAAACTGGGAATCTGTTTCCTCCCCCTTATATAAAATAATCACAATCCACAACTTTAACTTTACTGCGCTGATTTTTTATTGAACACGCCGATAAATAAATTAATAATAATCCAGAGCGGATCGCTGGAAATCCTCCTTTTTTTGTGTTTTTTAATTTTTAATTTAATTTGCTTGACAACAATTTCAATTTCAAAATTTTTTTATTAATCATATTAATGCACCCCTTGTATATTTAATTAATTCCTCGAAGCTTAATAAAATTCTCCCCTTCCCTCTTCGCACACACAACTGTTTCGTGATTAATGTCGCTTTTACAAACACATCAGGTACAAAACGCGTTTTATTTTCCTTTCCAAGAGGAAAGGAAGAAAGTGAATTCCCCAAAAAACCCAGCTACTAAATAAAGCAAGAAAGTAGAGAATGTAAATTCGTCGTCCCTACTCCTTCCGCGTCGTTAGCTCCGATATTTTTCCTCTTCCCTTAATTTATGAATTCTCCCGGCAGGAAACATACGATTCTTTTGAAATATAAAGGATTTGTACCTTCTTTCCAGACGGGATTATACTTCCTTTTTTTGCGAAGATTCAAAATAAGAGGAAACGAATTCTCTTCTGGGGCTCTGTGCACAATATACGGATGGTTTCTTTTTTTTTTTTTTTTTATGAAAAGCTGGTTCAAGTTTTATAAGTGTTGGGGAATTTTTTAAAAGCGGAAAACTTGGGAAGGGGACGCGAGAAGGAAATGAAAATTTTTATCCGATGTGCCGTAGGGTGAATAAAGTAGTTGTGGAAATTTTTGAAATAAGGTGAAAAAAATTGGCGATGTCCTTAAAGTTTTAATCTTTAAAAATCAGCAAATTTTTGTTTAGTGGGGCGCTGGAGTTTGAGGAAATGCTAATGGCATCTGTTTTTCTCCCAGTCCGCCATTGTAAGATTTTAGCATAGAGAAATACAAGTGACGAACGTAATTCGTTAGGCAAGATCACGACAAAGGGGCTGAAACAATCATGTCGGCAGAATAAATATTACAGGTTTGTGATCGCTGGGGAGAAGACAGAATCTGGAAACCGCTCGGACCGTCGGAAAACTATTTGAAAAGAGTCTAAGCATTTTTGCCGAGTAAAGAAAAGTCTCAATCCATGAATTTTATTTTTCCATTTAGTCTCATATTTACACAATGCGGAGTGGAAGACGTCGTCAATTGAGGCAGGCAATGGAGGCGGTTCTGGCGAGATCATGCGCAAAGAATGGACGTTAGCACCCAAGTGCCTTGCCACTGCCTTGTTTAATGAATTCTTCAAATTTCGTCTGCTTATTTATTTATTTTCGCAAAATAAAAAATAAACAATCAGTTTAAGAAGACTAAAAATGAATCACATCGGTGTAATTTTAAATACGTAAGTCTTAAAATTATTTTAATTTTTTGGAGTGTTGTGACGATTAAAAATCCAGGTTAAAAGTTAAGAGAAAAAGTGTGGACTCGATTTTAATCCAAAAAGCCTGGACTTTTTCGCGATAATTTTTTTGTGTGTGTCATCACAAGAAGCAGGCTGATATTACTGATGAACAGACCAAGAGGTTTGGTCCCAAACCTAACCTAGAGGCCACTTGCTGAACTGAAAGAGCAGCTACCCTGCCAAAGCTGGGCTTCGGGATTTTCGGCCCAAATTTGTCTTCAACTACTACTCTCGTTTTGCTAAATCCAAATACTTGACCAGATCTGCTTTACTAAATACTCTTTACAAGATTAGCAACATTTGTAGAAATGAGCATATCAATGTGAAGCTAACAATTATTCATTTCGATTATTCCCTTCGTTGAGAAAGAAAAACACGATCCACTCATTTTGTTTATTTAAAAGACCCGAAACAGTTTCACTGTTTTTACTGTCAATGTTATTTATTTCATGAGCATAGGTCAAAACTTGGTTTAATGATTGTCAACCAGTTAATCCAACCCGGTTACCTTTTTGTTTTATACAACACCACTGGGCGTGATTGATTCACAAACGATCTTTAAATACGATAAGGAGAAGGTGATCGATATAATGAGTCAATCTTCTACATAAAAAAACGGAGGAATAGTAATCTTGTCTCTTGTATAGTTGTGAGCGTGTTTTCGAGGCTTCTTTATTTAACAAACTTTAATCATGTTAAAATAGTCGAGCCGTGTCAAACTTTGGTCATTCCTCCTACCGCAAGTATTCGCTTTATAGAATAATTTTAAACATGATGTTATTTTTTTTTGTTCTCCGATAATTTTCTTTAAACGCGGTTAGAAGTCAAAAGTTTTCATTTACATTGGCATGGGAAAGTTGATTTTTAACAGTTTAAAGTTCGGAAGACTTTATTCGGAACTAATAAGAAAGTAGGCAAAGTTCCTCAGAGGAATTATGGAGGGAGGCTTTAGTAGTATTATATACGTCAACGTACTTAACATAAAAGTAAAACGATTATTACGGTAAGTTTAAAGTGACTTTAGCTTTAGTTCCGCCGCTTCTTCGAAATTTGATTTTTTTAAAAAGGGTATTTGAGGGTAAAAGTATTAATTTTAAATGAGTTCAGGTTAAATCATTAAGATTTCCACGTATTTTCTTTTGTTGATTATCTGTTCAAGGAAACGGTTTCTGGGAAAATCTAATGACTCTCACATAGTGGGATATGTTTGTTTGTTTTTTCAGAGCTTTGACTATTGTAGGTCGTGAGGCTGTTTTAACTGAATCCCATCTTTGGATTTTCTTAAGTTTCGTAAAAGGCAGAAACTTGCTGTTCGTTACAACCCAAGCTACTTTAAATTAATAATAATGCCTCTCATCGTTGATAGCTTGTGGCTGAGAAGCAAAAGCTCTTAAAAAAAGCAATTATTTTGAATGAATAAAAGTCATCCTTAAAAAAATTGTCTTCTTTTCTCTTGCAAGGCTTTGGTCTAAAAAGCAAAATCCGATTTTTTACACAAAAGATAAAGCGCTTCGTCGTGGGCGTTATTATATTTTCAAGCTTAGATGAATGAAAGCTTCTATTAGTCAGTACATTAACTAATTATGCTGGTAGCAGGCTACAGTATTTCCCGTCTATTCATCCAGAAGGTGTTTCTCGGAATAAGGTAAAGAAATAATCCCGTTGGAAGGTTTTTAGGTTTTAATAATATCAATCAGGGCGACAAAAACCTTCTTATTAGATTTGATCCCTATTCATTCAAGTTCAGAGATATACGGATAGTTTTTTAATGAATGAGTTAGCTCTAAAGAAAGTATTTGGATAACTGGTGATCCTACAAGGAGGTTGGTCACGTGACAAGTAATCAGAGGCGCCAACATCAACATCTTCTCAGACAGTCAAGCGGCAATAAAGGCAATTAGTGCCCCAATGTGCTCCTTCAAACTTGTCTGGGAATGCATCCTTCTGCTGAGACAACTGACTCTAGACAATCAGGTAACCACTGTCTGGGTGCCGGGTCACTGCGGGATACCGGGCAATGAGAAAGCGGACGAATTCGCAAGGAAAGGTGCAAAGAAGTCCCTTATAGGTCCGGAACCCTTTGGCAGCCTCCCCGAAAGCCCTTAAGGCAGAAAGCTATTGAATGGGACTGTGCACCGGGACATTCAAAAATGTTCATAGGCGGGTACTCAAGAACCAAAAGCAAACTGCTCCTGTCATTTTCCAGAGCGGAGCTCAAAAAACTCACCGGCCTGCTCACGGGTCACTGCGATTTTCGGGCTCATCTCTTCAGGATGTAAAAGGCCGAAACGGAAATTTGCCGGCTGTGTAAAGGAGCTAGGGAGGCGGCAGAACACATACTCTGTCTCTGCGAAGCTGCATCCATACGCCGGCTGAGAATACATTTGGGGAAGCCTTTCCCACACCAATGGTAATCAGGGCCCTGGCCCCTGCTAAAGTCCTGGAGTTCTTCAGAGGACTCCGACTCAAGCAGCCCACCTAAAGCAAGGGAACGGTACAATAGGTCACAGGTTGGCCGCAGTGCCTAGGCGGATCGCCAGATCCACAACCCCCCCAAAAAAAAATTAGGCCTCGACAGGAGCCCCTTTAGGCCAGCTAGATGTGCCCGACTGGCGCAGGACGTATCAGGATGGAAGATTCCTCATGTTGCGGCTAAAAAATTTCAAATCTTGTTTTTACAGAACGAGATCTTTCCTCTATTTTAGGCCTGACCTATTTGCTGGTGTTGGGCACTTACCAGAATAATTTTTCAACCCTGACATTAAAAAATTTGATTATAATAAGACGTCGTCATAACTCGCCTAATACTTCGACAATAATCAATCAATATCAATTTTAAATAGCTATTTAAAATAAGACGTCAATAAATAATTTAAAGTGTGGGATTTGAGTTATGTTCTCAAGAGAAGCAGTACGTTGGCGCCGCAAAATATTTATTTATTCAAGGCACTGAAGGCTGTAATAGGATCAGCGATAAAAGTCGTAAATCCCGACAAATATATCAGAAAATAATTACTAAGTTATGTATTCCGGTGTAGTAAGTTGTAATGTGAGGTAATGGTTACTTTGTAAGGGAGTGTCTCTTAACAATCACGCAATCATCTCATTGAGCCTATGCCGGTTTTTTTTTATATATCTATATTTGTTATCGGGTTTTTAATTAGAGTGAAATATTTTAACGGGAAAAAAAGATATCGAGGAAAGTCTTTTCATCAAATCCAATTTTCCGGTGCTTTTTAAAACAAATCTCGAAAACGGAGAAAATGTAATTTCTATTTATTTTGAAAAGGGTCATCCCCGTTTAAACAAAAAGATAAACCTTTGAAAATGATAGTGTATATAACGGATAAGATGTTTTTGCGATATCAATATTCCATTCAGGAGTTGATGGATGACCACCTTGCCAGTCGGATCAATTTATCAAATCCACCTTTAACCGCTTTTCGTGTTCCTTATTCCGCAATCAAGTCACAAGCGGATAAGCTGCCAAAAACATTTAAGTGGAGGTAGTTTCAGCGGTACGTGACATAATAAAAGGAGGAAAATTTTTTTAAAAAGCTTAAGCTGATAAAAATGGCGACGCAAGTGCGTATTCATTTTTTGTTTTTATGTGTACGATTTTATCTCAGATTACTAGATGGAGCATTTGCCTTTTCAAACCGTACCCGAAAAATCTTCGGCTCGCTTCGGGTTTTTTTTTTCGTTTAAAGTAGGTGCGATTCAATTGTTTATGTTTTTAGCTTATGGAAAAACAAAAAAAAACTAGGCGCATTCGAAATTTCGAACGCTTTCTACTGTGCCCTATAAACTAAGAACTGTTTCGTTTTCGACACGCTTTTTCGAACCGAAGACGGCATATGCTCCATCATGCTAAGAATGATTCGTTTAATATTTTGATTTATTTTATTTGATCATAAATGAATCCCTTCCGTATACATAAAATGTATTACACTAATGGGATTAATTTTGTCAAGGTCACGAAAAGGAAAAATTTAATTTTTTTATTTTTTGAGACTGGAAAGCATTCTATCGAAATCTTGTGGAAGCAAAAATTTTTGCCCCCGGAAATGGCGTCAATAGCATTTTGTAATCCCAAGCACTTTCCCAGAAGGGTCGTGCCATAGCAAAATTTCTAATGACTTCAAAATTTTATGATTTTCCAACCCTTTTTTCTTTTTTTGTTTCGTGCTAAAAGCTCTTTTGGGGAGAAAAGGAAAAACTTATTTGACTTTTAAATATATATAAAAGCTAAAGGTATTTTTACAGGAAGAAAACAAATAATCGTTAGCAGATCGCATTAAAAAAAGGTTTCCAGAAAAAGATCGTAACCGCATATGAACGAACCGATATAGAACTTAGTCTTCCACCCTTTTATTGTCCCGCCATATGTACATTAAATTCAGAATTTCAAAATGAGGAGGTTTTTTTTCTTCTTCTTCCACGCTTTTTTCCCACCTCCCATTTGAAAAACAGGAAAGGTTGAACGGCGAAAGTTGAAATAATTGGATTGCTGAGGCGAGGATGCCATTTCAAAACGATATTAAGAATTTGCATTTCAATGTAAAACTCAGTGGCGACGGTGGTAAAAAAGTTTGGCGGTAAAAACACTTTCCGTTAATCCTTTAGCTTACATTCTCAAGCCCCCCCTTTTTTTATCTTTGCATATGCTTAAATTAATGGGGATCCCTCTTTTTAATTTTTATTAAGGCAAAACACGATATTGAAATGTGAGAAGTGTTAATTGATCCCTTAGGCACTTGTACCTGGAAAACAAGCCCCTTTTTGGTTTGAGACGTGTGAAGTTGTTTATGTGAATAATGAAACAATGATGTATATTTTGACCAACGGTCAATTATTTTAAATTTATGGAACTCGATTCTCCGACTTTGAATCGCTTGATAATGGCAACTGGTTTTATAGGGCTACACCTAAATTTTATATGCGACGAAAGAGGATTAATTTTTTTTTTTTTTTTTTTGAAAAAAATTATACAAAGAGGAAACGCAAATAAATTTTCTTTCATCGGAGTTTGATTGCTTGCGAGCGCGCATTGAAAAAAAATTCCGAGTTGAATTTTTTTTTTCAATTTGGGAGGCGCTAATGAACGCGAACAAAAGCTAATAAAATATTCGGAGTGATCATTTAATTCGGTCTTGTGATTTTTATTGAACAATTCGGATTGAATTAGATTGCAGCCCTCGTACGATTGCTTTCTTCCCCGTTTTTCCTCCCTGATTTTTTCGCGTAGATTTTGCTTTATATTTTTTTGAAGCAATATAAAAGTCGAAGAAGAATTTTTTTACCGCTCAATATTTTGGGGAGAAGTCTGCGTGACCGAATTAGTTACGAAGAGATCTGTTGGCGAATTGGAGTGATGGGTATTAAGAGGGGCGCTGCAAAGCTCAAACGGCATTGAGTCAGCCATATGGCCAGGCAGGACCAAGACCGCTGGACGCGAAGAGTAATTGAAAGGAATATCTGGGAAGCAGAGGAAGACTGCAAAGAAAAGGTATCTTAGCCAGTAAAATCAATACATAACAAAATTGCTCGATGACATCAATAGAACTGCAGGAAGAAGCTGAAACTGATTCCATGAAGATCGGAGGATCAAACAGCATGGTAGAGATCGAGAGGTCTATGTTCAGAAGGGATACAAATAGGCTGAAGAACAGCACCCCAACCAATGGAAGACCTGCGGCTATTGGAGGCACTTAATTCAGACTCTGCATTCAAGTGTTAAAACTCTTTGTGCTGCTATTCCGCAGTTTCAGAATTGCTCTAAAAACTCCGAGATTAAGAATTTCTCTTTAAACGACATCATTCTTTTTTTTCGAGAAAAAAAATCCCCTTAAAAAAACATTTCAGTAATTCTAAAAACGAAAGGATTTAAAAAGAAATAAAAAAAAACTTCTTAAAAATTTGCAATATCACAATTCATTCATAATTCCGCTTTCTTTCGCCCGTCACTCTGACAATCAAGCGGAAAAGATACCTAATCACGCTTACTGATTACTCTCTGGCACGAAGAGGAAAGAAAGAAAAAAAAAGAAAAGGGGAAAATGAATAAAATCGGGGAAAAATCATGAATGAATCCCCTTTTCGAATGTAACAACTTCCTATCAGTCATAACTTCCTCACAAATTTAAGTCATCTGAAAACCATTGAGCGAAATGATAATCTCCCTGAAGACTTCATTCCTTCCCTCTTGGAACATTATAAAGATGCGAAGGGTTTTTACCCTTTTTTTTTCCCGCGCTCTTTCGATTTGTGAATATCACAACTTTCGACTCGTGGAGAAAACAATAAATGTATTATTTACGGTGACAAATATTCCAGCTCGTGAATTTTAATAACTCTGATAAATCATTAGATAACGGAAAAACCTTTTTTTTTTGCTTCTAAATAAGTGCACAAAAAAAAATATATAAAAGAGGCCTATTTAAAAAAAAAAAAAGAGTAAAACGCTTTTTCCTTGTGATGCGAGAACTGTAAATGAATATCTGGGAAGAGCGGATTACTCTCTTAAAATACTACCCTATTTTATTTGGGGGGTTAAAGGGGAAGGAGGGGGAGGGGTATGGGGGGGGAAAGTATTTTCTAAACAAAAGAACAATTCGTTTTGAGCTGGGTTGAATGTAAACAGATCCTCTTCAAACTGCACATTGTGTACATTAAAGCTGCAGGACATTCATTTTCACCCTATTGTCATGTCCTGATGGCCATTTGATAACCGTGATAGAAAGCCCTTTCTCTACTTTCTCTTCGGCACGTTAATTACGCATCATTTACAATTTTCCCTCTCCGTGATTGCTTCATAAGCGATTTTGTTATATGGAAAAATCACTCGATTGTAGTGTATGAATGAAATGTTTATTATATTCCCCGCTGTTGTTTATGCGGTTTTAAATTGATTGCATATCGTTGTTGATATTATAAGACCTTTACAGGTTACCAAAAGGGTTTTTATTGATGAGGATGTGGAAGGTTTATGTTTGATCGTGATGTTAGGATTGTTGCTTTTGGGGGTTTTGGTTGGAGAAGCCGAGAATTTCAATTTGTACTCATTATGTTTTGAAAAGAGTGGGAGAATTTAATGTAATTACCCCGAGGCTTGCAAAAGGTCGTAAGAGGAAAATTTTTGTAAAATTATATGTTTGCTGAGTGTCTTAATTTGAGCTTTTAAAAATTTAAGGTCAAGAATTGCGGTCAGCTTCTATTGGACACCCTACACCTTTTCCTTGATGAAATCCTACCACTTTTTCCTTGGCCAAATCCACTAAAAAGAAGAAGGATTTGGCATAAGAAAAGGGGTCGGATTTGGTTGAGGAAAAAGGGATAGAATTTGGTCTGGGAAAAGATGTAGGAGAAGGATTAGGTAGAGGAGTAGGAAAGTTTACCTTTTATTGTTTAAATATTAAAACTCGAGCTGTTTTCGATGTTCAACGCTCTGAGTTCAGTGCGAGACTGGCGCTGACAACGCTTCGCTCTTGCTTATATAGAACGCGCTGGTGGAAGGGTGATGACGTCAATGGCTTCCATGACAACGATGAGTATCTTCGCAGAAAAAGGGAATATATGTTTAAGAACTGACATTTTTCGTGCTGTTTTAAGACTGATAATTATTTTTACATATTTTTAATTCGTAAATTTGTAAGTTCAATTATTTTAGTGGCATGGTCTTCAAATTTTTTTTAATAATTTAGGGCAGAGTTGAATAAAAAAGTTTTGTGACTAGTTGAAAACAATCTGAAACGTCCATTTTCCACTCGCAGCAATATCTTCTGTTATTAAAACTATTGCTGACCAATTTGATTCTTAGACACCTCCTATTCATGCCTTGCTTTGGTTATGAATCAGTTTCTTCATACTATTATATTAAAGACCAGCTGCAATAAATCCGCGAGATACTGGATTAAATAGAAATCCGTGAATAGTATAATTAAGTATTTCTCAGACATACACAGCTGGGTGTTCCTGAATAAGAACACATCCCATGAATACGTAAATTATGAGAGTTCGTATACAAAGCCTAATATTGAAATCCTCTGTACATTACGAGATAATCCATCTTTTCGTGAAATGTACATCAATAGAAACTCCACTTTAAAAGATGCAGATTTTTAATATTGTCATCTTTTAACGCGGAATAAAAAATAAATTAAAAAGATGAAGACATTCGTTCGTTTTTTTACTCTATGCATGCGTCGCTTTGTTGGGGAAAAAAAAAGTCTTTTCATTTTCTCTTTTAATTCGCCTTTCAAGTGGATTTTCCCCAAATGGCTCGGTTAATTATGACTAAGCGTGAAATGAAGTAAATGGTGAAAAGAGTTTTGTAGAAAAGGAGTTTTTCTAAGACCGATCTAAGGTAATCTTTTCTTTCGGATTTTGTTTCTTCGAAGAAAATTTTTTTCCCTGAATAACGTAGGCGGAAGAATGAATGCTGTTTATTAAAGCTAAGTCTAATAATAACGTGGGGTTTAGTTAAAAATTTTTTTTTTAAAGCGTGAGTATGTAAATTGATCTTTTGAAAAACGGAAAGTTTTAATTAAGGACTGGTGTCTTTTGAATAAAAGTAAAAAGCAAGGAGAAACTTTTGAATAATGAGAAACAGAGAATAAAAGAGCCGAGATAAGCCTCGTTTAAGGTTTTTCGCTGTCAGATTCCTAAAAAGTAAAGGAATGTTTTTTGCCAAATATTGTTTTGGGAAACTGTTAACTTGTTAGCGGGATAAAATGCGGAGATGAACAAAGTTAAAATAATTCTTTTATATTTAAGAATTATTGCTACTGCAATTTCTTAAGGTTTTAAAATTCTTGGACGGAGAGAAAGTTGAGGAGCTAGTGGCGCTGTCGTCGAATTGCTGCTTATCGCTGATTTATCCGATTTGGCTGTGACAAAAATTTAATTGCGAGTTTTTTGTCTGAAATTATTTCAGGAGAGACTGGAGAGAAGAGTTTTGTCCTTAAACCACTAGACAGTTCTTCATTCTTCCTGACTCCGCCACTACGGGATTTTTTCCTTAAGATACGAATCCTGAAGAATTTTCTTTAGCAAAAAAGGAAAACCGTTCTGGGAAAAATTTTCTCGATGGAAAAACTGTATATTTACTCTCTAAGGCTTCAAGCTGTGTTGAAACCTTACGTAATATTTTTCCTCTATAAATTCAGCCCCCGCAAGAACTCGACCATTACAATTTATTGACGTTCCCTCAATACTTGAAAATAAAAATAATTTTTCTTTTTTCAAAAATCTCATTTTAATTAAGCGGCTTTTGCCATATTAAAAATTCATCATTTTTTTTCTTCGATAAAATGAATTTAAAATTGGGAAAAAATTAATTAATGACGTCTCGAGTTTCTTTTTTAAGATTTTATCGAAAGGAGATCATAAATACGAAAAAAAATATGTAAATCATTCGAGAATGATATTAGCGGAATATATTTGCATACATACATTTTTAATAATAGTAACAATTGACCGGTTTTCAACCGATCAAATTCGTAACGAATGATCTTAGCTCATTTGTCAAAAAGATGAGTAATTTTAGACAAATCAAAACGAGAAACAAATTTTTTTTGCTAGCTGCTAATTAATTTTTGATTCTTGTCGACAATTTAAATGATTTATGTCGGATTTAAACTTGTTACATTTTTTTTTTTTTTTTTTTTTGGAACAGAGCAGCCATTCTTTATGGAGTAGAACAAAAAAAGCGAATAAACAACGCGTATTAATGCTCTGACAACCAAGGATAAAAAAAGAAGGGAAAAGGTGGGGAGAAGGGTTACAGGAGTTATGTACACGTAAATCAAATGAAAAAACGGGAGTTAATGTTTTGTTATACACGACAGCAGTGATGCAGTGAATGAGCCCGACAGAGGTTTTACTTTATGGGAAAGAATGGTATTTTTCGTTTTGTGAAAATGGCCAAAATGTTGCAAGTTTGTTATTTTCGGATCTAGAAAGTTCGAATTGCTTGTTGTTGGTCTTCCACGTTGACGCAGTCCATGGCATCTCGTTTTAGTTCTTGTAGCCAATCTTTGGGAATTGTCGTTTCTTTGGCTGTTACATGTCCTGTCTTAATTTCATCTCTCTGGCGACTAGAGGCTAAAAGTGGCCCTCAAGATGACACGAAGGATCCCAGAATAGAATTCAAGATTTAACACTATAAAAATTTTTAGAAAGGAATGGATTTGCCGTTTGTTTTCTCTTGAGGATCTCTTACAAGGATTTTCTCTCCATGAAACATTTTATACAACTTCTCTGACACATTCTAGAATAAACACGCTCGATGAATTGATGAACGTCGTAGAAAGTGTCGATTTTCTCTTTATAAAAGCTCCAAAGCTAGAGTGTTGCTTTGAGAACGTTTTCAGCGTTTGTGAAATCTAACCCATTTTTTTTTAATCATTATTTTTTTTGTTGAAATCAGAACTGACATTTTTTTCACAAAAAAAAAGATCTAATTGCATACGCATAAAAGGATTGATATGCATCAACTGAAACGTGAATGAAAAATTCCAGTTGAATAGCGTAGAAGAATAAAAAAAAGATCATGTAACAAAAAAAAGCGAAGCTAGATCAAAAAGCTGGAAATTTTGAAAAAAAAAGTGGGAATTTCCCGCTTGGTTTAGTTTCTTCCTTTCATTCCCTAAGCAGCAATGCCGAGCTTTAAATTCTTTGTTTCATGCAATAATTAGCTAAACTAGCTAGGGTGAAGTGCAATTAAAACAAGATCCCTGTCTAGTCCGTGCTTACCTTATTGAAACAATAACAATGAACCGTACTCTATAAGCTAAAGACACTATTTACTATTTTTAGAAATTCACTACTTCCCTTACCTAACTTTCCTTTTTTTTTTTAATCTCGAATGTAAGACACGGGCCCTTTTGTCGGTTTCATATTAATTCCTTAAGGAAATTACTTTTTTTTTTCTCTCTTGACATTCTTGACAGAAATCCTTTCCTTTGCCAACAGCTATACGAAAACATATTTAACAAATTCGGAGTAATATTTCTGAAACTAAATCCGTCTTCTTATACAAAAAAGATTTAAATCATTTTGTTAGGCAAGAAAGTGAGAGAGAAATACTCTCTCTCGTCTTCATAATTTATTTACGACGTCCAAGTAAATCATTCTCGGGTTAGCGCTTTTGATTTTTAGACATGCTTTTGTTTTAAATCAGTTAACAGCGTTGGTAATGAAACGAAAATTTTGGTTTGATGAAGGAAGGAAATGCAGGGAATGGATTTATGGGGATTTTAAAAATTAGGTGATCTGATAAGTTGGTTTTTTTTTGCAAGTTAACGAGCTGCTGAAGTCTTGAAAGTTTTGAACTGGAATATTTTTTGTGGAAAAGGTTAATTTTATTTTTGCTCAGTAAAATGCTTGTTTTAATGTGTTTTTGTTTTTTTTCTTTCAGGTAAGTTCATTTATTAAAGAGGTGCTAGGTCATTCATCCATGGGTGCAATATCCAGCGGACATTTATACACCAGGAATTTATCCACAAGGGAAAGCATCCATTTGTAATTTAGCCATTGGCAAATTTATCCATTAGGAAAACTATCCAGCAGTTATTCATCCATGAGACATTCATCCAAAAAAAAAATATCCACCAAAAAATCATAAAAAAAAACTTTACTAGTTGGTGAGCTTCTTGGGATCAGGAACAGTATACAAAAATCAAACGATTGATCTAAGCCAACATGTTTCGTCTTTATTATTAAGACATTTTCAAGGCTATAACAAAATACCTTCATTAAGTCCTAAGACTAATACATTAACGACCACAATAAAACAAAAAACACCCACAGCTTCCCAAGAAGCTCACCAACTAATAAAAAGAACGGAACAAGAATTTTGCAACTACCAAAAAACTTTACCTTTGTTTCAACTAGTCAAAGGAGTAATGAGATAGACGCCCCTGAATGAACGGGAATTTTAAAAAAAAATTTTTACATTTTGGGTGTAAAAAGGCCCTTTGGAATTAAGTAACGCTGCCGTGGTTTTAAAAAAAATCCTCCGGGCCTGAATCTCCCGAGCCCAAAGGTCCGCGAGCGTGAGTAGTGGTCTGGGATGGCGTCACGCTCCTCGCTTCGCTCGTCGCTGCCGTGGTTTAAAAAAAAATTCTCCGGGCCTGAATCTCCCGGGATCTAAGGTCCGGGGCCTTAGGTCTGGGAGTGTGAGCAGTGGTCTGGGATGGTGGCACGCTCGTCGCTGCCGTGCTTTTAAAAAATAAACCTTCGGGCCTGAATCTCCCGGGGACTTGGGTCCGGGGCCCTAAGTCGGGGAGCTTTAGGTTAGGTTAGGTTGAATTGGTATTTGGTTGGTTGGCCATGTTTTGCTTGTTTGGCTCCCTTGTGTCCAGCTAGTTTTTTTTTTTTTTTTTTTTTTGAGTCGTTGCATTATTTGACTGCTTTTGTTGTTGTTGCTGTATTGCTTAAATTATTCTTGCAGAAACTTATATCTCAGCTAATTGTTATACTCGAGGGTCTGCATTCCTCTACTGCAGACTGTGGATGCACCTAACAGATCTCAGCTCAGTTTTCGTTTTTCTGCAATTGTACCCCTATAATTTTTTTCCCCACAAGCACTGCAACCTATTTACTGATGTTCTTTGGCCTGTCTTGACCTAGGCTTATCTCCCCTTTTTTCTTCCCTGTTGCTGTATTAATTCAGATTAGCTGCCCCACATTCCCAAATCGCAATTAAAAAAAGAAGCGAGGCTTTGGTGTTAATTATAAAATATAGGAGAATATCTTTTGTTGCAAGGGAAATAAGAGAGAAAGAGATATAGCACAAAGAAACAATCCTTTAAAAGTCCATTCCAGTGGAAAAAGATCTAAATTAGATATTAAAGAATAGAAAATTAAAACTCTCAGATAGGATCTTTCTCCTTTTTTTTTTTTAACGGCTGTCTGGCATGATTCTATTATTTTCCTGCGGTGAGCTTTTCATTTTTCAGACTAGAAATTTTTACTTCGCGCGCCGTTAAAAGTTTCTTTTCCACGGGAAAGAATGAGAGAAAGAGCCCATTTTCAAACAGTGGCTTGTTTGTGTGCATTAAAGAACCTTCCGTCACGGGACAAGAGGAAATATTTACCGTGAGCCATTATCGAGATTTGGTTTTTAAAAATGGAATGCTAGGAAGTGAGTGGCAGGTTTGACAAGTACGGAGATTGATGGAAAAGCAATATCTAACATTCATCTTAAAGGGAGCTTTATCAGCGAGCTTTCTTTTCTCTTGTCACAGTTCGCAATATTTTTGAAAACAATTGAAATCTAAGCTTGGAGTTTTTTTTCCGTTCGGAAGGGTGGTGACGAGAAACTTCAATTTGAGTGCTTCGATTTTGGCAAAATAAAGGACTTGTGCCAAGAGATGGCTGACTTGGCAGATAAGGGTGGGAAGCTTTCTTAAAAGGAAATAGAATCATGGCGAGATTACATCATTTTTATTTTATTCAAATCAAAAACTCAAAAATTTTTGCGGGGAGAAAAAAGTCTAACGGAAAAGATTTTTGCTACGGATTTAGAGGCTTTACTTAATCACTCCGGTTTAAGCAGATGAACCGCTGCTCCGTCAAGAGGAGAAAACTTTTTTTTTGTTTTCTTTTTAATCGTTATTCAACTAAGATTAACTGAAAAATCCTTTCCCTTCATGACCTTTTCAGGTTTCTCAATTTGCGATTCCCTTATTAAGAATTCAAGCTACAGTTTCTTTTTTAATCGGCGAAATTAATACGACTTCATTTTAAATATTATAACCATTTATGAAAAATATAGTCCGAGGGGAAAAAGAAGGAAAACCGGGGCCTTCGGTGCATTAGGAAGTAACGCCGCATCGGTAGTCGTCGTTAGGAGAACACGCCTACTTGATGGCTGCTCTGAGAAATGAATTCTTTTGTTAAGCCCTTAGTTTAATCTTCTGGAACCGTGCTTTTCAGTATCCTGTTTTTATTACATTATTTTCCCCTTTGATTCAGCTTTGTAATTGCAAAAAACGAGAACGGGCGATTCGCATTCCCCAGAGTTAATTTGAAAATTTCTTAATGGCTGAAGATGAAGAAATTTTTTTTTCTTTTTTCTTTCTTTAAATCCCTTGATTATGTAAGACCACGTCCGATTTTATTATCCCATGCGGTCTTTATAATAAATTAATTAAGTTAGAATTATTTTAATGTCTTCTTCCTCCAGCTGAGAAATGAAATTTTCTAGAAGGAAAACTAAACGATTAAACTTCAATCAAAAGTAAAGAGAAAGGTTTATTAACCTCCTTGTTTGGCCTTTTCTCCAAGCTGGAAGCGATTAAATATTCACTTGACGATTCTAAGAGAACCGATCATATTCGGATGTTGTCACGTAAACTCGCGTCGGAGAGTGGAACACTTTATCACTACTTCTCTATATTTACCGCTTATTAATTATTTCGTTGGAGTGGGGGGAAATTATGGAATGTTGCCTTAAGAAAATGAAAACGGGTTCGTTTCCGATTCGTGGGATCGGAGGTGGAACGTGAAAATATTTTTCGGGGGAAATAAATTGATGGTGCTTAAAGATTTGTGAAAATAGCGAAGGAGAAACATTGAGACATTGATTGATGAGAACAGTTCACACATTATCCTCGTCATTACACCAACTTGAATTACAAATTTGTTTCTCACTGGGGCTATGTGGCTAAAATTTGTGGAAGACTTTAAAAAGAAAGTTTGTATGGGGAATTTTTTCCGATTATTGGGATTTTGGGATTTTTTTTTTTTTTATTAAAAGGGCGTTTGTTAGTGGGTAGATGCTTTTCAAGTGGGGTTGAGATGTTAGGGAGTGAGTTATCATCGGTCTGTGATTATCCACTGCAGTCAGATTGATGGGGGTGGAAAGTGCCTTTGTTAAGAGTCAGTTACGCGACGCTTGTATTGTTTCTTAAAATGAGGAGGCGTGAAATTTATTCTAACCAAGTTTATATTTTGGAAGGGAGTCTATGGCTCTTTGAAGTTAAGCGACGGAAGCTCCAATATTTCGGCCATGTGTTGAGCAGTGAAAAATACCGGCTGCACCTAATCATGGAAAGGAAGATCGAACGGCAGCGCATACAGAAGGCGCAGGCAGAAGGAAAACTTCGTGGTTCAGGAACTTAAAGGGTTTTGTATACGTCCCTCTCCGCTGCCCTCCGTGTCCTGCCTACCGCAGCCTCCTAGACTTGATCACACTAGTGATAAGAGGCTGGACGGACAGTGAGGTTCCAGGTATGTCTTCACTATAATCCCCCTACTATCCGCTTACTTGGCCGCAGGTCAGTAGCTTGTATTGAAAAATGCCTTGGCTCTAATCATTATCCTTGACGCTTCAGCTCACCCAACACCTAAAGCCGCAACACCATGACAACTAATATAAAAATTCCCCGATGCTCAATCCTCCGATGATAGATTCATCACAAAAAAAATGTAGAAAGCAATTTTTCCGAACAAGCGATATTTTATTTACTATTGCTAAATCATATCCTAATCCCCGTTTTGAAAATTAAATCTCGCTTTTGAATTTCACTTGTACATTTCACGTCCAACAACGTAAACGCTTAAGTTATGATGACACACAAGTTGTTCAAATCCTGCCACATCATTATTATCCGTTTTCCGTTATGTAAATATTTAATCGCATCCAAGCCGTGAATCCTGAGGTTCCTTCAGTCGCTGCTGAATGATTTACCTCACATTTTTCTCTCTTTTTTTTTTATATGACAAAGCAAACGTCAGCAAAAAGAGAGCGGGGGAAAAAATTGCAGGTTACGTTTCCTATATATTGCTTTTCAGTTTATTCTCAACGGGATCGTTTTTTTGATTCTTTCGTATTCTCAGTATAATTAGGAGAAAAGGAGAAGACTGTTGTTTTTTTTTTGTAACAAATGTGTAAACAATTGGAGAGGAAAAATTTTTCCAATGCAACCTGAAAGTCTTAGCTGTTGTAAAAGGATCGATACGAGAGACTTCTCCAATATCTATCGGCTTAGGGTCTCTTTCGCCACTGATTTATTGCTCCTGTAATTAATTTCTAACGTAATCTCGTGGGAACCGAAAGCTCCTGTAGAATTCAGTTGTGTTCGGAACTTTGGGAAAAACCGGGAATGGTTTTTGCCATTTCAAGGGAAGATTTATACCGGGAAGAGAGGGAAAAAAATCAGGAATACCCTCGTAAAAGAAAAACGATTGACACTCTCGTTCTTCTCCTCCTTCCCCTTCCTCCTTTTAAAGTTCTTTTTATTCGACGCTTGATACTGTATAACGGATGTAAAAAGCTCTGAGAAACGATTTCGAAAAAATAAAAATGTAATTACAACATCCGGTGCTTGATCCCGAGTTTTTTGTTAAATTTTTTTTGTTCATCCTTCTTAGATTCTCATTTGTCTTTTTTTTTTTTCATTTTCCTTGTTTTCTGATAGACTTTGCCATTTTTTGACAGTCTAGTGTTTTCTTTTCCTTGAAAAAGAAACCTTTTGAGATTTTGTTTGGTTGTTGTGTCATGAAGACCGGATTTTGAATTTACAATGATGTCTTGCAACGTCGTAATGGAAGGCTGCTATTATCATAATAAAAAAAGGGAAATTTTTTTTATCGGGTTTAAAATCTTGCGCTGACGTTTATCTGACGTGGGTTTCGCTTGCGTCAGGGCCAGAGTGTTTCGTGATTTTTATCTGGGGGAAGAGGGAGAAATATGAAGTGTAGCCGTGCTCATTGTGTAGTTTTAACTACCTGCTTGACTTGAGCAGTAGGAAAGAAGATGGCGACATTTGTTATGTGGCATGTTGATTAGTGGAGGGAGAAGTATTGAGGTGCTGAATCATATGGGCGATTAGCGAAATCTCAAATATTTCAGCCATGTGCTGTGCAACAAGAAAAACCGACTAGTTAAAAAAAGATGTCGCAGGCCTGGCAGAAGGAAAAAAAATATTGGTTGACAATCCTTTCTTATCTTTACCTAGGAGAGACTTGCATTTTTTAGAGAGTAAGATTAAAAATTGTAAATGACGACTCAAAAATCTTACCACGAAGAAAATATAAGGTGGGTGCGCCAAAATAGTGCCGGCACCTTAATAGTACCACCCCACATTTCTCCTCATGCAATAATTTTCAAAAATTTTTAGTGGTACGTAGTAAGACCTTGTACTAAAGTAGTATCATGGCACTAGTGCCGTTTGAGCAGCAGACGATATTCGCGGGGAGAGAAGGGCTTGCGTTTTTCGATCATGAAAAAATCGTGAAAACATGAGTAAATTTTCAAAAAAATTGTCATCATATAGCTCATGAATTATAAAGTGATTTATATCATCAGAAAGCGCATTTCTTCCTCTTTCGATGCACTATTACGGTTTTTATTTTTTTTGCGTCTAGCTCGATGGACGACCTAAAAAAGTTGAAGTAGGAGGGCGCTCCTAAATGGGACCACTGATCTGTAATGGGACGTGGCAATGTTAAAATAATTTTTTTTTCCGAATCGAAATATTTGATAGAAAATAAGACTCGAAAAAGTTTTTACTGTGGAAAAAGGCAGTTTGAAGACATTTTTAAGATTTTAATCACAAAAACTTGTGATTTTTTTTAGCACAATATTATTTTTGCCATTTTAAAACTTAAAAAAAAAATTTCCTTTAGATTTTTAGTTTAGTACAAATTTTATGAAATTAAGAAGCAGTCTGCTTAAATTTTTACCTATTTTTTTGAAAAAAAGTTCGATATTCTACGATAAAGTTTCGTGGTACTAATAAGGAGCACCGGTTCCTAACTAGTGCCATTGGAAGGTTTTGGGAAACGGGCTCTATTATCTCAAGGGTGAGTGATAACGAAACAAACTATACTCTGGTTGATAGTCGACTAAACTGACTATCGAATCACGGAATTTTTGTTTTCCTAAATCTAATACAGAAAATATAATCAGCAGTCAAATTTAGGTGGCACTATTTTGGCGCACCCACCTTATTTGAAATTAATTTGAAAACCTCATGGCTTGAGAATCAACGGGCTAGCTTGCCTTAGCTTCTGCTCTGGTGAGGTAGCTGCACCCAAGATGAGAACCGCTGCCGTAATCGCTAATTTCCGGAGAGTAGACGGTACGGTAAGAAGGAGAAGAACTGTCTGTAGACTTTACAGAACTTTGTTGACTCTACAAAACTTTCTGCCAAATAAGTTTCTCTCGTGCTATAATTTAGCCCCCTGGGCTAAGCCAGGCTCTAGCCCAGAGGGCTAAATTCTACATGAGTATTAATATCCTGATTCTTACTGATCAAGATAATTTCTTTAACTTCTCTGTCGCTGAGGCTTTGCCAAGCGTGACTTCATAATTATTGCCAAGTTTAAAATCTGTCTTTGAAGCTGCAGTGCTGATAAAATATGTTTTTGCAAAATTTTTTCTCTTTTCCAAAACGGGATAAAAACCCCGGTTTGGCAATAAATTTTGATTTTCAATATTTAATCCCTCTCCAAATTGTGGATTAAGCATTGACCTCAATTCCGTAAATGCTGCGGGAGGTTATCCTCAACACACCTAACCAGAACACACCTAATCGAATTTATAACGTCGATTGGAATTCTTCCAAAATCGAAAATTCCAAACCTTATCTCTCTCCCGTCAGCATTTTTACCCCGTTAAATGCAAATAAGAAAAGTGAGGGAAAAAAAGAGATTATCCGGCTATGAAACTAATAATAATATTATGATAAATAGCACTTCATAAAAATTTTATGTAATCGAAAAGTCAACGGCTAAATTTAGGATCTAATTTTAAGGGTGAATGAATCATACCTTTTTTCTCTTCCTTTTTAAAAAAAGGACACGCTTGGGATATGGAAATATAGGAAAAAAAAGAGGGGAACATTTCTTTTTTTTTTTCCTTGTTCGAATGCTGACCCACCAAGATCATAACACTCTCTAAATTCATTTGAAATGATATTCCGTGCGGGTGAACGGACGTTCTTTTTTTTTTCTTCTCCCCTTTCATTTCTTCACTTGAGTTTATAGCGTATTTCTCGTGTAATTTTTACTTCCTTGACGTGTCGGTACTTTTTTTTCTTTCCAATTTTTCCCCCCCTCTTTATTCTTTTTCAAATGTTTCTCACGTTCTTTGACCGCATAATACCAAGTTTGGGCAAGCGGCTCGAATTTTAAAGACATCAAAAAGTTTTCATCAAAAAAAGATAAAAAAAAAAACCTTTCCACGGATTTTTTAGTTAATCTCAGATGAAGGGATATACTTTTTTACACAAAAAGAATATTTAACTATAAAAGGGGTGATTGATTTAGATTTCTTGGTCGTGGAAGCGGGGGAATGAAGAAACGTTGACATTTTCCTTGAGAATTCTAACAAAATAATTCTTTAAGCCTCTACGGGATTTCTGTTTTCTTAAATTCTTTGTCTGAAAAGCTTCTTTTTTTCTTTCTTTTTATTTTCTTTTTAACCCTTTCCGTCTAGTTTTCTTATTTTTCCGAAAGTTTACCTGGTTGGTTTATTCGCATTTGTGCGAATGTTGCTTTTCACGGTATACTGACGGCGGTAAATGTCAGGAACGTTTTACCAGCACTAAGTTAGTTGTTTTAGAACCCCGGGAACCGCAGACGACGTTCGGTTGTTTCGGAGTATTAAAACTTGCGGTGCTAAGGTCTCTTCAGCCATAACTCTCTATCACCTTCGATGCAGCGGCCGAGTTAATTATAGCTATCCTTTATTTCATTTAAGTTTAGGAAGAGAATTTTCCTTATTGGGGTGCTACCATATTGCGAAGACAGATTTGCGAGGATTTCTTAGCTTTTTGGGTTATTCAGAGATCGAACTTGGTTCTTATGTCCAGGAAAAACCCTGTTTTTTGGACTAAGTCTTTAAAAGGTGATTATTTTTTTGCAAAATATTTTCTTAGCAAAGGAAATTTTCTCAGAATTTTTAGGTGTCAAGACATTTTTTAAAATTTTCTTTAAAAGTTTTTTGCGGTTCAAACAGTTACGTGGTTTTGAAATATTTTTTCTTGAAAAAATTAAGAAATTAATTAAAAGAAGGGTAAAAATTGTCAAAGGATTTGTTTCAAAAGGAAAAATTGTCGGAAGCGTTGTTGACAAAAGAAAATTATCACAAGATTTGTTCAACAAGAAAGAATTATCAAAAGATTTGTTCGACAAGAAAGAATTATCAAAAGATTTGTTCGACAAGAAAGAATTATCAAAAGATTTGTTCGACAAGAGAGAATTATCAAAAGATTTGTTCGACAAGAAAGAATTATCAAAAGATTTGTTCGACAAGAAAGAATTATCAAAAGATTTGTTCGACAAGAAAGAATTATCAAAAGATTTGTTCGACAAGAAAAAATTATCAAAAGATTTGTTCGACTAGAAAAAATAACTAAAAAAATTGTTCGACAAGAAAAAATTATCAGAAGATTGGTTTAACATGTAAGAATTATCAAAAGATTTGTTCGACAAGAATAAATTATCGCCAAATTATTACTAGAAGAGCTTCCTGAGTAATTCCTCACAGGATCTCAGTGCAAATCTTTAAAAATTTTAAATTAAAATCCCCTCACTATATCTGCCACCAAATAATCTACAAAATTCATTCCTTTTAACTTTCTGCTGAAAGATTTTTCCTAAGCAACTATCTCATAATGAAGAAAAAGCTTTGAAAAGCAAAACCATTAATATTCTTCCAAACACTTATTATCACCATTAAACTATCTTGCAACATGACAAGGAATCCCCTCATTATATTTCCCCGCACGTAAAAAAGCAATGCATGTAACTCTTGTTTCTACCAACTTGCTTATGATTAAGTTATTTAGTCTTGTACAGTAACGTGTAGCATACCTCAACCTCGTACGTTTGATTTCTCTTGAGTAATTTCCCTGTTTCGTAATGAATACTTGGGGTTTAGCTAGATTTACTTTCGCGCTTTCATGCCTCTTTTAACTCACGGCTTCAAAAATCGTTTTAATCCCAAACCGTATTTATTATTCATCTTCGTTTTACCGTTTGCTGAAAATCCCTCGCTCCCCTCGCGCACGGTCTTAATGATTCTAACCAGCATTAGCGAAAATCATATACGTCAGGCCCTTTTTTTCGGTCACGAAAAACCATTTTTCCATTCGTCAATGTGACAGATCCGATGCCGGAGCAAAAAACCTGTGATTGACTTAATGCATAGTGACCCAGTTCTATGCAAACAGTAAACATATTATTAAAAAGTCATTTTTATCGTTGGAAAAGCGTTGTAACGTGAGACGGTTGAAAGGGAGGGGTATGAGAAAGTTAAAGGGAGGGGAGGGGGAGTCCGGTCGTGGCGATCGCTATCCTTGCAGCACGCTAAAACGCAGTTAGCCTTTCTCCATCTTTTCCCTATCGTAGCCTGCGTGATCTGCGTTACATCTTGCCAATCAATTAACCTAAAACCGTTATTAAAAAGAAATTTGTTTTCATTATTAAGCCCTTTTTAACGTTATTGGAGTTATCCATTGTTTAAGAGAGGATATTTTATCACGAGAATCAGGAAATCATTTAAGGATCCGTGGTTTTCTTTTTTTTAAAGTTGCGAGGATTTTGAATAGTTTTCGAAAAGTCGATGTTGATATTTCTTGAGAATATGTAGAAGCGTGTTTTGCTTATTAAGCAAAAGTCAAGTTACACCGTTTTATTTTTGCTTACGCTTTTTGAATCTAATTTTGCTTTTCTTTCAAGAAAACGCTTAGATTTGAGTTTTGCATCTTCTATAAGGAAAGCAGTGGCGTATAAAGGCAAAATTTTAAAAAATGGCTGCTCAACCCAAAAAGTCATCTCTGCAGTTGATTTAAAAAAAAAAAATTTTCATGCATCGACACGTTTATTAAAAAGATAATGCTTTTCGTGTAAACGACAAAAATATCAAGTAAACAAAAGGAAAATCTCTTTTGTTTTTCAGCTTTGTCGCGATTCTAATTTCTTTGGATTCTTTTCTTTTGTCAGCGAAACGTTACGTCTGGGTTTTTGAAACACACACATAAAGAAAAGGCTTAAGCGTGTAAACATGCCTAACGAACCTAAAATTTGAAGAAAATTTTATTATATTTTAAATTAATGTGGTGATGATGATTTTTAAAGAGGCGAGTTGGTTTTGAAATTAGAAAGTGTCTAGCGCGGCCAGAAACATTAAACGTAGATTTTTGTCATTTGCCCCTCGGGGGAAAAGTTTTTCCAAGTAATAAACACTTATGATGAAGTGTTTTGAAGGTCTTAAAGTTCAATAAATAATCCCGCTGTGGACAAAAAACATGCGGTGTCATGTAAAGTGGGGTATAGTAAACGGATTAAAACAAATATTTTATTTTCTAGGGAAATTATTTTCCTCCACGGAAAGTTTTCCTTTTCTCCCCGTTAAAATAGAGATAAAAGGCGAGAAAAGAATGCGTGGAGGAGCATTTAGACAATTATACCCGAGGGGCTTTCCCTGGCTATTTTCCTTCAATTTTAGGAAAAATGAAATACACGAGGGGGGAGAATTCGCCCGCTTTGGCATTTTCATTGAATCCGGATCACGCGCTCTCTTTATATTCCGGTAATGACTTCGAATCGTTTGTATTTTCACAGAGCGATGATAAAATATTTGATGCCGGGGACGACCGGATTAAAAGGCTGCTGGCTTTTGTGGACTTCGGGTTCGGAAAACTAATGATAAATGTTCGCGTTTTCATTTTCTCGGAGATCTATCTCCTCTCATTTTATAACCCCTTTTTGATATTTAACAAAAAACATTATTATTGTTTGAGAAATGTGGTGATTGCTTTGGAGCTACCGGGATGAGAAATTTTGTAATGGTTTTTTTTGGAACCACGAAATCGGAAGGAGGCGTCACCCTTAGTCAACGATCGCCAGCCATGAAAATTCATTGTTAAGCACATAAAATGATGGTTACGGTTAATATTTATAAGATTTATTCCAACCCGCGTGGGATGGTCATTCAGAAATGCCAGGAGGAATCAAATCCCAGTCTCACCTTTAACCTTGTAAGAATGTTTTTTTTTTTACTTTCGGTGTTTCGTATCCTCCCTGCCGAGTTTTATTCAGTATTTAATGTATTGTTATGACCATTGTTTTTGTTCTATTACCTCACCGTGTATTCGGCTTGGTGGAAAAGAACATTTTTCAAATCCCGATTTCATTGTTACTTAAAAGACTTGTTTTTAATAATGATTATACGTTCTCATTTTTTTGTCATGTGATTTGTGGCATGGGGAACTGGTTTTTTTTTTTTTGGCTGAAGTAGCAAAATTATCTCGGGAAAAGCTCGTATATTGTTAGAGCTTTTATCCAGGCACAAGGTTTTTTGAATAAACCTGGTCAGCGAGCCCCTTAACGTTCGCCCTTAACTGTTTATTAAAAGTTTAACTCGCAGAAAAAGTTTAATCGAAATTTAATTATCAAATATCTCTTGCCTTTGGCTATTTTATTCTTTATAAATCATTCCTTGAGATTCAAAATCGGAAAGAAAAGGAAGAAAGCCCGATATCAAAAGTCAGAAGGAAGTGGAAGTCCATTAGGAAAGTTCTTCCATTGAAAGTTTCGTTCTAAGTGTACTTGAATATTTTTGAAAAGTTTGGCACTCGTTATTACAAATCGTATTGCAGAGTTATTGATGGAAAAAAATTTGTTAAGCAGGATTATAACCCTGCCAGAAAAATGACTTTGATTGTCATATTTGAGCCGCTAGTAACTAAAAATGATTATCAATTTTTAGTCACCAGAGGCTCAAATATGACAATCAAAGTCATTTTTCTGGCAGGGAAATGATATAAATTGGTAAAAGAACTCTGGATTTTTCTAATAAGCGCTGTATAGTCTGAGTTTTGTACCAGACCGTCAAAGCTAGAGTCAGAGAGTTTGTTTTGATGGTGCCTCTGATTCTTTGGATCAGAAGAAACGATGACCCAGCAGACTTCCAATTAGATTCTGCACCATCGGGTTCCTGGGCGGAGGTGTTAGTGAAATTTCTCTAGACGGACTATCAAATGTTTCCAGAAAAGCTGATATTACCACATCCATCTGTTCCATAGAAATGGACCTATTGTTGTGATTCAATTGAGTTGGGTGAAGTTCAGGGATCGCAATTTTTAGTCTTTCGACTAGAGAAAAAGCCACCCTTTTGTACACCTTTATCAGATCCGGATGCGTTTCAACAGGCATTAATGTTACAGGAGGGTGCCTTTCGGGAGACAAAACCATTTCGTAAATATGAATCGCCTGTCTTGCAGCCGGTAAAATTGACTCCATGGCTCGGGCATAATGGTAAAGATCTTTCAAGTTTTTATATACCACATCTACACTCTCCACATACCATATTATATACCACATACCATTTTATATACCACATCTCCATTTTCCTTTTACATCTGATCTAGTCAGTCACTTTACTGGACGAACATTCAGGTTTGCCGTGCTTATATCCTAGCCCGATTGCAGCGCGAAGAAAGCGCTCTAAATTTTCGAGCTAACCCATAAAAACTTTATATTCTTGCAATCTGAACATATTTCCCGTTTCGCAGTATTACTCTGAAGCTATGTACTCCCCCAACATATTAAATTTAAATCTCTAACCTCAATATTACCGGTAAATGATTGTTTGCAAAGAGAGGAACGGGGGATAATGCACGGCTGAATCATATTCTGATGAACCGCATTCAACTCCCCGAGTTCAAAAAGCGAACACGGCCGACCCATCCATATTCCATTTAACAAAAAAAAAAATCTTCATTTTTTTCTCCCCTCATAATAGCTTCTTATTCTCTCTCACTTTTTCTTCGGGAAAAACTTCATTTAAAAAGAAGAGGAAAAATTTTTTTTCCTTCCCTACCCCGTGCTCCTTCATTTCAAAGCTTAATACCCTCGTTACATTTTTCACGTTCACCGTTCACCTTTACAACGCCCCGTATAAGAAATAGAATATAAAATAGTCTTGATGGATTTTGACGGTTTCCAAATTTATTACCGAACCCGAGGCAGATATTCCATAAAACGCGGGAAGGGGAATTGGACGATGTCCAAACTTATCATATAAATCAGCCCGTTCCCTAACTGTATTTCTAAGCCGTAAAGGTAAGAAAATCGGATAAAAAGATCGAAACAGGACAGAAAACGAGCTTTCTTGATATCCCCGAAGTACACTGTTGGGAGTAAGATAATTGCGTTGCTGAAAAGAATCTACATTTCCCCGTACTGCCATATCCCATTTATTTTTCTTTAACACGTATTCTGTTTTCGATTACATTCATCCGAAAAAACGGGAATACAATGTAATACCTGAAAATGTTGAAGCT
Organism: Liposcelis brunnea; assembly: GCA_023512825.1. Classification (NCBI taxonomy): domain Eukaryota; kingdom Metazoa; phylum Arthropoda; class Insecta; order Psocodea; family Liposcelididae; genus Liposcelis; species Liposcelis brunnea. The sequence goes on from CM042066.1 coordinate 11,752,642, forward strand.
ACGCTAGTCACGTAAGGCGAAAGTTATGGGGAATCTTTTTATATCGTTATATTTTCGGAATTGTAATTATTATCTGGTGGATACGGTTTTATTGTAGCAGAGTTTTTTGAACATGTGTGGAGGAAAGGTGGAGAGAGACAGAAGAAGATCGGGTTGTCTTGTTTGATTTTACAGTTGTTGTGATGTTGGCTGTTAGAATATTTCATCTTAGCAATTTATACGCAGTATTATCCGTAAGGAGCAAATAGGAGAGGACGGCAAAGAAAACCTGGAAACGAATAACGGAGGAAGAGTTCAATGACGTGGGGGAAGCATGAAAAGAAGTCAAAGCATTTTGCAGGGTTGCTTTGGCAATTCCCTGCAGTTTGGCATGGAGAACTTTGGGAGAGATCTATTTCCAGGAATGGAATCGAAAAGTCTGAAGAAGAACACCAGTGGCCCAGTGGCTAAGTCACTGCATATAGCCAAAACCAGGAGGTCGTTAAACATTTCTAGTAAGGGGCAGCAGGCCTACCAATACTGTCGTAAGGCTGAAGACACTATTGCTTCAGCTAGGTTTAAGACCAGACAGCGGGAGGCAGAGTTGCAGCAACACTATGGTTCTTGTACTGCGATGGGGGAGGTGGTGGAAAGTCTTCGCATTCATTTGTACAGCATACATAACTGAAGGTTTTTGATGCAATATTCAGTCGATTTAATTGGTGACCTTGCACAACGTGATGTGCACTTTGGCCATGATGGTAGCCAAACTCCGTTGTGAAGGGACACCAGTGAAAGAACTGAAATGCAACTCTTATACCAAGTAGATTGTCCTCTGTCTTACTAAGAAGATAAATTCAATTTGGAGATCACCAGTCTCCAATTAGTAAATTTTTGTATCGGAGACATCAGGAAATAGCTACCTCGATGAACTTCGGCAACATTAGTTGCTTGTTCTTTAGTGACATTGCGGTAATCAAATAATAATCGAGACCGGAAGGTCGTCAAGGAGCAGCAGCTTTAATAGTATTGGTTTAAGTATGAAGATGATATTGGTCGGCTAGGCGTTAAGGGAAGGCGGAGTTGCTGCAACATTATGACTCAAGGTGTAAAGCCACCGCATTCGTCTTCTTGTATAGCCCTCATGGCCGAAGGTTTGTCGTGCAGGACCCAATATAGTCGATCTGGCTGAAGCCCTTGCGCTACGCAATATGCGCTTAAGCCGTGATGATCGTCAGTCTCCACCACAAAGCGGCTTCCTAAAAAGAAGAAAGTTCAATATCAATATTGGCTTTAGTTCAGTCAAAGTGCATTCTACCTCAAACCAAGAACAAATTGTTTTAGACTATCGCCTTTTATGGTGTTAATCGACGAAGCCTTGTGTTAGGACAAACATTAGATAGGCTACAAGAGTCTAGAGCTCCTACCTGTGACTCACACCTATCGGTTTATCGTCAATTGCCCTTTTCGAATGTGTTTTAACTACAAAAACAATTTTAAAATTCCTTACATGTTAATTCCCGTTAAAATTCTAACATTAATAAACATCCGTGTTATAGCATTTCACCCTGAAACATTTTCATTGCGATCAGCTCTTCGATTTCATATTCATTTATGAATGAGATTTTAAGATACGGTACATTACCTTCATTGAACGAGACTCGTTGAATGCAAATGGTACGCTTAATCGCCTTTTGCCACGTTAGGTTTACAAAGTTTTCGAAAATAAAATCGGGTTTAGATACGCAAACCGATAAAGGCGGGAACGTAACAATATCGATGTAAAACAATGGTATATCTCGTTCGAGTAATCCGAGAAGGCAGTGCTTTCGGCTTCCTTAGGGTTAATAACAATTCCGAAGTGTCACGAGTGTCGATTTATAGTGGTTGCAGCCAAGGTCAGCCCCTAATAGCTTTCCTTATCTGGGCGTTCCTTTTTTCTCTCTCTCTCCCGTTCTTCCACATTTTATTGCCGTTTTCCTGTGATATTTGTGGGTTTCGGGAAAAAGAAATATGTAGGTGAATAAGAAGCCAATCCGAAGAAGTGGAAACGCTTCTGAGGTTAAATATTTTAATCCAGTCAGGTGTAAACACGGCTGATCGGGCACTAATTGATTGTGAAAAGTAGCCGCCTTTTATCTAGTCGTTTAGTCACTTTTTTTTTTATATTAATCGAACAGTGGGTCGGTGTGTTGAACTCTTGTAATCCAGTAAAGTGAGACGGCAAGGTCGACGACGTGCAGGTTCCGTCCAGGTAGACCGTTGTCATGAACACAAAGGATTTAAAATTTTTTAAATGATGCGAGATCTATTTTAAATATTTTTTCGGGAAGTTCTTTGTGATTAAAATCAGGGGAGTAGCAAGCTAAAATTAAGAATTTAGTTTGCGGTATCAATCGTAAATTCAGCGAACCCAAAACAGGATAATAATCGATTATAAAAGACCTCCCCGAATAAAACGAGATATTAATTTTATAAACGGGAACCCAAAAAAAAAAAAAACATTTTACTCTTATCATACCAATCCTCCTTTTTCGGAATGTAGAAATTTATTGGATTAAATGGAAGCTTGTTTTTATGCCCAACGATGTAATCAATTCCTATGATTTTTTTAAAAAATGAAGTCGGAACTGGTAGGAGAGTGCGAGTTTATGAAAGTGATGAACCTCCGATGGGACCACCCATTGCACTTGGCGCATTCTTTTCTGACGCTTGGTTTCCATATTTTAATGTCTTGGAGAGGACGTGATACTTATTGCGAAGGATCTGATAAGTTTTTTTTTATTATTATTAAAAGGAAAAATTCATAAATCGTAATCTTGAAGAATTATTTTAGCAGTTAAGGTACTTTGTAGGTTTTTGTAATGCTTAAATGCTTTGTTTTTTATTGTTATTATGACGTTGCTAACTTTTCTATGGGTTTTTTTTCCTGGTGTAATGAAAATGGTTTACGAGGGAAGTTTGTTATTTGTTTTTTGTTTAATGAAATGCCTGGCCTATATTTTTTTTAAGTAGTGTTTATTATTTCGAATCTTTGTGGTTGCTTATTTTTTCTTGGGGGCTTGAGAAGGACTTGGAAGATGTAAGGTAGCATTCTAGTGAACGGCCAATACCTTTCAGCGTCTAGGCCAAAGGCAAAAAAAATTGTGGTTGTTGTGGTCGGCTTTCTGGGCTTTCTCTGAGTCTTGTTTTTAGAGAATTTTTTCTCCTGGACCTTCTGCATCCATCACCAAGGCTTCTAATGCCTGGCAGTACTCCTTTTTTGCTGTGATAATCCTCCACTTAGCCGCTGGTGGCTCTGGCGACATTCCCCTCTCATTTCCATATACTAGCTATTGCAAATCTTTGTCTACATCCGAAATTCCCAAAAACGTTAACCAGTCCTTTCCGCTTTAAAAAAAATCCTACACATTTCATTTAATCGCAACCGGGCAATTAATTTAGCTTGGAAAATACCCCTAATCCCATTACTTTATTGCTGATGTTTCCCATGATGTTTCAAAACTTTATTTTTAAAAATGATGAAGCAAAAATTGAATTGCAGTAAACAGAACGGAAAAAAGGAATGTAAATAACATAAAAAATCCCAAGATGAATAAAAATAAGTCTAATTTCATGTTCTGCTTCATGCATTGCAATCAAGGTTATGAAAACTCAAAAACTGAAATCTTTATTTTTTCTTCTCTCTTTTCAAAAGCAATGTATTCGACTATAAAGCCTTTTGGCTATGAAACTGAGTTTTGATGAACAAAACACGTTTTGTTGATTTTACTAATTTGACCTGTGAAACAATAACCAATCAACCTCAAAAAAAAATATAGCGAGGCTGACAAGCTTTTTTTATTTTTATTTTTTTTTTCGAAACATCTTGTTTTTCAAAAATCTATATTCTACCAGTAAAATAAACTTTCACCCTCGGAAAGCTGATAAAAAGGTGTTTTACATTCACGTCAGGACTAAGGGAATCCGCCTTCCTTCCTCTCCGCCTTTCTTTAACATATCAAAAAGCTTACCTCAGTTGTGCCTCGCTTCCTCTTTTTCTCTTCCTTCCAACTCTTTCGATTGCTTTGAGGCCTATCACCAATTACGGATCAATGACACCGAACAACTTTTTCTTCAGTTTTTTTTTTTTTACAATGGCTTGTTAACTCTGACGGAATACAAAACGAGTTTGTCATTTCCAGGTTTTGGGAAATTCCCCCGTCACGATTTTTTTCTTTTTCGTGATCCTCATCAAAGAGGTTTTGTAAATGATAACGGAAGGGGTAGTCGAATTGATATGAGGGAAATGCATCAAAACTTCGATCCTAGTTCGAGATTCTTCGCCCTTTCTCTTTAACATTCAAATTATTCAAACGGTGTTTGTTTAGTGGTTGCTCATGTAAATTTCGGGTCAGCAAAGTTTTGGGTTCTGGGAACTTAAACTTGTCCGATTGTTATTCAGTAGCGGTGACAATCGAGTTGATATTGCATTACAAATATATCTTAGCCCTGCGTTTCCAAGAATGAGGATATGCAAATTTATGAAGGTGGAAATGGGTTCCCCGAAAAACATGAAATCAGATTCGACGAACTAGTAATAATTTCTCAAGCGTTTATCGTTCAGCCTGAAGGTTTCTTCCTAACAATTTGCACTAAAATTTTTTATGACAAATTCCACAGAAAAGTTTCCAATACACACTTTGCTAAAATTCATTCTTCCTCATAATATTTTCAACTGACATGAATTACAATTTCATCCGACCAAAGACGGAAAACCAAATTTCATTCCCTCCATCGATTTTGAATTAAAAAGTTATAATTACAAAAACCAATTCATTCAATTTTATTCACACGCTTAATTTATATTCAAACAAATTTCACAAACTTTTTCCTGAGCACCCATTCAAAATACAAGTAATTACATTTCGGAGTCTGGGAAAAAAACGAAAAACTTTTCAAATCCCTCTGGAAATCAAGGATCCAATAGAAAGCCTTACCCCATGGTGAGAAAGGGAAATTATGTCTCGGAAAAGACAACAATTACCACAATCTAAAGCATGTAGTATCATGCTTACACCGCATAGGCCATCTTCCCTCCGAAAGTTATTTCAAGTACTAAAAACTTAATAAAATTTTATTTCATACCAGGAACCTGACTTAAACTTTCAGCAAATTATATATCCCCGGCTCGGTGGAATTCTAAGATGTTCTCAAGTTTCCCAAACATTAGCGTCATTAGTATCATTTGCTTAAAGCATTTTATCTTTCTCCGACTACTATCCTCACTTCGGGAGAAACTTTATATTTCCTTTTTGCTTCTTCTCTTTCCTCCATCCTCAGATTAAGTCTATATACTTTGTTGTTCTGCTGTCGCTGGTTATGTGTGGCACATATATTTTCGCAACAAAAGGAATATACTGTTTCCTTGTGTTTTCGTCACTCCCGGAGTTTATTTTAAAAGGAAAGAAGATTCCTCTAAGGGATAATCTGAAGAAGTCTGAAAGAAGAAGAAGGAGGAGGGAACAGGATTTAGATTAAACGGATAAGAAAAAGTCTGGTAGCGCTTTATCAGATTTTCTTATTCTTCTTCATTTTTATGAATATAAATCACACGTGATATTTGAATTCGCAGATAGAATTCGGCGTGTATACGTTTTCAAATCCGTAAGGAAAAATTAGATATTGTGATTGAGCACAAGGTTGTAAGCTTCTTTTCTTGATGATATTTCTCAGCAGAGGAAGCAATAACTTTGAATGGTGTTTTGGTTTCTTTTCCGTCTGGGTTTTTTTTTTCTGATTATTTCCTTCGTCTAAATTGAATTTTCTTGCGTTGTCTCTCAGCTTTAGCTATGTTTTCGACTTTAGGAGAAGCTGTTTGTGAAAAAACAAGTCAAGATAAAATAAAATTTGGTGGCAGCGGCTGGCAATATTTTTATTCAGCAGCCGTTTTTCGGTGCAACATTAGGTAGCAGATGCTGAAGTTAGTGATGAGGTGGCGGTGGCGCGCATAAACTTCGGATTGCCGAACAACTCTAAAAACCGTGATGTGCGGACAGCTAATACATGAGATTTTAGCCTCGTCTCTTATTCTTAACAATTCTCAGCAGTGATATGGGATTTAGCCTCTTCTCCTTGCTCCCCACGCCATGTCTCAAACTGTCTTACTCCCGATTTTTCCCAATAACGACTTTTAAGTCATCCGCACCTGTTCCCCAAGGCACAAAAATCAAGGCACAAAATTATTCGCAATCGCAGCGTTAACTCCCACTTTTCCTTGAAAACCCGGATTTCTAAATTGGGCTAAACCGCACACCCTGTACCCTACAAAATAACCCATTAGTTTTCCGGCTGAGATGGGAAAATCTAAAGATGAAAAGCTGTTAATCCTTTTTCAAGGAGTAGGATTACACCACGAGGATCAGGATTAAACGGGAATCAAGAGTGGTTAATTTGGGAATACTTCTAACTATAATATTATCCGATAAATTGAAGAAGCTGAAATATGATTACAAAGCCTATTAATAACTCATCGCTTACTTAATTTCACTTCTCTCTTCTTTTTCATACCCAAATCTCTAGCTGATTTTGAATTTCATGAAAAATTATTTAAAATCTTTTTTTTTTTTTTTTATCAAAACCGCAGGAAAACCAAACCCTTATGATCTCATGAGAAAGTGTAATCTGCCAATAATGAAATTAACAAGTGAAGTGTTTGTATCCAAGGCATATCATCTGAAGCTTCTCTGACAGCACCTGCATCTGACAGGGTTTTCCCCTGTTTTCGCTTTACAAAACCTTTTCACGATAAACAGTCGAGGCATCCTCACCCTCCATATTGTTTAGCGATTCATCATTTCCTCTCGTCGTTAACACATATTCGCAAATTCGACTGGATGAAAATTCCTTTAGTAGATATAAAAAAAAAAATTTTACAGTCTTTGTTTTCCATTGGAAACTTTCCAAGAACTCGCGAGAAAAGGAATGAAAAAAGAAAAAAGGATATCATTTATAAAATAATTAAATCAGAGGGTGAGAGCTAGGCAGCTTGCTTCGGTTCTTAATTTATATTCACAGGGGTGTTTGCCATCGGGGGTTTCACGACGACTTCCAGGTTAACTGCTATACAATTTATTCAAGTTTTAAAAAAAAAACGATCGAAGAACCAATCACGTCGTCTTACGATTAATTCAAATAAAATACTTTTCCTTCCAAACAAGAAAAAGAGTTTTTTTATTAAACATTTTTCATTGTCTAGTCTATTCCGCCTTTTTAATGTGTCACAAGTTCTTGGAGAGATAAAACTTAAAATAAATTCAAAGCGGGAATTTTCCCCGAACGCATGTTTTTGTGTGTTTCGATGCCGATGTGTGAACCTTTAATGGTAAAGGGTAATCGACTTCGTTGCTATTATCGAATGTCGATATTAAAGGTCAAGCTGGATATTGTCAAACATGATGGGTATATTCTGTATCTATCCTCAGGGAATAACAAATCTGGGAGCATCTATACCTAAGTAATTATTTCATCGGGATATTATGGGAGTTTTCGAGTTTTATAATGTTGATACTTGTATGGTGTGAAGAGTGAGGTTGGGGAAATTGTAGAATCACGGGGAATTAGAAATTTAACTTGGGAAATCGAAATGAATTTCAATTATTACAATGTAAGGACCGGTAAATGATAACGGAAGTTTGATTAACTAGTTCGGCAACTGTTTTGACAAGTAAATTTGTTATTTTGGAAGAAAAGTGGAAAATTGGTTTCTTTGTTTGGGAACCTTATGTATGGTAAATAACTGAAGTATGGTCATTGGTTTTTTAATATAGACTGTCAGGTTTTGGAAAAAGCGGTAGCGTAAACTAAGAGTAAGTACTAGCTGATGAAGTTATTCTGAAAAGCTTTGCAGAGCACTAGCTACACTTTTCGTCTCGAGGAGGACCCTAACATCTACTGCTTTAAGATATTCACGGTCTTCGGCAAGCCAGATATTTCTCTGAAAGATTGAGCACCGCTCCCTCTATTGGAAAAAATCCACCGCTTCTAATCTTCCCCCATGTAAATCTGGTTTCATTTATAAAAGCAATAATCGATTCCCGTGGTTTCCCTAAACTTTATGACGTTGGAAATAAACCCCACGATCCGGAACTTATTCGGGAGTTTTTAAACCGTCCACCTGGAAACAGAATAGGATAAAATGGAATCGTTCCCTAAGGATCTCTTTCAGTATTGATAAAAAAAAAGAGGGGCTGCAGTGTATATATTCTCGACAGGAATTGGCGTATCCCCAAGACGGTAACCTTCTCAAAACGAAAGCACGTCAAGTATAGTTTGGTTGTAATTTGACACATCATTACCGTTGTTTTTTTTTTCCTTCCTCCGGTTTTTTTTTTCCCTCGGAAAAGATCTAAAGGAGCACGATAAAGCTTCCCTCGGTTCGGGTGAAAAGCGACAACGGCACATCACGTAAAACATAGCTACGATAACGCAAGACAAGGGGAAAAAGAAAAATATCAATGAGAGGGACTAACAACCATGAAAGTGGATTTGCGTAAGGAAGAGATTAAATTTTTTTTTGCGAGGAATCCACGACCTCGCCTAAAAACGTCTTTAGAAACAGCCCGAAGAAATTTCACCTTGACGCTTTGAAAGCATTCACGGAGAAAACAAAAAGGGGAGGCAGTCGAGGGCACGGGATCAGGGTCGTTTTCCCTTTTTGAAAGAGGGAAACGGAACAGATCCCAAACCCATATGTTATCCCCTCCGTACCCTTAGGAAATATCGTTTTGCCTGAAATTAATGGTCCTTTGTATTACGCGGCTCAAAAATGCGAAACTAGAATTCCCGAGTTAAAATCCAGGGGGTTGTTTTCAATAAGTTGGTAAATTTGTCATTAACTACTTTTCACTACAAACTTTCGTGTTGAGAGTTTCCAAAAGGCTTTTGTATTTACTCATCGCAATCTGTCTTCCTGGCTGCCGTTCCTTCAATTACGAATCAAGGAACTATCAAAGCACCCCGAAACCCTCGTCAAATCATGAATCGATCAATCTTGAACAGATTCGAATTTCTGGAAAAACTGAAGATTGCCTTCTTGTTGTCTTCTTATCTCGGAGTTCGATCATTTTTTTTTTTTGCTGTAAAGATTTTTGGTAGAATTTTGGGCGAATGGAAGAATAAGCATTTTTTTAAAACCAGACGAAATAAAATGAGGCGAGCATCTGGATTAAGAAGGGTCAAATTCAGAAAGCCAAGGGCATAAATCTGAGAGAGGTATCAGAAATTAAACGATTTCAGGGTAGATGCAAGTAATGAATGCAGTAAGGAGCGCTATACAGATGAAATAGCAATAGGTAGGCGTTAGCATAGGCTGGCGGAAGCACCTAGTGGTGCCGTTAATACAATGGAGGCCAGAACTAGCAGCAAAAAGCATAGGAAGATCTCAAAACCGAAGATCGATGACATAATGAAAACTGGTTTCAAAGAGCAGAAAAGCGAACGACATGAAAAAGATGGAAGATGCTTATTCTCAAAAGTGGATGCAGAAAAGCTAAAAAAAAGACATTTTTTTAAATACAGCGTCATATGCACGTTGGCGACCTTGGATTCAAAGGAGTGGCCAACTTGCGGTGTCTCGGGGCACAATCCACCAGCGACAACGTATCCCAAGAAGTCACGGCCAGACTTCTATGTGCCAGCAGGGGACTGTACGCAGTGCGTCATCTACTTGTAAGCCGGCTAGTATCCCAGCAGACAAAGCTGCACATCTGGAATGCTGCGTCCTATGCTCGTGTATGGGTGGGAAACCTAGAGTAGGCCTGTGCGACCGAAGTAGGCTCCTCATGTTCGAGAACTGCGTTTTGCGTATGATCCCGCGACTTCCTAGTAACCGCGATATCCGAAATCTCACTGCCTAGCTTCTAGTCACTAGTATGATAAAGCCTAGAAGGCTGCGGCGGGCTGGACAAGTGCTTCGGACGCCGGTGGAGAGGGGCATTTACAAGGCCTTGTACGGCCAAGCTGCTGGTAGGCGGCCAGAGGGCAGGCTTAGGATGAGGTGGGTTGATACCATTCGTCAGGATGCCCTTTCCCTGGGAATCAGGGATTACTGCCTTGGATCGCGGTCAGTGGAAAAATTTGGTGGAGGCGGCGGTTGAGCTTCAGGCCCTGTAGTGCCAGCAGAGGAAAGGAGGAAGGTCATACACAAGCTTAACTTTGTTCATTATTTCTAAGTTCATCGACTTTAAAGTCAACCAGCCTATCTTGGTGTTTAAATAATCATGACTCTCTAACTTTTCATTTAATTATTGAACTATTCAAAGCCTGCTGCAATAACTTCAGCACCCCAGCAACTCCCCAGCTTATGGCAACCTTTATTTTTGAAAATTTTCCTCGTCAAATTTTTCAAATACCTTTAATATTTCCATTTCCAATGCCGATTCAAAATACATAAATATCATTCTTCGATATAAAAACGACCAGAGTAGCCATAAACATCGGCAAACCATAAATTCTCCAAATTTCTACGCTCGATCGATACTCCTTCCCAATAATAAATTCCTACGCTTTATTATTACTAAAAAATCCAAGAGTAAAAAAAAAAAAAAGAAAAAGATTGACAGTTTCGTCGTGATAATCGATAAATAAAAAGCTTATAATAAAACGAGAGGTAATCTTTTAAGGGCTCACGCCATGATTATGACAGATTAATGTGTCAATAGAAAAAGAATGATAAAAAAAAAGTACTTTTCAGTTTTATTTTCGAGTATCATCGTCGTCTTTGTCGTCATCGTTGTCATTCATCGACTCTCTCCACTCCCACTAGGGTTTACATTATTCCTTCATCTATATTAAGACCCTTCCCCGTGATGGGATCTGAAAATTTTATGAATTATACCCGAGCTTTAAAGAGTTCAGGTGGTTCCAACTGTGATATTACCGTCGCGAGACCACACGGCGTCATCAATTAATATTTCATTTCTAGAGGAAAAAATGTTTTTTTTTTCTTCTTAAGCTTCTTCGAAACAGGAAGCAAGTAAAATATAATTAGTAAAAGAGGATGAAATAAAAAAAATAAGGGGGGGTTCGCAAAAAAAGGATGTAGCAAAGGGGAGGTAAAAGACAAGAGAATGAAATTATAAACCCACAATTTGGATGCTAATTGAATATTCTAAAATGTTTTGTTTTCGAACTTGATTCGATGAATAAATTTAAATGCTATTTATCTTTTCGGTCATTGTTTTTGTTAATTTAGTATATTTAGCGATCAAAACTGCCGCTTCTGAATATTTTCATTTTTCTCTTTCGCTTGTCTCTCTTTCTCTATTTTTCATTTTCGTTGTAATTAATTAATTCATATGATGAAGTGCTATTGTAATTGACCTTCTTACTTTTAATTAAACGTGAATTTGATTAATGGATTGATCGATGAAAACAATGACAGACGTAATGTCCTTCGGAATGGTCTTCGCGTCGAATAAACCACCAGCAGCGATTTTTATGGATGCTCCGTAGGGGGGGATCATGGTGGGTTTAGGACATTATCCTTAGATTTGAGATTAAAGAAAGATTGGGAGTTTGCTGAAGGTTATTGAAGAAATTCTGGGATAGATTTCTTGTTTCGGTTCAACCATTGATTAAGCCAGAGGCGTCCGTAGCGCAGTGGTAAAGTCTCTGACTCCGAAACGAATGGTCGAGGTTCGATCCTAGTTGTAGATTCCTTGTGTACATGTGGATAATAAATGGAAGTTCTCATACGGTTCGGATTCCGTGTCAAAATATAGTCCTGAACAAGAGGTTCGTACAGTGGTTGTCGGCATGAGTGAACCTGTCGTCAAGCTGGCCACTTGACACATTCAAGGTCATTGGCTGTGAAATGGGTAATACGGCTTCTGGTGTCAGACGGAGTACTGAGCCCAAAAAAGAAGATTCATTAAGCCGGGCCGATACCGGGTAGCAGCAATGCGAACCCTGCGAAGAATAGTCGGAAAGACTGTGTTGGACCGTGTCCGCAATGAGAATGGTACATGCTGACCTCCGCAAACCGCGACAAATTCGGCCCACGGTAAAATAAGCTACCCTGCGAGACGCATGTCTTACACATGCGTTGCCTCGCTGAGTAAGCAGCAGGCTCGGGGAACCTAAACGTTTTATTCAGACGCATACTAAACTCTTTCAAGAACGGTCTACTTCTTTTCTTACCTAACTCTACCAAGAACATCCGAAACCAGTGTGGAGTCGAGGATGTTGTAAGGTGGAATAAGCAAAGGAGGCGGTGGTGGGGTGGGACCATGTACAGAGAATGGATGAAGGTAGCTAAGCACGAGCTGCACTAAGGCTGCTCAAGGCATTCGTCCCCCCAAAAAAATGGAAGGACTCATGGCTGTCATCTGCACTAGAAGCCGGCTGATTTTCCTGTTAAACAGGCCGAAAGGTCTTTAAAAAGACAGAAGAAGAATAAGGTTCAACCATTTCAGCTGCAGAATACTGTAATAGTCATCATGGTCTTAAGCTCCTAAAAAATTTAAAAAGGAGCGTAGTAGCACAGTTTTGCTACATTGTAGCACTTAAGCATTCTCTGTGGGCATCCTTAAGTTCGCGTCCTGATGTCCGAAGAATGTTCCAATGCGTAAAGATACAACTGTGGCTCACTAAAGTTAATTCTTTTCCCTAATTTCTGGTGCCGCTGATGATTCTATTTGAAAATATGCTCCTTAGCCACCGCTGATAGACAAGCATTTGGATCAAACAACTGTCTGACTGTTCTACAGAATAGCTTCCTATATATCTATTACACGAAATTCCTACAAATTCCAAAGCAATTAGCGAAAAACCTAAACATCTTCTTTTAAGACACCGCTCGAAAATCCCATGACAATATTCTTTACATGACATACTCTCCCCCTTTTAAAACAACTTTCATTTATAAAAGTGAGTGAAACCTGACGTTTCGTTTTCGAGGGGAGAAAAAGGATGAAACACTAAACTCTAAAACAAGAAGCCACGTTTTCAGAAATTTGGACGTCATTAACATTTGCAACACTTGTCACACATTCCCCCCACAATATATATTTCGGGTTTACCGAAGTGGCAACATAACACTTAAAGCTATTAATAAAACATGCATCTTAGAAAATAGTCCACTATACCCTTAAATTCAAAAGATTTCAATACCGGCTAAAAGTCAAGACGTCGTGGGAAATCTTAAACATTCAAAGGGAAAGAGCGAGAGAGAAGGAATGAGTGTAAGAGAAAGTGCAAAGACCGGAGAGAGAAGTAAGCGCTTTTGTTCTGAAAACCCGCTAGACTGCGTAATACCTCACATAATTCATGAGATTTGTAATAGATTTAGCACTTGCTTCTTGTACCGTAATAACTTTCTCACATCCCGTGGAAAAAAAAAGGAAATAAATGACCGCGAATTTAAAATGTCGAGTGAAGAGCTAAAATGGTTGAGTACCTGTCATATGCATAATTAGATTTTCAAGCACTTGGAAAATATCAACTAATTAGCACCGGAATGGAATTTATTTCTAGCGTGGAGGGTTATCAGGGAAATGATGTAGAAGCGTGGCAGTAACAATTTCGAGAATGCATGGGTATATAGTTAACCCTCAAGCCATTACTCCCATTTACACTAAAGTGGAAATTCCGTCACTAAAACTTTTTTTTTAAGAGAAAGAGAGAGGGAAGGACAAAGAGATAGAACGAGAGAGAGTGAGTGAGTGAGGAAAAAAAAGGACGGGGAAAAGGGAATAAAGAGCGGTTGGAATAATCCTTCGTTGAGTCCTCGTGATTCGCAACATTATTATTCCTTTATCAGAAGACACTTTAATTCACAAAGAACGAAATGAATTAATATTGATGGCTCTCTGGTTGGGTCTCCCAGTTTGCGGTTTCCCATGTGTTTCGGACGACCCCGAATGCCATTAACACTTCAAAGAAAATATGTTAAACGTGTTTTCAACTTTTAAAAAAGAATCCGTTTTTTTCCCCTCTTTTGTAATGTCCTGCCCTTACAATTTAACAATTCTTCGAATCGGAAATTTATTTTTTAAAAAAAGGGTGTTTAGTCTTTCTCGAGAAAAAATTAAAACAGGAAGGTCGTACGCTCGAGACAAAATATGGAACTTTCCACTGCGGAAATACGGGGCTAATGCGAGGAAATATTTAATATTCAAGTAACATTCTTTTCACAGAAGGCGCCATTAAAAGTCATTAGCAAAATACAGTAAGCAGTATGGTTGAGAAAAATGACGGGGAAAGGGTTGACATTTGGCTTTATCGTTTTAGTCTCAGAATTTTGTTAGCGGCCTCCAGGGCGTGAAATATTGAGGTGCTAAATTTTAGGCATAAGATAAACTTGGTTTACGGAAATAGAATTAGGCAGGTCGACATATTTCTGTGATTATTCAGAAATCAAAATTTTCGATTAATTTAATATTTCAAGAAGCTTGCCTCAAGGGTTTTCGCAAACAATGTGAACTTGTAAGCAGTTTCGTAATAATTGTAACAAAGGCAGATTGCGCATTTCTCTGTTATGATTTTTGACGATCACGAATAAGAGATCAGAGGTTCAGTTATGTTTCGTGAGTGATTTATCAAGGTCTTTCATATTCTTTCTTTGTGGCGGCAATTTATTTATTTATATTATTTTGACGGTTTGATTCAAGAATTAATTTTTTCTTTTTTTTTTTTTCAGGTAAGTTTTTTACTGAAGTTACAACTTTACAGTATTAAAAATGATGTCGAAGTCTTGAATCGTATGAGCAAGGAGATGGAGGTGCTCTTCGAGATCAAGCGGCGAAGGCTTGAATATTTCGGCCATATTATTCGTAACGGGAAATATCGCCTCCTGCAACTGGTGATGGAGGGGAAGATTGAGGGCAGGCGTAGACCGGGTCGGAGGAAAACATCTTGGCTCAAGAATCTAAGAGACTGGTACGGCCAAAATTCAGTATTCCTTTTTCGTTCGGCAGCCTCCAAAGTTAGGATCGCCAATCTCCGACGAGGAGCGGGCATTTAAAGAAGAAGAAGAATGTCGACGTCTTGGGCATCTTGTGGGAGGTCTTGCGTAGGTTGCTCAAGGACGGTGAACTACTTGCGACTATAAAGCGCAAAAAGTAGAAGTATTTTGGGCATATGTTGCTGGGGCCCAAGTACTGCAGGCTGCTGCAAACCATCTTGCAGGACAAGATCGAGGGTAAAAGAATACTTGGGCGCAAGAATCTTTCCTGGTTGCGGAATATCTGGAATTGGACCGGGTTAACCGTAGAGGAGTAATTCCGCATGGCTGCCGATCGTAAAAGATTCAAGGAGCTCGCCTAAACTCATGTTCGAGCAAGGCACTCAAGGAAGAAGAATGTCGAGGAGCTCTGTAGAGCCGTTTTTGATAGAGGTAGATAACAAGGCATCACCGCAGAAGAAAACGACAAAACTGGAAGGAGCAGAAATTTTGCTATCCCAATATTTATGCTAGTTTTTAGAGCTAATGTAGCAGTTAGTTAAGTATTGAAAGAAATCGTAGCTACTTATTGATTTTGCTGCAATAATTCTGGTGCTTTTATTTAGACGAAAAATTTCTATTCAGTCAGTGAAAAGTTTTTGGAAAGGTCGTACCTTTACCCTGTTGTCTTCAGAAAAATATTGCTTTTCTCCCCCTTAAGAGTCCACCTTGGCTAAACTTTCCTTTGAAAAAATTCTCTTTGTAACAAATTCGAATATACAAAAAAAAAAAAAAAAAATTGTGCTAAGAGGTAAAAATTGACAGATCGTTATCGAAATATCCGACTCCCTAAACCTTTGCCGAGGCAAGGGAGAAAAAAAAAAGAAAAATTGGATTTTAAGTATATCCTAGGATGGACCAAAAGGATAAAGAGAGAAGCGTATTTCGCAACTTTTTTTTTCCTCTCATAAGGAAAAAGAAAGTTAAGGAGAGTTTCGGAATTGTGATAGAATACGCCGGGAGGTTTCTAGTTTTCGCAAAACTATCTCGGGAGAAATGGGAATTCACATCTTTATACACCTATATTATCCGCCTGACAACAAAACTTTCCCCGAAAAAAAAAAAATTCTCACAAAACATTAATATTCTGAGCGTTGAAAAATGAGATTAAAAAAAAGAGGGAGGTGAGCAAGGAAAAAAAAGGTTTTTTTTTTGCATCGAGTCAGAAGTTTTGTGTAATTTCCTTAAGGCATTGTGACGACTACGAAATCCTTTTCCCGGAGATGACGTAAAAACCCGTAAGCTAAATGTTTCGTGAAAAGGGATGGCATATACAGCATACTCTCTTGTGGGAAATGCACACCCCTCGGCAAATGTCTTGGACATTCCATTGAAAATTTTCCTTTCAAACGTCCTTCGAGAAGCGATTCAATTTCCTCTTAGGCTTTTATTGCAATTGATGAATCTTCGCGAGATTTTTTTATTCTTTATTCCCCCTCCCCGTTAAAGTGCTTCCTGTTAAAGTGACCGCAACGAAAAATAAATCATTTCAGTGCTAAAAATTCGAAGTGACTTTAAAATATTAAAAGCCTATCGTAAATGTTTACGTATGGTCTTATCGCTTTCAAGTCGCTAAAAGAAAATGAAAAATTGAGGGAAAGGTTTAACATTAAAGATTTAACCAGCTACTATTTATTTTTGACAAAGTTCAAACTCGAATTTAAGAAGGTAAATAAAAAGGAAATAGCGTTTGCCGAAAAAAAAAAAAATCACCCTCAGGTTAGAAATCGAACTCCGTGTACAAGCCTAAAGGGGGTTAAAAAGGTCTCTTTGCATGTATTTTACATTTACTTTACATTTTTGATCAGGAGAATGTTTGAGGAAAAATTCTTGGGCGTAGTACGGCAGTTTTTTTTAGGAAATAGAAGGCATGATATGAAAGGTAAATTATTGGTTGCCAGGGTGGATAAAATTTCTTCTTGGTAGGCTGCAGAAGCGTTGGCACAATGCAAATTTCGATGGATGCAGATGGAAAAAGAGAAAGGAACATTACCTGACTGATGCCATCTCTTGCTGTGGGGCCATTCAGGAATTCATGCAAACATTTCAATTACCTTTACATCCTCATTCGCTCTGTGACTCCGACTAACTAGTTATCTAATAACAACGTCGGGGTACGAGTGTAGCATTTTAAATTAAAAAGCGGGTGTTCTGTTATTTTTTTTTTTACAAGCACAAAGAACATTAATCGCCCATCAGTTTTGTTAAAACGAAAAAAAAAAAGAAGAAAGATAACACGGCTACATAAATCAGTTGACAGATAAATGTCGCACTGTTTATGCTTAAATATGCTAAGTTATGCTAAGCCGAATGTAATGAACTAATGATATCCCAGGCTTGATTTAATCACTTGTTAAGAACCTGGCAATATCAATTTTAACGTAATCACTTTGTAAATCCCGAGTCTCGCCTTTGAGATGCGACGCGGAGCTTTACAAGAAAAGCAGGAATTTTTTTGTTTGATTTAGTAAACATCTTGTGAAATAGGTTAAGGAAGCCTTGTAAATGAAGTTTGGAAAAAACACTTCGATTTGTTTTGAAAAAAAAAATAAAGCTATTAAATTATTGCTTGGATAGAAAAACAAATCGTTGCACGGGAAAAAATGTGTAAGCAATTATATTGCTTTTAATTAATTTCAAAAGCCCTGCTAAATCAATGATGTGAAATCTCGCTTTTTGGCTTTTATAAATCGGCTCTGCCATCTGTTGAAATTTCCCGCAACTATCATCTCGATCCCGTCTTCCCGCGCTCTGGAGAAAATGAACATTTTGTAAGTGCTGCTGCCGCCCGGGATTTTCAGTAACTGTTTAACTCGGATTATCTCGTAATCCTTCGTAAACGATAGAAAATTTCTTTTTTCTTCTTTTTCTCCCCTTCTTAGTTTTTTTTCCCTCTCTCGTGTCCTTTTGCCTATAGCGTTTAACAAGCGGAATTGATGAATCGAAAGAAATCGACTTGTCGAATCTGGTAAATGTTTCGAAAAAAGGATGCTAATGCAGGATATTTAAGGGAAAATAAGGGACGGGTTACCTATGAGATACCTAAGGGGATTTTTTCCCCATTGATGTTGTCTATTATTAAGAAGGTGAATGGATCGTGTAAATTTTTAAGATGGCGTCATGAGGCTTTTTTCTTTTGACGTTGGGCCTGATTGGTATTTGTAAGCTGAATGAACAAAGTTGGTAGCTTTAAAATGTAATAGACTGATTTGGTGTTATGGTTCTGGGTTACTGTACCCAGGGTGCGCCAAGTAATGATGATTACCAATTTCGAAGGCGGAGCGGAGGTGGCTCGTTTAGAAAAAGAAGAATTTAGGGCTTCTTTGGGATTTGGAATGAAATTAAAAATGCAATTAGAAAACAGAAATGTCTGATCTTGATCCTGTGTGCACCTTGAAATTTTTGCACTTTGTGGTCTCCGAGTATGAGTAACTTGTCCAAAGCTCACATGGCAGGAAGTGCGCATTGCTATGATGATCGCCAATTTACACCGCGGAGGCGGCACATAAAAAAGAGAAGACGTCTTCAGAATACACCAAAACATGGCTCTACAGGGCGCGAAGCGGCATCACAAACATCGCGTCAAGCGGCTCTATCCTGGCAGGTGGCTGCCAGTTAGGGGATCCCCAGACGTCGGCACATTATCCTCCCTACAAAGCCGCGGTCTTCCTTGAAGTCTAGGAGTAGTCGGGCGTCCATCCAGGACCTGCCGGATCCTCCTTGTTTGAAGCGCTTGCGCTTCATGTCCCGCCCACTGATAGCTACGAGCCTTGATCACGCTAGTACTCAACGGCTGCTGAGTGAGCCTTTGAATCTCCTCATTAGTGCTTCAGATTAAAAGAGTCTTAAGAATAAAATCCGAGAAACTGGACTTCGCGGATGGTTTGAAGGAAACCTCGAGCATCCAGAAAGACACAGGAAGATTTGTGTAGAGTTTAAAAGGAGATAGTCGGAATCTAAATCGTTGCTTCTGGGTTAGCCATGACCAATCGCAAGCCGAGTAGTTGGCACCAGAAGACGTTTAAGTCATCAATCAACGGAAGTCAACTGAAAACGACTAAGAACCAGAATTTCAGTATGCCAAGTTGGTGACTCTGAGACTTCTCTCTAGTCTCTCTAACTTGGGCACCTAGATATCAAAAGTAAGGATGCAAATGGCTGAAGAGAAAAGAATTAAGCAATATTAAGAGAGACCTACGTTCAGGTAGTAGGACAGCAGTTGAAACGAATAGAATACTTAAAGAGACAGAATGAGAGAATATGCGACAAAGCTAATTAGTGCTACTTATACTCTAAATTACTTACTTATACTCTTGCGGTAGTCGTTGGGAACATTAACAGTCCTGCTTCAGATTTGGCGCACCTGCCCTTGACGAGCTTCTGACCCGAAAGGTAGCAATCTAGTAAGAGTTCTGGTAGGGGGCAGCAGTTCTACCAGTACTGGCATAAGGCTAAAGACGGTAAAAATTAGCTAGGCTTAAGTCCAGAAAGAATCCGTATCGTCCGTTGTTACGTCTTCCCTGTTCTTTTATATGGGCATGAAGGGTGGACGTTAACAAAAGTGCTGGAAAAGAAGTTGGCGGCTTTTGAAATGTGGATATATCGCCGCATGTTACGAATTCCGTGGACCGCACGAGTAAGCAATGTCGAAGTCTTGAATCGTATGGGCAAGGAGATGGAGGTGCTCTTCGAGATCAAGAGGCGAAGGCTTGAATATTTCGGCCATATTATTCGTAACGGAAAGTATCGCCTTCTGCAGCTGGTGATGGAGGGTAAGATTGAGGGCAAGCGTAGACCGGGTCGGAGGAAAACATCCTGGCTCAAGAATCTAAGAGACTGGTATGGCCAAAGTTCAGTATCCCTTTTTCGTTCGGCAGCCTCCAAAGTTAGGATCGCCATGATGATCGCCAATCTCCGACGAGGAGCGGGCATTTAAAGAAGAAGAAGAAGTCCAGAAAGCAGGAGGCTGAGTCGAGGACTGGCGGTGTGGCTCCTGTGCTGCGGAAGATGTTGGGAAGCCACGTATTAAGCTCCCTAGTATAGCCATCATGGCCGAGGGTTCGCTGTGCAAGACCCAAGACAGTTGATTCGGATAGGGTCTCTTTCACTCCACAATAAGCTCTCTAACTATGGTGGTCACCAATGCCCGTCGCGAAAGGCACTGTAAGAAAAAGAAGAAGAAGAAGAAGATAATCTTATACAGAAGTTTAAAATCTATTTTAAATAGCAGATTCCATCCACCTGTATCATGGTTATATACCGACAGTTCGCCAGTGCTTACGGTTATGCTAAGGTCACAAGAGCACTGGAAGAATTAGCTGGAAAGTATACAGCGAACTCGAATTTGCATTTTTAAATAATTGGCTGGCATATTCAAATTTAAAGATAATCGAATTCCTGCTTAGAAAAGGTAAAACTACGTAAATCTCAAAAAAGCGATATTTTTTTATGGCAACGAAATTGAACCTTTGCCATTAAAAGAGTAATAAGCATAACCCTTTTTTCGGAATGGGAGAGAAGAAAAAAAAAGAAAACAGGGTCGGTCTCATTTTCGAAGGTAAATGAAAGAGTATAGGAATTAAAGGGTGCCTTTGATTGGTTGTCCGATGAAAAAGAGAGACTTCCTTGGGCAACGTCAGAGCAATTTCAGTTTAATTATTACTTCTTGTCTGATTTTGACGGTTTTCGAATCCTTGCTTCCCAGGCGATCCCTCGCCCCTTAACTACATTTATCGGTCTCCGGTCACATATCACGTTGCTCTTGTAAGGCGGGAGGACAAAAAAGGGGAGAGGAGGGATCCTCGTGCATTTGATCTGGGAAAAGTTAAAAAGCGATTTTCCTTGCGTTTGAGGATTTTCGTATTTCGTATTAGCTGCGGAATATAGGTTCGAAAGCTTTGAGTGATGGCAGCGAGGGAGGGAAAGGCTCGAGAAAAGGAGATTAGAAGAAATAATAGAAAAGTGAATAGGTGAATCCCGTGTTCCGAGAAGTTGGGGATAGGTCGACAAAGTACACATTTGTACGAGTCTTTAGGGGTTGTTATGTAGGGGTTGCAAAGTATAAAAGGAAGGATTTATGCCATGAGGGTAGTTTCCACCCCCTAAATATTTTTTATGATTCCCGATTGATTATGAGGAGAAAAAAAATGACTTCATTCGAAATGGATGTGAGTTATGATTGTGAGGTTTTTTATTTTGGACTTTTTGTAAAGCCGTAAAGGTTTTTTTTTTTGCTTTTTTTTCCTTTCCTGCCCGGATTTCAACGTGGAAGGGTTTTTTCTCATTGATCGCATTAAGCTCTATCCAATTTTCTGTTGGCTGCTTCCCCTTTATTTCGACACCCCTTCTGTCTTAGTTATTTTAATGATGAAGAACGACGGTTACTTAGTACACTGATGGATGTGTCTTATCTGTTTATGTCTTTTAAAATAAGTTTAGGTTTAACTTAGTAGCGCTGATTGAATATTCGTCGTTTTTACTTCCCGATGAGATCATCTATTGTTTTTTTCCCGTTGTTTTTTTGAATTGGTTTGGGGTGGTGCCCTTGATTTTATTTTCTACCCTTTTATTAAATTAAGGCCGTAAGTGAGTTTTCCATGCGTAACCCTTTACACTTTCGATGAATAAATTCTTTTAGCTTACAGATAGATAAATCTGGAAAATCTTGGGAGTTAATTTACGAATTATTCAAAGCAAATATTTTGGCAAGGATTTGACCTGGATTCGAAATCGTAAAAGGGGAAGTTGAAAAAACACAAGGAGTCGTTGAGAAACACTTTGAAGACGTACAAATTGAATATAAATGAAATTGAGAATCAAATAACGTTTTCAGGATGTCTGAAGTGACGACGATGGGAATATAGGATGATACTGAGAATGCCTTCTTCGTTTCGGATTCCGGGGAAATAAAATCTTTTTTTTTCCTCTTTAATCGTCGAATTAAACCGACAAACTTTTTTTTCGGGGACGTCGAAGCTTTTGTGTAAAAAGCTTATAGCCTTATTGCTCTTTTTTTCGCTTGTTTCAAATGACCTTTTTTTTTCGGAAATTGGATTCTTATTTTATTTGTTGTTAGAAAATTGAAAATTTGAAGTGGAATCGTGGCATGAAGATTTTTAGGAAAGTAATCGGATTTTTTTGTTTCCGGGGAATTGAGTCGATGGTGCTTTTCTGCGATTTTGGGTTAATACGTCGAAGTGGCGTCTAGGACAACTGGCTATCAGATTGCTGCAAAAATTTCTCATTTTACTTTTTGAAAGCCCGTAATTTGAAGAAAATGTGGGATGATTTGAAAAACCTAAAGTGCCACGCGATCTATTTCAAGATTGAAGGATTGATATCAACAAGGTTATTGGTGAAAGTATTTTTAACGTCTTTTCCAATTTCCTCTCCTTTATTGAGTGCTTATATATTATGCTATATTAAAAAATTCCAAACTCTCACGTTTCAATAAACTCGGCTGATGCGTAGGCAGCTTGAAATCAAACCAGAAAAAAGAAGCTTTTACCATTGTAAAATTAACAATGTTACAGCTACAATGGCCCTCCTCTTACTTCTTTTTCCGCTTTCCACAAAGGTTTCCTCTGATAATTTTTTAAAATTAGTTTTACCTTGTTTATCTTTCCTTTTAAAAAAAAATTCGGGATTTTGTTTTTGAAATTTTAATTCAGGTCGATCCGCTTATTACCGATAAACTTTTCACTTGTCAAAAGATGACAATCCGTAAAAAAAATTTTGTTTTGTATTAATTAAAGTTTTTTCAATAAAGCAGGAAACCGTACATGATGTTGATGTGAAAAGAAACGGAGGAAAAATGGGAAAAGAATGATAAGGATGTTCGAGGGCAAATATTTTCTGCCGGGGCTGTACACGCAATTAGGCAGAGTTAAAGATTAAACGATTAGGAAAAATAGTGTCGTACAATTAGTGCTAGGATGAGAAGGTTTGTAAATAGGAAAAGGATCTAACAAACACGTCCGGGGTTGATGTTTCAATGCATTTTCGACGGGAGCTCAAGCCGCGCGATATCAATTCATCATTTGTAAAACGGCAGGGGATGGAAAAACACGGAAAAAACGATCCGTCCGATGACAATAGAGCAAGGACAAGAAATGACTCGTCATCACTCCCGCTCATCAATCCATGTCAGTTAAATAGAAGTGTCAGGGGTGTGCAAAAAGATTCAATGTGCCGGGAAAAGAAAAGGATTTCGGGATCAAAACTTACCTGGAAAAAATTTTTTGAAGCAATTCGAAAAATTTTGAGAAAAGAAAGGAAAAAAGCGAAAGGGAGGGATATAAAAAAGTAAAACCAAAAGAATTATAAACATCCGATTTTCCACTTTGAAAAAAAAGAGGATAAGCTCCGGACCGGGAGACGGGGCAAATGTAAAAGTCTAACCGCAAAAAGAGAATGAGGAAATTCGGTTTTTACAAAAAAAAAAAAAAAAAAAATGAAAAAATGGGTCAGAAACAAAATTTAATAAAACGTCAGAATGATCCCCAATGGAAAGTAAATTGGTTATTTAATGCTAGAATAAGGGCTGTAGGAATATAAAAGTTTCAGTTGTTTGCATATCCACTTTTGTTTTTTGAGAAATTAAAGCACTTGACTGAAAAATAAAAATGTTCTTTCTCAGATTTATTTTATCCACTAAGTTTTTCTATCTTTTGGCCGAAGTAAAATTAATAATATGCGGCAGAAGAAATTTCGGAGATGTTCTCTGCAAGAAAATGTGCAACTGGTAGTGGAGGGGAAGATGGATTAAGAATCTGCAAAACTGAATGGGCAAGGGTTCCCTGTCCCTCTTTCGTTCGGCGGCCTTAAAAGCCCAAATCATCATCTCTAAGGTCCAATCTCTTAGCAGTGTTGGTATTTAAGGATGAAAGATGGCGATCCAGCTTGATATAAAGTAAAAGATTAGAATTTTTAAATAACAGGTTATAGGCCCAGGTCACTTTTCGAAACTCGAAGTGATTGACTTGCGCACTTCATTGCAAATTTTTTCGTTTATTTTAACTTACTTTTCCTTGGTCCTTGAATCTGGCCCCGAGCGAGCGAGAAAGAAGACTAAATGGAATCCCTTAAAAAAGTTTCCACCTTGAAATATCTCGAAAGTGTTGCAAGAAGGAATATTTCCTCTTTAAAATATTATCAGCTAATAATTTATTTCTAAAAAGCAGTAAAACGCCTTAATCCAAAACGTTCTCTCGCTCTCTCTCTCCTTCCCCTTGAGCCCCCCAAAAATAAAATTAAGAGATGAAAATGGAAGAAATAAGGCGCGTTAATAAGAAACTTCTTGACAAAGACATAATAGAAGAAAACATATTTGATATTAAAGTTGGTAGAAAACTTTCCATAAGATGATTGAAATATTTCTTCGAATTTTGAAAATTTTCAATTCTATACGATCTCGCACAACTTTCAATTGAATGCTTTTTCCTTTCGGGGTCGGGTGGGGGGATGAAAAACCTAAGAAAACCTGTCATGCGTCACGGGATGGAATCGCAAGATCAAGCTAATAACGTGAAAAGGGATGGAAGGAAGATAAGAAAACAAAGAATCGGATATGGTTTTCAAGAGAATAATAAAAAGAGAGGGTGTCTGTACCGTTGCATATATTTTCCAATCTAGAGCCCCCAAAGGATTGAAGCGTGAAACCTCGCGGCCAGAATTATCAGCGACAATGGCATTATCAAATATTTACATATTTTTGCTTTAATCAATCCAACGTGGGTTCTTTCTTTTTCGTCGGCGATTGTTATGGTAATGGCTTTAACCCATATCAAAATGTTAGTCGCATTGTTTTAAGGGTGATTGAATTTATATATCCTCGAAATGAGGATCCTTGATTCCCCAAAGCTTCGAATTAGTGAAATGGAAAGCTCCTGTTGGAGGCATTATTATCTAGTTGACACCTTGATATACTCAACGGGATCGTCTAATGGAATTTAAAGCTGAACTATTGACCTTATCGCGAGTTTGAGCAATTAGATAAAAATGGATTTGACAGAATTCATGGAGAAAATTTTTTAGATGTCTTAAGAAATCGTTTTCTTTTTTTTTTTTTAAAGAGAGAAGAAATTGAAGCGAAATAATTCTAAAATAAATGTTGAATCAGTCGAAGCATCCCTTATCGTTGCTGTAAAATCGGCGAATGGGGGTGGAAGACGCCTTGGGGCGGAATACAATTTACAAAATAATTCTTTATATCAAAAGCAAAATATGGAAATTGTATTAGTTGAGTATTCAATGACTCCGCCATCATTGTTCTTTTGTTACATAACCCGAATGGGGAAAAAAGTACATCATAAAGATAAACCCGCAAGAATCATCAAACGTCTCAATCATTAGGATTTAATTATAGCATTCGAGTTAAGCTAATAAAAGCTTTCATCGTCGAAGCGTCTTAGAATCGTTTTTAATTAATTAACTGGCGAAGAAGAAAACTTAAATGTTTGGATTCGGCACACGTAGCAAACTGACCGGTCCCTTATCAAGCCTGATGATGTTTTTGAAAATGGGCAAGAACAATCATAACGGAAGGGAAAGGGGGGGAACATAAAGAACGTGTCTATTTTTTTAAGGGACCGTAGAAAAGAGACAGGAAAACACGTTCGCCGAAAGAAAGCGAACGTAAATCACACCCGGGCTGATTAACAAAGGGAAATTATGCCCCAATCGGGAATTGAGAATGCTACAGCTATCATGTCAATTGAAAATTATTCTCCCCCGTACTCTCTTTACCCTTCGCTTTTCTCCTTACTACTCCCGGGTCCCATTCGAGATTTGAATATAAATCAATCCATGCAGTTTCTAGCAATAGATTTTAAATGTTAAAACTATGATGACAGTTGTAATTTCTATACGTGGATTTGCTATTATGTTTTGTTTGTGATGGTGGGATATTTGTTGTGGGGGTAAAAAATGAAAAAAACGGGAGGAGTAATGCGGAGATACCAACTACAAGGTCGTGGGAGGATCCAGACTGGAAACCGTTGCCTTCAAGCTGTTGGCCATCTCTTCCGCAGCAAGTCCCTATCCAGCCGTTCCAAATTAATTATTTACAGCTCTGTTCTGTACTGTTGCGAGACCTGGACTTTAACGGTCCGAGCCCAGAAGCGGCTGCGGTCCTTTGAGAATAAGGTGCTGAGGAGGATTCTAGGACCCAATGTTGATTCCATTACCGGATGCGTGCGTGTTAAGACAAATGAGGAAATCCGGAGGCTCGCCGACCTGCCTTTTATTGCAAGCGTGATAAAATCACGAAGGCTACGGTGGCTGGGACATGTAGCACGCGTGCCGCCGACGAGGACTATCACGAAGGTGCTGGATGGTCGACCAACGAGCCCTAGGCCATTGAAAAAGATTTTCTTCGTTACGTGCCGTCTCCGCGGCGGAGATTGCCGATCATCACTTTCGAGGCTGCTGAACGAAATAAGGACAGTGAATTAAGGCCCAACCAGTCCCTGAGATTCTTAAACCAAGATGTCTTCCTACGACCAGGTCTGCGACGTTCCTGAATCTTTCCTTGCACTATAAGCTGCAGGGAAGCGGTACTTTTCTTTTCTTACAGCGTGGCCGAAATACAGGAGCTTCCGGCGCTTAATGACGTTGAGCACTTCGGTATTTCTCACTCTGTCGGTCCGCGGTATCCGGAGCATGCGACGATAAAGTCACATCTAGAACGCCTCCAGCTTCTCCGGCGTCTTTGTTCAAGTCCACCCTTCAATCCGATGAAAAAGAATGGGGAGCACGTAACGCCGTACAATGCGAAGTCTACACTTCAGACTGAGCTCACGTCGACAAACTAGTTCTTCATCTTGATGAAGACACTCCTGGCCTGCTCAATGCGGGCCCTGACTTCCTGGGAGCAATCCCATTTCTCGTTCAGCATACTCAAGTTGGATCAAGGGCAGGCTAATCCTGTTGATGAGGGTAGATAGACTAAGGGGCCGTGCCTACGTATTACGTAAGCATGTTTAGGGGGGGGGGGGGAGGGTGTCGAAATTCGCTATCTTACCCATAAGCTAAGTATTGCTTACCTGGGAGGGGGGAATCAAAAATTCCCAAAATCTTGCTTACATAATATGTGCACGGCCCCTAAGGTGGTGAAGATTTACCACTTTTACTTTTAATATCTCTCAGTTGAGAAGCAAGCGTGACAGTATTTGTACACTGATGAGGTGTTTGAGTTCAGTCGTCTCAAAAGCCAAAATGATATGTGTGAGAACTCCTAATTCATGCAAGGTTGCTCTTTAAATTACCACCTTCACAGAAACGAGAAGAGAAAATTTATAATAAAATCCCAACCCTTTCCCCGAGGATTCCATTTTCATAACATATTCAAAGAAAAATAAAAAAATATAAGAACAACACCGAGAGACAGAGAACTCGTATTATTTTTATTTCCTCACGCTAACAAAGAAAACAAGTGCATATTTCGTCTATAATCCGGTTACAAACATAGGAATCGCAATAACTATATGAAAGGGACGTAAAGACGAGAGGAAAGAGTTTACAACATCGTTGGAAAAGTGGATGGGTGGTTGAGGGGAGAAGGGGGGGCGTTTATAAAAAAAAAACGAGGAGACCGGGGGTAAAGAGCTAGATGAGAACGGGGACCGTAGGGGATGGGGTCAGCACATGTGGACAGAAATGCTTTCTTTTCCGTTTGTCACTACTTTTTATCGCTGTTAATTATCGTGTCGCCAACTGGCTAATGTACGTTTAACAGTTCCACATTTTCATCTTTTAATTTTTTTTCCCTCCCCCTTTCCCGTCTCCATTCATTTTTTTTTACCCTTCATGTGTATGGTAATTTTATTTAATGGATGAGCAAAAAACCTTATGTTAGATTTTTCACCTTAGGCCGAATTTTCTTTTTTGAAATTTTGCCAGAGCACTCCGTATAACTTTTTTAAAAAAAAGGGGGGCTCAACGGGTTGAATAGAGCACTTGAAATCGTCCGGTATTTGCTTCCCTTCCTGTAATTTTATCAACCGCATTAAAAAAAGCTTTTGCAAAAATGATATTCATTGAACTGAAGCTGCGATAAAGCTTGAGCTTTTGTAATGAAATGTACGTTTTTTTTTTTTTAAATGCCGTCGAGTGTGACGTTATTGATAGCTTTCCCCATTTGCTATCCCTCTTGGTTTTTCTCTCGTCCACTTCGTTTTGAATTTCCTTAACCGGCAAATGAAAACATTTCGTC
Organism: Liposcelis brunnea; assembly: GCA_023512825.1. Lineage (NCBI taxonomy): Eukaryota > Metazoa > Arthropoda > Insecta > Psocodea > Liposcelididae > Liposcelis > Liposcelis brunnea. The sequence goes on from CM042066.1 coordinate 11,780,817, forward strand.
TCTAAAAATGTTGGATCGTCTCCCCGATGTTAATTACATTAATATTTTTTTACAAGGTAAACGAGGGATTTTTTTTTTTTATATTACCAAAGCTTTTAGCCATTCCGGGGGTTTTATTTTTTTAATGTATTTTTAACGGTTATATCAGTTACAGTATTCGATGGAAAGGATAATTTCAAGTAGATATTATTGAGTGCTTGAAATAATATATGAAAGCTCCCGTGGAGTGGGTTTAAGTTTTCAAAAAAGAGGCGGGATGGCGGAAAAGAGCTTTTTAAAATTTTAATTGAAAATTTCGTGACCGACGCTTTGTCACCTATCATTTTCCGGATTTTAAACTTTTAATACTCCTGTTTTATTATGGAAGATGCTGTTAAAAAGCTAACATGGGATCGTGAAATTCTTTTGACGCGAGATAATTTTAATCTCAACTATTTTACGGCACTTAAGGCTGGGCGTTTTTGTTTGTTAGATTTATAGATGTATTTAGGAAAAGGTTTAGAAAGTATAGTGGTGCCTTTCTTCTTGATTAGTATTTGATGTTTTAATTTTGGCAGTTTTTCGAGTGGTAGGTGCATTCTATAGTTATGCAGAGAGAGTTTAGCAGCAAAATCCGCTTCTGATAGATGTGGCTAGCAATTAAGGAGTTTAGATTAACGCTGAAAGAGAAAGTGCCTTAGGAAAAGGAGATACTGAGACGGGCATTGCGGGCCAAGTACAGAAATCAAGCGACTAGCCACATGTGAAGATGATAATGCTAGATGGATGCTAGTTAAATATAAGCAAGACCTAGAAGAACACGTGCATACATTTCAAGGATCAAACGACAGATGAACTAAAATATTTAATCGACTTTCTGATAAATACACCTGAAGGAACTAGCCAAGCCAACGAAAACATCAACCTTGCATTATTTAATTAAGGGAAAAAATTTTCAGTAATAAAATTGACACCGACGAAAAGAAAACGAGAAAGTTAATTTAAATTCCTTACTACGTTACTGAAAACCTTAAAATGGGTTTACTAAAAAAAACATTCCGCCGGTTTTCTTTTTTATTATTTTATTCCTCTAAGCTCCGACTGGAATCAAAGCTCCCCAAGTAAGCGCTGAAGCAAAAGTCATTAAGCCAGAATTACCTATTTTGCGGGAATCCGCATTTTAAAATTAAACTAACATCTAAATTAGAAAATCATTTGTTGGGGAGAAACCCCAGGGAGCATCAGCTTATTAATTTTGCTTATTTTATGTTCGTTGAAATCGCCGATGATATAAAAGCCTTATAAAAAAATTTTTTAGTGGAATAATAATAAGAAAAAAAAAATCATTACGGTGTTCGTAATGTTTCTCAGGAGGGGGAATCAATTTTTCCCCCTTCTTTTATGCGTCAAACAACGTAGCTTTTATTCGACTTGGGGGTTTTTTTTTGTGTGTGTGGGGGCGCATCGAAAGGATGACACCTCTCGTACATATTTGATAAGGCCGTGTCACAGAATCAAGATTGTTTATGAATAAACAAATGCTATGTCGCCGCAAAATGTAAAATGCAAATCCCGTTGAGAGTCAACAAGTAGCGCATCCATCAGGGGCATCAGGTGCCAGTGACGTCATATCCGGTTTCAATATCAAGTGACACATTCCGCGATATTAAACTTTATTAAAACAACTTGTCGGGCTACCATGTTGTCTTGACAGGGAAAAACGAAGACGTGTCGATTTCTAAATTTCGTGCAATTTTTTTTTTGTTTCACTGAGATTAAGATTTTGCAGAATAATTTTTCAATTTTGAAAAAAGTAAGAGGTGATTATGTTTTATGGAGCTTTTGGAAGAAACTTAGAATGTTCAGATTTGCAGTGCTGCATTATTTAAGTGGTAGATCATCGCATTACTTCTGGTGTAAAAGCCACGAAGCGCTGAACCGAAGCACAAATTTCCGATTCAGTTTTTTTTTGTTATTGATGGAAAAGTAAAGAAATTTTTATTGAAGAAAATGAAAGGGGAGGAAAATGAAATCTGTGGGATCTGATGCGGAGAAACAATATTTCGACTTTTCACTTTTCCTATCTTTTCTAAATCGAATCTTCTAACTTTGCTAATTTACTCATTTCCTGGTTATAAAAAATCCCAGAAGCGGTTATCTTCCCAAAAGTCTCTCTCTTATATCTCCACTCGAAGGACCAACATTTGCATTCCTCAACAGTAAGAGATTGTGTTAAATCACGAAGTCAGTTGTTTCGCGCCTTAGCGATATCCCCTAAAGCAAATCTCAAAATTACTTTATAATCTTGCTGTAGCTTATTTCCCGCTCGAATGATATAAGAGGAACGTAAGGGTTGTTGAAACCTTTAATTCTGTTTCTAGTGGGTAACGACATTAATGCCATTCCTACAGTTAATTTTTTCCCGATGGAAGGAAAATTTTTTTTGTATTTGGTCCATTTTTACATTAAGCTAATATTTTCTTTTTTTTCGTTTCAGATTTCCCTTCTGTCTTGGTCGGTTCGTTTACCGTCCTCTTCAACACTGGTAAGTGTTTCATAGACTTTCTCATCTCCTACGTATTTGCTCTTCCTACCGAAAGAAAAAGAAATCAAATCTTATTTCGAAGGCGAAACATGTTACCGTGTAAAATCGATTAAAATCTCCGGGAAAATAGATTTCCTGGAAGCGACGACTGAGAGAGAGAAAAGGAAAGTATACTTTTTCCGCGAAAAGCGTTTCGCCTTCGACGAATTACGTTTTTTGCATTGCACAATAAGAGCGCGGTAACTAGGAAGAATAATTTTTTTTTTTTTAGATTTACTTAAAGCATGCATCAAAGATTTTCCGATCGATTTGAGAGGGGATAGGAGGGATCGGGAGGGTGATCGGGCGGGGTTTACGGTTGGCGAACTCTCACTCAAATCCTGCAACCCTTATAAATACAACCCAGTCCACCCACCCCTTACCACCCTCAAGATGTCTTGCCGGGTTTTGGTTTGGGTAATGTTTACCCTCGTTTTACCAAAACTATATCTCCGTCGTAAATTTCCCATTTTCGAAACATATTTTCATTTAACAGCTTCGATAAATTTTTCCGAATAAGCTAACTTATTGTTTTCCAGCTTTTCCCATAATGTTCGTGCTTTAGATGTCAGTTTACCTGAATAAGCTCTTCTTTTTTTAGGGGGGAGGGAAGTTGATATATGTTTGTCAAGGTTCGGGATTTTTTCTTTGTATTCGTCTCAGCGACATGTAGAGATTTGAGGATGTGTCAAAGAAGACGACGTGGCATTATTAATAAATTGCCATAAGAAGGCCATGTTGCGAAAGGAGATTCAGGAGTGGGCGACTAGGTGGAGGCCCCAAAAGCGGGAGCTTTGTTAGAGGTTCCAGAAGCGTAAGCAAGATGTGGCGTGATTTCAAGTTATGCAGAAGACTTAAAAGAAAAAACTACGGCAAAACTTGAAAGAGGACAGGTTTACTGACCTGTAAGGTGGTGTATTTTTATTAATTAATTCTGGTCAGTAGGTGCCCATTACGAGCCTAAACTTGAAGAGGCTTATGTTCAGGAGTGGTCAGCAATATGTTGAAAGACAAACAACAAGAAGTTAGGTTCTGTTAGGTTGCTGTGAAACCATAGTATCTAAGGATTTTATCATAGTTGTAAGCTCGCAGCCTACCTACTTACTTATCCGGCGTTACTGGGCTTGAAGCCTTATTGCTGCATCACAGAGTTTCCACCATTCAGACTTATCCGGGTCGCTGCCCTCCAGTCCGGCACCCCCATACAACCTGCATCCCCATACTGTATCCTTTCACTTCAGCCGCGGCCTTCGCATTAACCTAGGGCTAGTTGGACGACCATCCAGCACCTTCCTAATAGTGCTCGTGCTACATGCCAGCTCACAGCCAATAGACTGTAGTCATAGCTGGACGTGCCACCTCGAATGTTGAATGGAGCTGCAGAAGATCAAAGTACATGTGTCAACCTGATACTTGCTGATAGCACAAAATTATCTTAAACCAACAAGTTGTCTGTTCTTTGATCTCAAAACTATCCTGCGCCATCTCCCAGAAACCTCCAAACCCCAAAATAAAAAACCAGATCAACTGCAATCATGCGAGCAAGAGAATGGCAGCGAAACTGACTCATCCTGACCTCTTACCGTTCCATGGGGACCAAAACATGCGGCTAATCACCCGATCCATTACTGTAACATTGTCAACTGCATCCGACTATCCCGAACCAGAAAAATGTAGACATCATCACGACCCCTTTCAACATGAAACTTCGCTTTCAATCACTGCCCGTTTTTAAAAAAAAAAAATAATTTCTCTTAATCGAAAATTAAAAGCGAACGGCAGACAAGGAACATAAAGCGATGATTGCCATCGTTGACTTTCCCCTTCAATTTTGATTTAATTTCACTATAACTTTGTTTTTCGATGCTTGTTCCGGGGCTTTATCAGCCATATTCAGTTATCATCGAGGAAATGCAGGAAATGAGTTTCTTGAGGGATGTCAAGCTCTAACTTTCTACTTGTCGCGAATGCAAGAGAAACAATTTTCAACAAACGCTCCTATTTTCTTCATCTCCCCTATTTTTTTTGTTCTTTTGTCATTCCTACAGAATAAAGCGCGAAATGTGATTTTCCAGGGTCATTCCACAAAACAAAAAAAAAAAAATACTTGAAATGAAATAAAACGGTGAGCACGTGCCATTTTCATCCCCTCCCCCCTTAACTTTTTCTTTTTTATAAATTCTTCTTAAACCGACCTCGAGAAATTCAATTCCTGGCTTGGAGTCTCGAATTAGATAATAAAAAAGACAGGAAGCAACATGTAAAAGAAAGCTTCAGTTTTATAGAGAAGTAAAAAGAAGAGTTAAGGGGTTGAAATACGAGTCTTATCTTTCAGTGCAGCAGTCAAGTTATTATCTGGCCCCAGACAGGAGAAACTTGTTCGAAATCTTTAAAACCTCTTTTCCTATACCTTCATCCTGGCAATTATGTCGTGTTTACCGTTCTGTTACGACAATTTTTCCCCGCGCAAATCGAAAATTTTCGGTCGACGATTTATCCCCAACGCCCCCCGGATATTTTCTCGAGTTTCCTTTCTACATCCTCTTAGTGCCTGAAAAAGGGAAACTCGACTAGTTGATAAAGTTGCTCTTCGGCGCGGGATGAGTCACCGGAAACCGGAAACTCGTTGATAACTCGTCTCATCTTGAGGACATCGCAATGCTGCCACCCCTCCTAACTTATTACCCCATCAATATGTGGTCGGGGCCCCGTTTTCCTCAAACCCTTGCCAATATAACATCATCTTTATGCTTGATGACGCGTGTCGACAATTATATCGCTTCTAACTAACGTCATTTATTACTTACCTCGACACAATTTTTACGATTTTCTTTTACTGTTAAGCTTCGATGAATAAGGGAAGGGTGGTTTTTACAGCGTAATTTTTTGAGAAACGTACAAATTTAGAGCTAATGGGCCCAGGCAACGGTTTTTAGTATCCTTTTTTTTTTCTGGTTTTATGGTGATGACTGTAGGAATGTTTATTATTTTTTCACTCCCCTGGGGCGCTACGCAATTATTTCGAGTGTGAATCATTCGATTTTAGGAGGGGATGATCTAAATCAATCAAAAAAGTGGAATAAGATGGCAGGGCTTAAATGCTTTGAGGAAGAAATGATAAGGAGATGCGCGGAAGACAGCAGAGAAGCAATGACTGTCGATGTCTTAGAAAGATACCGAGCGTGATAATATTTTTGGGCCTCCTCTGTAGATTTTTACTAAGGCCTAGTCCGACTTTAGAATTTTTAGTAACTTTTGTTTTTTGGTTTTGCAAGTTTTCTCCTGACTCCAAACCTTTTTTTACAATTTCCCTGGCAGCGCTGCATTCTTGTTTATTTACCAAGCGCTAGTGAAAAATATGGCGTCAATGGTTACCGTGACAATAAAACGTGAGAATGGCTTTATGGAAAAAGGGCATATGTGAATAGGAAATGCTATGTTTTCGAGCTTTTTTACCCAATAGTGTAACGTTTTGTCAAAAATTTATAGGAATGAAGGTGAATTTTTGAATCAAAATAATGGAACGTGCTTACAATGTGGCATTATCGGATTAGGTCAACCATTTTTGGAAAATTTGTATAATTTTAAAAGTTTCTTTCATCCTTTCTTTTGAAAAAGACCTTTGTACATTTCATTCACTCTTTTACCGGATAGGGCTTTCAACATTGTTTTCTCTCCAACCGTTGACGTTCGACGATTCTATACTATTGAGTATGATTTAGTTTGGTTGGAGGGGTCGCTTTGGGTGGTTCCATTACTTTTTTATGTAGTGAATTTTTAAAAAAAATGTTTTTTGTATTTTTAAAAGTGATGTGAAAAAAAAATTAATTTTATAAGATTGTGTAGTAGTGTTTTTTTCAAATGTTACAATATTAAATCTCGTCCTGAGTATTATAAGGTTTCATCTCCACTGTGGTGGTTGACGCCCAGTCCATGCTTTGCTTATGGAGAGCCAGCGTCACTTGCTTAGTGGAGATGGAATTTTTAATATTAAAATCAATGTATTAAAAAATTTTTAGCTCTTCTAACAGAAATAAACTTTCTAGCATATGTCAGAAATCAAAGTTTGATTTGAAAAATGATTAAAGAGCTTGTGGTTCTTACTGCTATCCACATTGAAGAACTTTCACCGGGGGTTGTCATGATTAATAGGTTAAATCAATAATCGTACAAATGGGTAGAAACGAAAAATCCCCCCGTTGCCTTAATGTATTTAGTACAGTACACTATCAAGTCAGTTGCATTATGATCGTCAAGACCATTATGGAATCAAATTTCAAGAAGGAGGGCTAAATCTATCTCGATTCCGCATATAAAAATAACCTAAGAGAAGATTCTGATATTTTCATCTACCTTAATTTGTCTCTGTCATTCGAGTACTTTTTTTTTCTTTCCCGCCCTCGGACCCCTTTTCCTCTTCATCCCCTAAATGACTTTCATTGTTGAAAATGAAGATCTGTACGAATGCAAAAATGTATCTTTTTTTTTTTCCTTCGTCTTTGACGGTTCCCCCCGAAAAAAAAAACTGTTGACTCAATAAATCTCGTTGAATGAAAAGTTTCTTTCACTTTCAGAAACTCACGTTTCGGTTTCCATTTGAAAATAAAATGAATGATTGGCTTTTAGTCTTACATCAGTGGAATGGAAACTCGCGGGGAATACAGATAGAGAGAGAGGAAGAAAAAAGAGAAAGGGTTTCACGTCTCGGTCCGGGCTAACCTCTATTTCTTTATTTTATTGAGTGATGCTTGCTAGGTGGTTTCCGGTTCGTATTTTTCTTCGATAATCTTGACTTTTGAGGCCGTGCGGAGCTGAGGGGATTATTTCTGGCTCGAAAGAAGTAAATCGTTGAGTGCTAAAAAGAATTGAGCTCACCAATTGTTTTCTTGCAAAAATCACCGGTGCTAATATTTATAAAATGATTAAGTAAAAGCACGATGAAAGTGGAGATAAGACGAAGGATTATCGAATCAATATGACCCGAGTGAAGGATGAAAGTCAGCGAGGAAAGAAAACCACAGGCATGTCTACCGAAGGAAAAGCTTTTATGTGGTTTAAGTAAATACGAAGATAAAGGTATAAGATCGGGCATCTTATCCCGAAGTGAACGTGAGGCTAAGGAAAAGCTTAAGAAAGGCGGTTTCGGTGTCTTTACAGCTTCCCCGTAATGTTGATTGTTATTATTTGGTAATTATGTGATGCTGCCGCCGTCTCTAGAATTTTGTTGTGGAGGTGTAATCCCACGCAGGATTGAAACAAAGAATTGTTTTCTTTACTTTTTTTTTTTTTTTGCTTTTCTGGGAAAAGAAAAAGAAAAGAGAAAAGAATTTATTTTGAAAGACGATAAAGAAAATGAAAAGTTTCATCATTAAAATATAAAAGTCGGGTTAGGAGATATTTCAATTATAATAAATGCAATGAAGAAACTTCTCAAAGTCGGACAGTTTACGTTTAAGGTCTTTCCTTTTAATTAACTTCCTTAATTAATTAACTTTGTAACAATAACGCTTTCTATTTATTTTATTTTGCATGGGATATTTTTCTCGCTTGTAAGAAAAAAGTTTGAAGGGGTAGAAAAAAATGCAGGGAAGTCAGTACAAGTCTTTTTATTACTGATTTTGTTTGGCTTGAAGACTGGTAGCTGCCGGTGGAAGCAAAATTTTGAATCCTTCAAATGCTGAAAGATCCAATATGGTGAATTTTCAGTCTGGGACAAATTTTGAGCGGTTTGTATTCAGACTTTAAATTTTGTGTGTGTGGTTTGCTCAGAAATAAAATTTGGGATGTCGCTGGAGGCGAAGAATAGTGACTATTCACCACTGTGAGAGCACAATGAACATGATCCTCAATCAGAGACAACTTTATAGCTGAACAACTAAATCCTATGGCCCCCCCCTGGCTCTCAAAAATTTTAAATGTCTGTAAAATCCTTTCGCTTTACTATTTTCCTTGATAGTAGCGCCCCAGCCGTCTGGCGCAGTGGATACTTCCACCCCTTTAAGGAATCGTCTTGGATAAGCGACCCATTTCATCTGATTTCTAAAGTCGACCAGTATTATAATTGATGATGATACCATTTGACCAGAGTCAACGAAGAGATGGAGCTTGGGGGTATCCTAATCTTTGAAAATCCTCCAGGATTACGAAACCAATTTAGAAGATGTGGAAATGGTTTTCCTCTATAAGTGAAGCTCGTTCAAACTTTCTCCCAAGAAAAAAATCTTGTCCTTTTTTTTTCTTTTTTTGCGAAGAAAGTTGCTAGTTTATTAGATCGTTACCGGTGTATTTAATTGCTGACTCACGGACTCCAGTGGAAACTTACTTTCCCGGACTTTTTTTTTCCCATCCAACTAGATTTCATGTATGCAGAGGAATGCGCAAGGAAAAAAGATTCCCTTTTTTTTCTAAATTTTGATTGAAGTTTCTGATTCAACGATCAAGACGTCAGCAGCGATGGAGAAAAAAGTTTAAAAATAAAAAAAAAATTTCCGCCCCTTCACTTGGGAAATGGGTATACAAAAATACTTTGTAAATCCGTTCGTTTTTCTCCCTTTTTTTTTATTTCAAAGTATAAAATAATTGAATTCCGTTCTTTTTTTTTTCTTCTTTTCAGGTAATCCTCATGGGTTCGGATTCACGACTCCTGGATTCCTCGGATTAACCGGCTCGGATGTTAATCGAATCTACAACTCAGTTATGACATTAAACGTAAATCCGAAATTATTTTTAGAAAAGTTTTTTACTTTCTTTTTTCGGACTTAATCATCGCTGGAAATTAAGAGGATGATTAGATAAAAGCTTGAGAGGAGATTGATAAGTCGGTTCCATATATTGTATCAGTATACGCTTTGAAACTGAGTTAAAGAGATTTTTTCCGGTTGAAAAAAGAAGTTGGAATAAGAAGAGGACAGCATTGCGCGTTTAATCAGATCATATCTCTGTAATACATATCAACAAAAAATAAAATGGAGAAAGTGCTGACGTTGATGCTGAGGATTTTCCTTACAAGATGGCTGGTCATGGTGACTGCTGTGGTGGTCGTTACTGCGGATACCGTGGAACAAATAGCAGAAGGTAAGATTTTATTTTCTTTTACTTAATTAGGTCTAAGTCAAGTGCAGCTTGATTGGACGCTAAAGCAAAGATAGTGGAAGCTAAAGCAAAGATAATGGACGCTCAAGCAAATATAATGGACGCTCAAGCAAAGATAGTGGACGCTCAAGCATTTATAGTGGACGTTTAGGCAAAGATGGTAGAAGCAATTTTTAACGTACTTCAAAATTTTCCCAACCTCGTAAAAGCCTTTTTAGCTTGAAGATGGCCGCAGAAGATAGTGACCGTTATTAGCAACTCTGTTTCATAATTTTAATGAAGCTTCAAAATTAGATAACGTAAAGATTTGAAAGGGGAATACTTATAGCTGAAGAAATCTTTGAAAATTGTTTATGGCTCTAAACAAAATCTCTTTTAAAAACAAATTATTTTAAAATGCAAATGCTGTAGATAATTTTATTTTAATTTTGAAGAGAAGCATATCAAGGGGTGCTTACTAAAATATCCGAACCAAATTTTAATTAACTTCTCTTTTGCACTTACAGATTATATTACAAAGGATTTTCCTGGATTTTTAGTTTTCCCTCTTAATTTTGTAGAATAAATGTCTTGATATTTGGCCTTGGTCATCTTTATAGGATGCTTTAAAAAAAAATTGGGTTTTGCGAATGAAACAAAACTTTTAAATTACTCTTTACTATCTGAAAAAATTTCTTTCAAGCTCCAATTTTTGAACTTGAAGGGATTTGCCTGTGGCTAGCACAAAATCTTGCGGATAAATTTTATGACAATCTGGCTAAACTTTCTTTTTTTTTCCTGATGGGATAAACTCCAACCCGCAGTGCTAAAATAATCACAGAGAAGACTACGAAATTTCTCTGGAAAAACATTCGTAAATTCATTTACTCCGAAAACACATTCCACTTGAGGTTATTCATACTTAAAAACTTTCTTCTTGGAGAAAAAGGGCTCAAGAAAGTAACGAAACCATCAATAAATTATTAACGAAGGAAAAAAGCAGCAGAATGTTATGACACGTCTCAAGACCTGAAAAAAAAAGAGAGAGAGAGAGAGAGAGGGAAGGGAAAAAACTTTCCGGAGAGGAAAGAAACAATATGTAAAATTAAGTTGGTACTTTTATGGCTGGAGAGAAGGAGAACGAAGTGGCTAGCAAGAAAATCCTAGTGCCGTTTAAAATTCAATGAGAAAGAGAGAAAAACGTTTTTTTATATACGCAAGAATATAAAGTTAAAAAAAAAAAGAAAGAAGAGCTCATACATTTTTGTTAGACTAACACGCAAAACTTTTCTACTTGTTTTTTCTTCCCACTTTGTTATTTATTTAAAGAGTATAAAAATTCGCGGAGGGTTTAGTCATTTTGAAAAATTTTTAAATCGGAGAGATAACAGTGAATGATTTTGTATATCACAAAATCGAAACTGTATGAGCTTAACCTTGATCACAAGATCCATGAATTTGGAATCAAGATGGGAAAGCTATTTCCTCCCCACTTCCAAATTGTTTCTGAATATTAGATCCCCCACTGTACATAACCAGGAAACCATTTAAACCGCGCCATTCCTTAGATAAACCTACCCGAAAGTTGGAGAGCACGTAAAGAAAATTATTTGTGGTTTTTTTTTTTCGGAAAGCCCAAACGAATTAGCATTCTGCGGATCATTTTGTAAGTTGTACTTTCACGCACAACATAACCCCTCTCCTCTTGGTCATTTCCTAATTAGGACTTTTCATTAGTCTCGTGAGGGTTCGTGATTATTAGTCAAAAAAATAAGAGGATGAGGGCATGTGGATTAATTAGTAGAATTCAAGCAGAGAAGGACGGAATTCTCGGAAGTCGCTTTTTTTGTGGATTTGCAGGGAAGGAGTTTGTTTAATATTTTACGGTGACGTATATCAGTTTATTGCGATCAATCGCGTGTCAATTATCAGTTTACACCTAATTTTAAATAAGATGCAGACTGTCGCGAGTCTCATTAAACTCTCTATAATGGGAGAACTGATAAGTTTAATCAAATACTATAATAAGGAAAATATTGGGCTTATATGCAAAGTATTTAACCTCCCTTTTTTAGTAATTTTTTTTGAAAGGAATTAATTTTATCGATGTTTCGTGTATATGGCCGTAGAAGGAGAGAAAAAGAAAGCAAAAGCACAACAGTAGGTGAAACTTGAAAATAAATTCAGAAATCTCGTTCTTCTCCTTAGAGTGCCTCCTCACGACGGGAATTGGCGACCATCATGGCTGTAGAGCTTATTAAGCCGTGGAAAAGACCCAAGTATCGACTGTCTTGGACCTTGCATAGCAAACCCTCGTCCATGATGGCTGCATTAGGGAGTATGATGCGGTGGCTTTCCAACACCCGCATCTCAGAACAGGAGCCATACCGGCAGTCCTCGACTCTGCCTCCTGCTTTCTCGACTTAAGCCTAGCCAACTTTTACCGCTTTCAGCCTAAAGTCAGTACTGGTAGTACTGCTGCCCCCTGACAAAACTACCAGAACTGTAGCGGGTTAAGAGTGCTTAGTTGTGCTTCACCTGGTTAAGAGAGCTTAAGTAGCGCCGCCTCATTTGGTGCCTCAGGTGGTGCCAAATGTTTAGGCTAGCTCGTCCAATTTCATTGAGCTTGAACTCAGGCACTTGTTTCAGCGATGGTCTCTTAGCTAGAAAGTCTTTGTATCCAACAGCTAACGCACCTTTTATCACACACCTTGCTACCGTAATGCTCAATACGAAAAATCAATAACAACGTGTCAAATAAAAAAAACATCTCAACGCTTCGAATTTATGAACCCACAAGTTTAAAAAAAAAATCCTTCCCTCTTTTCTCTGACATAACCACGAACGATGAAAGGATTTTGAAAATAGACCCATCATAAAGAATGGCTATCATAAAGAAAATTCGACTTATTACAGGGGTTCCCTCCCAATTTGTTTTTTTTTTTTTTTTGAGGTAGGATCGGTTTATAAGGGGGAAGGCACCTTTCCCAAGCTGACAAAGCCAGCAGAAGATGAACAGCTTAGATTGACAAACGACATGACATCGTTGAATTCCGCAATAAAAAGGATTTCCAAACATGAATTCAATTTCAAAGGACTTATCCCCACCTTTTTTTTTTGTCTTTTACCCGCGTATCGTAGCTGGCAATTTTCGAATTATTCACTTCCAAGCTCTTAAAATATGATTAAACCCGTATTTCCTTTCGTTTCTTTTAACTTAATACAATCTTTCAAGGTAAATGATAATTTTTTCGGTATTTGCTAATAAAGAAAAATTGTTAACCCCCCCAAGTAAAAACGGTTAAATTTGTAGAACCGTGGACCTGGCAAACAAAGAGTTGAGCGGAAATTAAAAATCACCCCTACCTCTTGATTCTCCTGTTTTTTCACCATCTCCCTCTTTCACTCTCTCACACAGCCAAGATTTTTATCCTTGATAACTGTTTGCCTTTAGCGCGACAAGACAATGTTTGTTTACAATGTTTATTCCTTATTTTTCATACTTTCACTAATGTTCCCCATCTCTTTCCTTTTTTCTTTTTTAATCACCCCTTCAAAAAGAAATTGTTTGATAACCCCAACGCGCATGATTCATTCTTTTCCTCCGAAGAGCGAATGTGAGTTGTAGGATCGTTTTCATAAAAGAGGATTTCTCTACTGTGAAACTAAACAATAGAAAATCGATAGCTTGGTAAATGACAATTCTACTTTAGATGAGGAAATACTATTGGCAGTGAATGATTGCTGCGTGGTACAAGTCCAGGTTAATTAAACGTTATTACCGGGCTTTTCGGAATGACGTAAACGGTTTTGAGACAAGCAACGACAATGTTACATGCGGTGCTCCTAAATAATGAGATATTTCAATGATTCGTGGAAACGGGCCGCGATTAATTCCCGTTCAATGCAATCTGCAGATACCAGTCGCAGAGATTGAACCGGGAGAGAAAACGGAGATATTTTTGTCAGAGTCTGTAGCAGACAACTGGCGAAATTCTTTATTTTTGCTTTAGAAGTAATTCTTCAAATAAAAATTCGGAAATTCTTAAAATTTTTCTTATTTTCACTAAAGTGGACTTAGTATTCAAATGAATTTTTTTTGCAAGAGAAATAATTGTATTTTATTTTTGGCAAAAAATCTGGCAAGCAATATTCTTTAAAAACAATTTTTTTCGCAGAATTTTATTCTTTAATAATTTTTACTTGACAAACAAAATTTTTCATAATTTTTCTTGTCGAACAGAATCTTTCATAATTTTTCTTGTCGAACAGAATCTTTCATAATTTTTCTTGTCGAACAGAATCTTTCATAATTTTTCTTGTCGAACAGAATCTTTCATAATTTTTCTTGTCGAACAGATTCTTTCATGATCCTTTCATATTTTTTCTTGTCGAACAGATTCTTTCATGATCCTTTCATAATTTTTCTTGTCGAACAGATTTTTTCATGATCCTTTCATAATTTTTCTTGTCGAACAGATTTTTTCATGATCCTTTCATATTTTTTCTTGTCAAACAGATTCTTTCATGATCCTTTCATATTTTTTCTTGTCGAACAGATTCTTTTATGATCCTTTCATAATTTTTCTTGTCGAACAGATTTTTTCATGATCCTTTCATAATTTTTCTTGTCGAACAGATTTTTTCATGATCCTTTCATAATTTTTCTTGTCGAACAGATTCTTTCATGATCCTTTCATAATTATTCTTGTTTAACAGATTCTTTCATAATTTTTTCCTGTACAACAAAATTTTTCCTAATATTATTGCCTTTTCAAATCCTTCAGAAACTTAGTTTTAAATAATGTACTTTTACAGAAATAGGGAACAAGTTCGATTCCTGCAACGCAACAACATATGAAATTCTTCTTTGAAAAAAAAATTCCAAACAAGAAAAAAATCTTCCAAGAAAACAGAACGTGCTGAGAAAACTTTGATTTGATTATTTGATCGCCGACCATGATTCATAAAAGTAATGATTGATCCAGTTATCCGTTAAATCAACGTTTTATTGAAAAAGGAAAAAAAAATTAAGTGAGTTTGTTGTAGGCCGATGACTGTATAATCGAAACATGCCGGAATTCAGGCCTTGTGAAACTGGACCATTGTTCGAAGAAATTAAATCAGCTGGAACTTCCTACTACTTTGTTTTCCTTTTTTTTTTCTCTCCTTTATTTTTCATCGTTTCTTTTCGCTTGAATTTTTTTTCCCCCCGTTGGAAAAAATATTCGAAAGCGACAACCTGGTGAGTAATTTTCTCTCCCCTTTTTTAAAGGATTATATATTTCAAAAAAGGAAAAGTTATCTTCAAAGATTGCGATGCAGGAACTATTTCGAAATGCAGTATTGAAATAATTGAAATTCCTTTCTTCACCGGGCGAAACTTAATATCAACTAATTGCTGTTACTTAAGAATCTGAAATTTTCTCAGCGAAAATAATCATCAAAGTTAAAGAAATTGAGAAAATCCATTTTGTAATTAAAACGATTTTTCTTTTCTTTTTTTTTTCTTATCGGGTTTTCGTTCGGGGCCGCTTCTGATGATCCTAGGGTAGATAAACCACCTTAATCGATTTGCAGGTTATAAAGTTTTATACCCACCGGATCGATTTAACTAAATATGGCGGTTGGAACTTTTTATTCGGGGAGGAAACGAGCTAACTTTGAAAATTTCCCCCTTTATCGCCTACGATTAACTGCATCCCTTAAAAGCGAGACTGATTATGGCATAGTCGGTATTTCATTATAAGAGCTGACCAGACGTTAGCAATAACACTAAAACGATCAGGGAGATAAGCCCGATCCGATGGAATTTAGCTAGCAGATCATGTAGGGAATATTGAATTGAAACGATTTCATCGGTTTACTTGTTTAGCTTATCCCGCCTTTGATCGGTGTAGTATGAATTTTAACTTTGGAAGAAAGCCTCCCAATCTCGTTTCGACGTTTCTTTTAAGAGGATCCTTTTTTTGTAAAAAAAAAAGTTGATAATTCAAGGCTTGAGAGTTTAGAGGGAGGGAAGGAAAACACGTTGATTTTAACTCGAGATTTACTTTCGATTTCTGTGTACCTTTGCTTACCTTTTGTTCGATGAAAAGGAAAATATGAACGTTTAAGCGAGGGGTTATTGCTTTTAGTGAAGTTTTATTGGCAGTAGCGAATTGGAAACAGCTTGTGAGAGGTTTTAGACTGCCTTGAGCTCATAAAGAAATTGTAGCAAGAGCTGGTATTAGCCCCCTATCTAGGCCATGACCGGCTGAGCAGTCTTCTTCTTCTTACAACCCATATCCATCCACTCCTGAAAGAAGGTCTCTTTCAAACTTTGCCACACTTCCTTGCCTTGGGCTCTTTGCAACCATTTAAGTCCCTCTACCGTCTTAATGTCGTCGTACTACCTTTTTTATGGCCTACCGACGCTCGAGGTCTCCATCTTACCATCCGCGATGCCCAACTTTGAACCGAGCGGTTAGCACTTGTCAAATATTAATCTTTACCAAATCGTTTTGCCTGAAAAGTTTTTGTTTTCTGAAATTTGAGCCCAAGGTGCCAGATAAAATAATCGAATTTAATTTTCTTACTCTGACTATTCGCCAAATGAAACTTTCAACATTAGCTTTTTAACAATTTTGTCGATTCTCAAAAAAAAGTAATTTTAAAAAAAGTTTTAATTGAAGTTAATGAAACAAGCAGAATCAATGATTTTGTTAGAATTTTTTTTAAACACAATCGATTTCTTCGTATCCTTAAAATAAAAGAGATTAAATGAAAAAAGTTTCAATTGTAATTGGCAAAAAATGTTCGACTCGGGGAAAAAAAACATCCAAATAATTTTAACAAGCAGTCTGTTCGAGTATTGAGAAAAATAAGTCAGGAACGTGCCAAAGATAGACCTAGAATAAGAATCATGTAAAATGTTTCTAGCTGGAAAATTCCCTTCAAAAAAATTAAAAATTTCGGAAAAGTAAAACTTAAACTAGTTTGCAAATCTCACAACAAATTTTCGAAATCCCGTAGATATGCCTTTTTGAAATTCCTCGAATCAATTATCCACCCTAGCAATTTAACACATCTTCCCCAGAGACGATTTAAGCCTTTGGAAATTCTCTTTAAATACCACGATATGCGCCTTAAGGATACCATCGGGGGGAGCGCATTACAAATGATTCCTATATCCGTAATTGAAATCGCATCCAAGACTGTTCATTTACCTTTGATCCCTCTCTTATATATTTTATACTTTAAAGAGTGGTCTTCCGGGTTTCAATTTTCAAAGAAAAGAGGACAAGATTAAATTTTGAATAATTTTACATCTCGGTTCGGGAAGGATTTTCTTTAACTTGCAACTTTTTGGGAAGGAGTTGATTACAGACTTCGTTTGATAAGGGTCCTGGAATTTGATTAGCTTTTCCTTTTTTATTTTTATTAGTCTTGTTTCATCGTTATTAAAATACTGGGGGGGAGGGAGAAAATATAAAGAGTGTCTTTGTTCTTTCATCATCATCATCAAACCGATTGAGCTTCTTCTAATTACTCGAGCTTCAAATGCAGGGATGCCATTTTAATACGGCAAAGGGTGTAAGGCTGGAAAATACTCTTTCCCCCTTCTTGTTTTTTAAAACCGATTTTAAAGCGGTTGAGTCCATTAAAAAGACGTTTACAAAAAAAGAGAGAGGGGAACACATACACACACAAACATCTCAATCGGTATTCCGGAGTTAAAAGATTTTTTTTTAAAAAAGATGCCACGAAAAGAGACATGTAAGGGTTTGGCACACGTGATAGGGGATAAGACGACAGGGGATGTGGAGAGTCTGTAACAAGTTAGGCGGTAGAATCTTGACTGGGGTTAAGAAGAAAATTTATTCCCTATATGGATTAAACTTAAATTGAAAATTGGAATATCTTGAAAGATGAAAAAAAAAGTTCGCAGACTTCCCCCGTTATATTTTTCTTTTTGTGAAAGAAAAAAAAACTTAATCATCTTTTTTATTAGGGAACGCGACGTCATTTTGATTGCTTAGCCATTCGGAAAATGCCTCGATTATCACGGCTGAAGGTAGCTTTCGACAAGGAGAGGAATTAATTACGATCTAAGCAATTGCGAAATCATCTAGACGTCGGGTGGATTCCATTTCGAGAGAACATTAATGTCGATTGACGAGGAGACAACTGAAAATCTTCTAACAACGCGGAAAACCCCCTCGAGCATTTTCTCGGGTTGGGGAATGTTCTCGGATTTCTAATTTGAAGCAATTTATTTTTTTTAATTAATATGATTGGCCGGTGAGAATATCTTGCACACGGCGATTTTGTTTTAAAAGTATTGAATGGCATTAGAGACCGCGCCTCTTAACTTTTCATTATTGGCCACAATTTTACAGTGAGCGGCGATGTGCTACATCGCACAGCTCCTCCTTATTACCAACTCTCAATTACTATATAATTTGACAGTCGACAGATGGTCCGTAGACAACCTCAAAAAGTTGACGAGACACTTGTGTAATTACTAAATTGATTAGTCATTGATTTTTCGACCCTTCTTTGTCAAGTGTGACGCGTCGGGGAAAAAATTTTAAATAAGAACAATCAGAACACGTGAATCCTGACAAAAAATATTCAACATGCTTTAGCCATTAAATCTGTTCCGATTAAATAACTTCAAAAAACTCGAATCAGAGAAAAAGAAATTTAACCTAAAACCTTTTCCCCCAATCCCGATTCAACCCCCTTACGCAAACAATAAGAAGAAAAAAAAATCAGAGGGAAAGAAAAAAAAAGAAGGAAAAAAAAATCCAAATTTTTATAAAAATGTAATAACACTTATCTGGAAAAACCAACGTGTGTACAAAATAAGGCGAAAAGATCGAACGGGTAAAAAGGAAAAAAAAAAATGCCATAAAAATAAACGGCTGTCGATTTTTTTCGATAATTCAAAATGATCTCTGTCGCCGCTTTACCGAACCGGCGGACCCGTTTTCATCTTACCATGTGCTTTTCGGTTAATTGTCGCATCGTAAAAAGAAATGTTTGAGAAAGCGGATCCCGTTCGGTACTCGGTCATTATTACATCATCAGGCTCGGGGAAAAGCATTAAAATTCCAAGCGTAAAGCCATCAGTTGAAAATTTATTTTGAATTCGGCGTCGTAATATGCAAAACATTAACCTTTATCGGCAGTGTTTTCGAATTTCAATTAGGTGAAATCGAATGGGCTCCCTTATGTCATTCCATATATTTGTCATTAATTCCAAATCATATTATTACCGATTTGAATCAAAAAATTATAGCAGGGGGTGAGGATATGGGATAGTTATATAATAAACAGGTCGTTCGGGAGGATTTTCAATAAAATTGGGAATTTTTTAGATTTTGGAGATTATGCGGAATTTTTAGGATTAAATATAATTGGAATTTTACTGGAGTAGTGGGATGAATTGAGATTCTAAAAAATCGGGGAAATGTTAGTTTAGCACCAAACCGGTCTTAAGTTGTTCACAGATACATATACTGATCTCATTGCACCCGCTGAGTTGAAAGTAACAGTGATCGAAAAAGCAAGTTGTTGGTGACGCGTCTCCACAGTACGGTCAGCTGACGGCTGAATTTTGTTGTGGTTAAGGTTGAGACAGACTGTTTCAATGTGAAGCACTTGCTGCAGGCTGCCAAAGCGACCTAGAAGGCTCCTAGCCTTCTCAACACGATCCTCTGCTTTCTTTTACTGAGACATTTTCATTTCAAAAAATTACTCTTAACCCGTCACGTAAAAAAATGAAAAGAAAAATTGTTGATCAGAAAACGCAGGACAAGTTTTTCCTGTCGATTACGCAGACTCTGTTCGGTTGATATTTTTGCTGATAGGAGTTTTTATTTTTAAAACTGGGAAACTCCACCTGAGCCAAAAATAAATAGGTAAAAATAGTTTTTCCCTTTTTTTCCCCACAAGCGAATTTCCTGAAAAATTTTCAAAACATGATTTTATCCACGAATCCTGTATTTAAAACCATTCAGAATGCTCATTTAAGCGAAAGGGTTAAAGATTACGTCCCAAAAAGTTTTGCTCACTAATTGCAGAACTTTTTCATGGGCTTAGTCGGTTATTGGCGAGTATAAATGAGAACGAAATCGGGTGAGTTGAATAATATCGCGTGACTTCAATCATTAAGAGATGAGATCAAACCCTGTCAACTTGGCGATATTTCCTTCAAATAATTTTGTCACCATAGTAAAAAGAGAATTTATTTTAAGCAAAAAGCACTCCGTCCTCAAACATCAGAACGGTAATAACAAAAAATAGTCACTTATTTCTCACAAGTCCTGGAGTCATTCTATTCCTTCTAGCTTGTGATGAAGATTGACGGTTTCTCTTCTTCTTAATAAAGAGCGTCTTGAAAGTTAAGGTATATTTCAACCAAACAACGCGCAACCTTTTTTTTTTAAAAAAAAAAAATCTTTGTATTCTCCTGTTGGGTTTGGCCATCCCGACTGCAAAATTAATAATACCAATAAACGGGAGAAGTCGAGTGTGTAGGTACAACACAAACAACTTTATCGGAGCAATAAAACCTCCCCTTGAGAGTTCTACAACTTCTCCCCCTCCTTCTCCTCATTTTCGGTCCCTTTTCGATTTCTACTCTAATCATTTTTGATTTTAAAGACCCTTTTTTTTATTTCAATTCACATAAAAGGGAATATTTTATATACTTTTAGGCACGATGTAAAGTTTAATAAGGAAAATCGATAAGGAGGACTTCGACGTAGTTACTGATTAATGCAGGAATAAACAGACTTAAAAAGGCTCGAAAGACCTTATTTTAACACCTGAGCTACTTCCCCGATGGGCCATTAAATATTATCTAACTAATACATATTTTAAAATGGCGCTAGGAGTATCCTTTTCGTTAATGATAATATCGCTGGGTTACGTCTTTTTTACGTCGGTTTCGAATAACTTAGTCGCTTGCGGAAGAGTTGTTTAACCCGCTTTTAAAACAGAATAGAAAGTTGAGGGCTAAAAATTAAAAATTTTGGGATGATCCAAGTCGACAGTAGGCCTGCTTTTTTGTCCCGCCTGCGACAGCCGCAGACTATTCCTATCTCTTTTCCACACGAGATAGTCTCCGATTGCCGCAGATAAGCAAAGGAACAATTAAAGCCAGTGGCTACATATTTGAGCCTGAAGTCATTGAGAAGGATTACTGGGTCGTTTATTAGAAGCCCAACCGCATTCCCAACGATGCTCTGAGAAGCGCTATAGGGATTGATGACATTAACCGCTTTTTGTGATCCAGAAGGAAATAATAGCACCAGCACGTAGATCGGATGGAAGACCATCGACTGGAGAAAAGAGCACCGATCGGAGCCAGCAACTAGGAGGTCCCAAAGCAGACAAAGAGATAAAAAGAATGCTGGACGTCCACGTTAGGGGAAGAAGGAGAATTTGAATGTCTATTAAAAAGAAGACGATTCGTTACCCTTGTGGATGGAATGCTATGGATCTTATTTTCCAGTCGGGGAAAAAGAGGTGAGGCGAGGAAGGTCGGACGGACCTCAGACCTAGAGGGATCTGATGACGAAGCCTCATGGCTATATACAGCCGATTACAAGAACGCCTAGGCCAGATTTTTCTCATTGCCTCACCGGCCAATATTTTTCGTCGTCAAGGTGCCAAGTTTAGTATTTGTTAAGAGTTTTAGCCTCGTGGCTCAGTGGATAGCGTGTCCGACTCACACTCGGGAGTTTATGGATTCGATTCCATTCTACGGTTCGGATTTTTTCCGACCGTATTTCATCATCTCTGACTAATGTCATCTGAACTTAATTCGAGGATTTGGGGATTCCGAAAAAGCGATTAATGTGTGTTGTTGGTCGGTCTCACCACTCCCCACCCCCCTCTCTCCTTGCAAGCCAATGGCAAACCAGCAGGTGGTAACTTGCTTAGAACAGCCTCTCTACTTAGCCGTTCGGAGCCGGCATTAAACTGTCGGTCCTATATAGCTGTGTCAACTCGAAACACACAACCAGCTACATTACATGCAGAGAGGTCGCCTACGCTCGGCAAAGAGTAGGCACCCAAAGAAGAAAACGAGTGCACGAATAATGACTGCTCTTGCTGCGCTGTAGAAAAAATTTGAAAATTTAAGGAGATGATAACTTAATAAATCGACGAGAAAAGATGTTCCGGGATTTTCGAAGAGTTTAAACGTCAAAGTCGGAAACAATACGAACAGTCAAACGTCCCGGGCGGAAACCCTCCTGTTTGTCAACGTTCGTTAGGAGCTGAATGAAAAAGCGAAACTCATTTATCATTGGAAAACTGGGTCGGAATCCAAGACTATTAACTAATTGCTATCAGTTCGCGGTAATCAATTTTCTCTTCGATTCCTCTCCTTTTATATCTGGGTCTGTCTGGTTTCGTTCTGGCGTTCGTCATGTTCCTGTCTCGTTTTACTCTTTTTTCCCCTCTTTTTTTTTTCTCTTGTTGATTGATGTCTGTCATGATTATGGTGGAAATGGTTTTGCCAGTCCTTTTTTCGTGATAATTTCATTTTACTGTGTATAAAAAAATTTTTTGTTCAGTTTTATCGATTTTTGTTCCAAACTTTAAAAAGAAAAAAATCCCCGTTTTTGGAATTGATACTCCTCCTAATGAGTTTGCCTGGCAGTGCTAAAGAACAAAAAAAAGATTTACTCTCAAGTTTCTTCTTATCAAATTTCGAACCCTGCGAGAAAAGTAAAGAAAACAATATCAAAATCTCTTTTTCTCTTAAATATGAAAATAAGACGATCTTCGCAGATAACTCTAAAATATACTTTCATCTCCACAGCTTAATTTTCTCCGATTCTCCTTTCTCTCCTTGCGGGACAGGGATCCCCTCGTAACTTTTCCCATGTTTATCAAATGAAAGGAGCCGCATTACCCCCGACGGAAATAAGGTTTTAATCTGTAGCTTAATAGGATAAAAACATATTCTGAATTTTTTTAAATTTTATTTTACTTTTTTTTTTTCTAAACTGGATTTTTTTTATTATTTCGTTTTCTTCCCCTCGTTTCCGTTAAAAATGTATTTTTTCATTGTGCTAACTTTACTTAAAACGATCTTTTTGGACTTTTCTCAAGTGATGCTTTTGAGGATGTAAATTTTACGTGAAGTTGTTTAGCTGCGAGGATGAGGCTTTGTTAAATTTAATTTGGTTTGTCCATACCTTGCTTTTTTTCTTGGATTCGGATTATTTACGGGGTTCTTGGGCTTTCTTTTGAATTAGCGGAATATAGCTTAATAATTTTTTTTATGGTTTTGCTTGAGAATAACTGAGACGTTATTTTTTACTCTGGCGCCTCAGTCGAGATTAAAACTTCAGGATCATCAATCTAGGAAATCTTTCCTAGAAAGAATGAATACTTGAGTGCTACATTGAACCCCAAGGGAAGTATCCACCAACAGTCCTGTGGTGCCACCTAAATAATTGTTAACTACTAACGACATTCCCTGACTCGTGAAGGAAAACGTCGACTTAGAAAATGAACATCTAATTTTCTTCTCTAATTTCCCTGACGTTTTTATAATGCTAAAATAAAATGTAAAAATTGAATTTTAATGATATTTTTTCGTGCCGAGGAAAAGCTGATTAGCACCTTTAACGTCCGCCCATTTCAGGTCCTAATGCGTCTGATGTCTGGTAGTTGAAACGACTCGAGAAACGATATTTCGCGAAACGTCACTTAATTGCTGAAAAACTGAAAATAAAATCTGCGGTTAATCCTAAACTTTTCTACCGAAAGCTTTAACGATGAAAAAAAGGGAAGGGAAAAAGTAACAGTTCCTGATTATTTGCATCATTGAACTACAAGAAGAAAAAAAATGAGGAGAAAATCTTTTTTACTTGGGAAAGAAGGAAAGGGAAGAAGGAGGAGGACATCTTCTACATCATTACCCGCCCCCCCATTAATTGGAATGTTAGGATTGAGGGGCGGCGGGACATCACAGGTCAAATATCCATTTTCATTTTCCCAAGTTAATCTAATGTACGCTCTAACTATAAATTACGACCCACTGGCTTCTAAGATTTATGGACAATTATTATCTTTTTCGTATTTTTTTTTTTTTTTGCCTTCTTTTCCGTCTGAGGCACACCACACCACGTTATGGAAACAAATTATAAACGAGAAATCAAACCGTTTTCTACGATTTTCCTTTCCTTGTCAGGCCTAATGTGTAATTAATACATGCTCCCCCCTCGAGGTCGTTATTATACTTCAAATATTTAAAGAAGCGATATCTGGTCGGCCTTGTGCGTTTGTCGGCGAAAATGACTAATATTCACCGGAAATGGAGGAACGGTCATAATTTTGCAGTGGTTGATAAAATTGTCGCATGTCCCGGTAGGTTTTCAGTAAGTGTAGTAAAAGATCTTATTAACGTTGCCCTTAAAGGAAATCCTGTGTCGTGTAATCGAGATTCCCACTTCTCGTTCTTGTTAATTTGGACAACGGGTGACTGGGTTGAAACGGGGGAGGAAAGGGCTTTTACCTTTTGGTAAAACAAGGAGATTAGTGTCTTATGGTCAAATGTTGGTGAATTAAATCAAACACCCTCCTGAGGGCCTTCTATCTCTCGGTAAATTGTTTTCATGTAATATTATATGCAGGCTATTAATATTGCTGTAATTAAGATAGAACTTAATCTGGTAATCTGGGGAGATGCTTTAGGTATTTGTAATGTGATTCGGAGGCTACTGTTTTAGGTTTTGAGTTTGTATATTGGTTTTAGGAATTTAAAAATTGTAGTGATTATCGGGGTGACCGCGGTTTCGTTGGGAGGTTAACTTTTTGATGGGCGAGAGTTTTCAGTGTATCCCCGATGAAGCTAAGAGTCTCAAGAATTTAGAGGTGACATAGTTGGAGTGGATTTTTGAAGGAGAAGGAGTCAAAATTTAAGAAAACGAAGATCAAAACTGCTAAAGCTTATATTATAGCCCTTAGCCCTTTAAAGGCCTCCCAATAACACAAAGCAATGCTCTATAAAACAGCCAACCTGAACCTTCCAATTTTGATAAAATACGAAAATCACTTTTAAAACTCCTAAAACTTCCAAAACTTGTAATCCACTCAACGTAAGATTCAAGCGTAATAAAATTTATACACTTCATTGTGACTTAAAATTTATTCCTCGTCTAATTCGAAAATGATAGCTAGTGGATACGAATCCCGAAGTAAAAGCGAACATTGTCTTAGGTTTTAATGTGATGCGATGAATGTTTAAGAGGGTACTATACTAATTATTACTTCTCCGAAATGAATGTAGCATGAATTTCTCATCCTTCTGTTTATTGTTATACGATACACCGTATAACCAAATGTGCTTATTAAAATTTTAAAACCATACGTTTCGGCTCGTTCAATTATATTTTATTTTATTCATACGGATAAATTGGGATCAGGGGGTTATGGGTTCCATCCTTTCAGAATGTTTGTTTTAACAGACGTAACAACCCAATATAATAATATAAATTATTACGGTTTTTTTGTTTCTGTTCAACTCTCGGACAGATTGCTTTATGGTTTGGCTTCTTATCTATTTTGGCAAAGTTTCCTCTTTCTCATCATTGAACTCTTCCCCTTTTTCTAATCTCGTAATGTCAAGTTTTGTACATTCATTTGCCACGGAAATAGAAAACTATTCCGTTTGTTTTTATTACAAAAAAGTTTTTTGATATCGAGAAAGTAAAAATCTTTTTTCTCCTTTCTTTTTTTTTTTCGAGTTGCAAGGTTGCCGCACAGCATGAATAATGAAAGAGAGGTTTCTGTGTTGCTGACATTGAAGGGACGTTTGGAAGAGATAAACGAGTGTGTGGGGGAAGTCGACTTTAAAGGTGACATACGGTTTTTTTCTTTGGCGGTATTTTTTTTTTTACTCCTTTAGAATTTGGGTCATTTCACATATTGAAACGCGAAGCAATTAAATCGGAATGCAATAATAAAAATTCCAAAGCAAATCAGAATCGCATAACAATAATATTGATTGATATCCCCGCAGTTATCCTGCGGGAATTCCTCTAAACTCGTAGAAACAAGACATGACTTATTATGAAACAATATTATTGATAATAAAATGACCGACACCCCGATGTAAATTTCACCGCGAGGGGGCTTTGGAATTGGATATATCCCCGCGAAATATGAGTGATACGAAGCAAGAGCATTCATTATTATCTCTCGATACAATATTTTTTTATGCTCGTTTTTTTTTTTGCCTCGAAAGTCAAACGGCTCCCCAGATTGTATTAATCAATCCAAATGTGATTATATTTTAATTCCGAAACTCGGGAAAACTGAGCCGACTTCAAATTTACAGCTCTCTGAAGACCTGCCACCTCAGCCTCGTGTTAGCTACTTCGAAATCTAATGGCTCGTATATTTTTCCTGTCGGGATGTTATCTTTTTTTCTATATATTTTTTTTATGTAAGGATGACGAGTCGATATGAGAAAACAGGTGAGGGATTAAGGGAGGAAATAAAAACCGATGAAATTTGGTTTTTTAAAGTCTCGGAGAGGAAAAATAAAGGAAAGGGAAAAGGGAAAATATCTCCCGACTGGACAAAGCTCGCGGTTTCAATTCCAGTTAGCGTATTTCCGACCAAAGTGCCAGTTCCAGACCAAGCTCCTATCCGTTGGGAATAAAAGGTCACTCATAAGACTTGCTCTGGATTAATTGAGATGAGAGTAAAATAGGAAATATGAGAGCATTGTGCGTTTAAATGTATTCACACTGATTTATCCCTCTTTCCTCTCTTTAATTCCTCCAACCTCAACGCTGCCTCCGATTAAATTCGTCAAACGAGGTCAGTGGTTGATCAATGAGGAGGCCAGAGAGAAGGACTCCCTGGTAGCTCTGATGGCACGATGCCATTAAAAACGGAGCCCAAGCCCACCCCCATCCCAGAAGATACTTGAGGGTCAAGGGAGAGTAATTTTTTGGTAATGGATGGTGGGCAAGTTAAAAGGAAAGAAGTTAATTGGCTGCTGCTTGTTTCTTCGCCAAATCCTCCCTGAAAATTTTTCCGAAATCCTGATACCCGTTGTTTCTGTATCGTGCTGGACGTTAAATATGCCATCGATCCTCTAGAAGCGGCCATCTTGGCTTTTTCCCTCCTGAAAATTTCCCCCTTTTTTCATACGGATAAACATCAGTAAGTACATGTTGTTGAACCGGAGAAGATCTTATTTGATTGACTGATTATGTGAAACGACGCCACCGAAATTGAAATAAATTTTGCAGTTAAAGAAAGTTAATAACTTGTAAACATCTCGATCGTTAATCTCGGAATCAATCCTATCGAACAGGAAAAAAAAATTCTTTTTATTGGCTTTTCCCAAAGTTAAAACTGTTTATTTTTATGATTTTACCCTCGACTTAAAAAAAATTTTCTTTCTTACCCGAGAAAAACATCGGGATCGTATTTCAGTTTTTGGGCCATTTTTTCCCCCCCAAAACAAAAGGTGAAATATTCTTTTCTCTAAGTTTTATTTTTCAAAACGGAATATAAAGACATTTTATCCAGTTTCCTCGCCTCTATTTACTTCTAATTCCGTCTCGTAATGAAAACTAGAGTTTCATTTACAAGCAAATAAAGTTTCAGTTTTTGTTCACTCTCTTAACGAAGCTAATTTCAATTTGGATTGTGTTTTAATGATCGTCTTCCCTTGGTTGTTCTTTTCTCTTGATTTTCCCGTGTCCTTTCGTCGCATCCATTTTATTTCCTCGCCTCGCCATTTATCTTAGTTGAATGATTAAATTGTAGCTAATATAATTTAACTCTGCGGAATTGCTTTGAACTAATTTTTTCCCGGGTTTGAAATGAAATTCCTAATGTGAAATTTTTGGCAAATCGGGGAGAGTGAAGTCTTTTGAGGATATCCTTTTGCTAATTACTTTAGACGAATGCATAGAAAAAAGGACCCGACAAGAATTTTGGAGGTCAGCAGACCAGAAGTCTGCAAGAAGCTGTACAATCTTGCTGGAGACACTTTCCACTGAATTAATCATCCTAAAATCCTCAAGAGAGGATTTAAAGTAAGAGATCTTGATTTATAAGGGCGTTTGCGAAGAGACTTCTTCAAAAATAATTTAACGCCTTCATAAATCGAACAATGATTACATCAAAGCACCGATGAGACCGATTCTAATTATCGAGGGCATGCGGTTAAGGTTTTAACACTTTAACGCCTACGGATAAATACTCATTTCAGTCAATAAGATCGAAACGAATTTATACAAACACGTAGGCGACTCCTTTGTTCGGGATTTTTTTTTTGTGGCCCAGGCCACGTTCTAAATGAAAATCGATCTTCACACTAATTCTCACCTTAAATAAAATAACAAACCACCTCCAGCCTGCAGCATTAGCGTCAGCTGGTT
Organism: Liposcelis brunnea; assembly: GCA_023512825.1. Taxonomy (NCBI): domain Eukaryota; kingdom Metazoa; phylum Arthropoda; class Insecta; order Psocodea; family Liposcelididae; genus Liposcelis; species Liposcelis brunnea. The sequence goes on from CM042066.1 coordinate 11,808,867, forward strand.
GAGAAATTACCATAATGCGAAACCGATCAAATAAACATAATCGATCGCACGCATTAGGTCACCCTCTGTCTGCAAGAATTGTTAATGGATCTCCTGCGGGGCATGGAAAAAAAAACGACAAGAAACAAAAGGAAGAAAAACTTAAGACAATTTCAAGGCATTAATTCAGAAAAGGAAACAGTTAATGGTTAGAGGGAAACTGACTAAAACATTTTAGGGTAACCTCAGGGAAACCTATGAAGTTGTGTCACTTCAAAAATATCAAAAAGTTTGTCTTTTCTCAGTCGGAAGTTGCCTGAAGGGACGTGGAATGATGGAAACCGAAAAAAAAAAAAAAACGGAAAAGGAAAGAAAAAGAAAGGGGAAAAAAAGGAGGATAACTTTTGTTTTCCAATTTATTTTTACTTGGATATCAAGTTGCCGATTATCTTGGTCGACAAACAGAAAACATCATCCCTTACCCGCGCTAAGACTACCAACCTACCCTTCTGATTTATTTCTACCTCTAATTCTGACATCATTATTTATCTTAACGACTCACAGACGATAATATAATTAATCAAGATGTTTACATTTTGCAAATTTCCACTCACGCTCTCGATGGTTTTTTTTTTTTCACTCTTGTTTCGATCCGCTGGAAGTGGTTTTCTTTTGAATTTGGGTTAAGGAGGCTGGGTAATGTGTTGATGCCATTTTTTAAGTTGTAGAAAACGATCCCCTCCTTCTGCCATTAAAAATTTTAGAAAAAAAGAGCGATGGAACAACGGCGACGGCCTAAATTTCTTCCTTTGACATAAAAAATGCGGTCGGGGGTTCCGGTTTTCGATTGTAAGATGGTCGTTTTTTGGATTTTCTTCAATGCGACATACATATATTATCTGGAAGTTTGGAATTTTGCTTTTTATCTTTCCCCTTCAAGTAATTCATAGCTGAGATTTTTTTAAAGGGTTTTCCGGATAATTATTTTTTGTAGGCCTACGGTTTTTCGTTTTAATTAATGACTTTGTAAGTAATCAAATCCCTCATTAAAATTTTATAAGAGTAAAAAGTTTGTGGTTTTTGATCGACTTATGGGGTATCGAAAAGATTGGATTATCATTATGAGCTTAATGACGGCTGGCAGAATTTTTACATAGCTCAAACCAAAAACGTTGGTGTCGGGTTTAAACTACTTGTTTCAAACTAGTTGGAAAACGATATTCGATCTAGTGATCGCAACCGCAAGCATGAAGATAAGAATTTAATGAATACTCGAAATTTATTTTAATAAGTAACTCTTGCTCTTATTTCGCTGGCACTACAGGGCCTGGAGCGAAGCCCTACCGCCGCCTCCACAAAATTTCTCCACTGACGTCCATCCAAGGCGGTAATCTGCCAGTCCCTGACATTCAGGGAAAGGGTATCTTGACGAATGTTATCTAGCCACCTCATTCTGGGCTTGCCTTGCGGCCGCCGACCAGCTGCCTGGCCGAACAGAGCCTTGTAAATGCCTCTCTCTTTGCCGGCGCCCGCACCACTTGTCCTGCCCGCCGCAGCCTCATAGACTTGATCACACTAGTGATTAGAGGCTGGGCAGTGAGATTTTGGGGTAACCGGTGAGGCATGTTTTGTCTTGCTCAAGGAATGGCGTCCTTGCCCTGTGGTGAGCTCCCTTCTCAGGGTTATGAGTTAGTGGAGGGCAGCAGCTTCGCTAATACTGACCTAGGGCTGAAGATGGTAGTAATCGGCAAGGCCTAGGCTCAGACACTGGGAGGCAGAGTTGGATCAATAATTACTGCGATGTGGAAGATTATGGAAAGTCACCACATTATTTGATATTCCTAGTAAAATCATCAATGGTTGATCATGATGATCGCCAATCTCCGACGAGCATTTAAAGAAGAAGAAGTGAGATTTTGGATATCGCTGTTACTACGAAGTCGCGGCTATCCGGTCACGGGATTTGATAAATAAGCCAATGAAAAATATTGGTAACATTGAGAATAAAAAATTTAAACAATTAATTTTGAGCGTAACCAAAAAACAGAATCCATCTTGAGATTTAAAAAAAAATGGACGAACCTTTTAAAAATTTCGAGTTGCCGGAAAAAGGTCGACGGGGAAAAAGGTCGATAACGATTTTCGACCTATTTCCTTCGACCTTTTTCCTCGTCGACCTTTTTCCGAATTTTTGAAGAACGACCTGGAAAAAGATCGATTATTTATTTTTTATGTCGACCTTTTTCCTAACTCTAAGGAAAAAGATCGAATATTAAATTATCGAAATAATATAAAAATGGATGGGGGAAGACATTGATTGAAATAAATAATTATTTTTTTTAAAGTTGCAACATCAAGGAATCTGTTGGAACCTTGAAAGTAGTCAACACGGAAACTGGTCAATTTTTTTTTGACCGGTTTCCAGAGAAGTTTCCAGATTTTCCAGTTACCAGTTTCCAGAGTTTTTAACTGTAGCCTGTTTGACTAGTGCATAGAGTAGACTTATAAGAGCCCCTCATTTTCATCAAAATTGAAATCTACGTAGATTTCTCGGGTGGAAATAATGTACACCCGTTCACCAAGTTGACCAGTTTACAATATTTATTTCTCAATTCTTGAAAGTGGTCAAAATGGAAACTAGTCTCTGAAAATTGGTCAAAAAAAAATTTGACCAGTTTCCGTGTTGACTACTTTCAAGGTTCCAACAGATTCCTTGATGTTGCAACTTTAAAAAAAATAATTATTTATTTCAATCAATGTCTTCCCCCATCCTTTTTTATATTATTTCGATAATTTAATATTCGATCTTTTTCCTTAGAGTTAAAAAAAAGGTCGACATAAAAAATAAATAATCGATCTTTTTCCAGGTCGTTCTTAAAAAATTCGGAAAAAGGTCGACGAGGAAAAAGGTCGAAGGAAATAGGTCGAAAATCGTTATCGACCTTTTTCCCCGTCGACCTTTTTCCGGCACCCCAAAATTTCGCATGGAAAAATATACCGTATTTGAGATGATAGCCCTGAGGCTTAAAACACAGGAAACATTTCTTGGTAAAAAACCACAAATTTCGCAGCAAAATCGAACACCTTTCCACTTGTTTCGCTTACCATTTTATTATCGTGGGCGTTTTATTTTCATTCATTTTTTTTTACGCAAGAATGAATGAAACCACGAATGCCGATTACAATAACTAGATGTAAACAACTAAAAACAATCCGCAGATAATTTAAAAGGGAAAACACGGAAATCCCTTCCCCTTATTTTCCATCAAAGTATAAACAACATACTGTATAATATTCAAGCAGATCTATAATTCCTTTACACGTGCTAATTCCAATTTAATAAGTTGATTCCTGCTCGAGTGAAACAAGTCAATTTCACAGCAGAGATTATAAGCCTCGTTGACCAAGTTCCCTTTAATACATGCAGGAAGCGTTTAAAGTTAAAGCAACCGTCTTAAATCCGGTGGCTACATACCCTCTCTTTCTCTCTCTCTCGTTTAGGGAATATATGAGAGTTTAATCGATTGTCACCTTGAACCGAAACGGAAATGCCTAATGTCGCGGAAAAGCTGGAAGGTATATTGAAGATTAAAAAATATTGAAATATATTTTTACATTTTTAGCCTGATGTGGTGAAAGTGTAGAACGCGCGGTGTTAAGGTTGGGGCCTTTTCTATTTTTAGTCGGATTTCTTAGCTTAATTTTGTAATTACAGTCGCTTGAAACTAATCGCATTATTTAAAACGTCGAGGGAAAGTTTATCTTTTCATACTGAAACATTAATTACAGAACATGTGTGTATTAATTGTTATTTTAAAAACAATGTTAATTATATGTAAAGTTTTCTGTGTGGGTTTATTTTGCTGATATAAAGCTTGAGAAACTGGGTTCGGGTATTGCAGCAAAATACGAAAAATTGAATCGAATCTAAGGGCTAATTTAGTGTAGTCAGGTTTTGCTGTGAAATAATAAACTAATGAATTGTTTTTTCTTTTATTTTCAGGTAAGAGAAATCATATGTCTAATATAGCATTTGGCGTCAACATGGGTAAAAGAACAAGGCCGCACAAAATTTGGATTCTTTTTTGAAAGTGAGATTCGGGGACAAGTAATGGTGGTTGGTAATGTCGTCGTACCATCTTTTTTGTGGCCTACCGACGTTTCGAGCGTCGAGAAGAAGCTCTTATAGGTCACAAAAAAGATGGTACGACGACATTCAGATGGTGACGGACTGAAATGGCTGCAAAGACCCCAAGACAAGGAGGCGTGGCAAAATTTGAGAGAGACCTTTGTTTAGGATAGAAGGATTAAATACTAAAGTTCTGAAAGCCACTTATTATCCTTTTCGAAACGATTAAAAAGATTTAGTATCAAAAAAGATTCAACATAAATTTTTCAAAATTTTTCTATATTTAACCGTTAGAACTCCATGTTTTATACAAAGTGTCAATGAAAAAGAGCTTTTTTCTAAAAAGCCTCGGCATTTTTAAGAAATTTCGATAAATTCCTGAACTTGGCCCTGTATGTTGAACGAATAATCGAAGTATGCAGTTGGTGTTGCAAGAAAACAGCGGTTTGTAAAAAAATTAAGACCAGGATGTTGTAGTTGTTTGGAATTTTGAAATGTTGGGTGGAGCTAGTGTCGAATCAATGTGGCAGATATAGTCTACAATGTTAAATCTTGGTCGCTTGAAGTCTTACGGAAGCTATTTATATCATACTATTATCTACAACTTCTAATGAGTGTCGAACTTCTTTATGTGATTCTTCAAAACCGCAAACCCAAACTCCCGAGAAATCATCTGTTACGTTTTTGATCTCTAGATTGTAGCCATTAACAAATTTATAACTCTTCGGATCTAGACCTAATCTAAAAGTTAAAGGTCTGTGTTCGGAGCTTGCCTCTTTATAAATTTCCCACCTTGGAAAGCCGTATCCAAAATCATATTTTGTCCAATATGGAACCCAATCGCCTTTTCCAAAAACAAAGAAAAAAATTTTTTACCAATCACTTGAGGAATAAATTTAAGTAAATAAATAAAGTGTTCAAAATACGATTAAAAAACAATTGCATCAGAATGAAAAACCGATTGTGATGCCGACTCTATACACTCGTATGCATGAACATTAATGCCGCAAAACTTACCTAAATCCTTTATTTCACAAGGCAAAACAAATGTTTCTCCTCTGGTTACTCTAAATGTTTGATTGGTAGTCACAAATTTCGGATCTGCAACGAAAAATGTTTGTAGAAAGATTAGATTAATTATTATATCAGGAATAAAGTTTCCTAAAACTTAAAAAATCACGATTAACGAAAGTGGCTTCATCTGGTTCAAGTACAGCGCCAGGGCAGCCACCCGGAGGTCGCAGAAAGACCTTCACGATGATTTACATTTATAATCCACAGCCGTATCAGTTCCTAATAGGATTATCGGCCTAAATTTCAAAGCAAAGGCCCAATTATCTCGTGAAAATCATGCGGAGCCAGAATAAGTGACTCTACTTTGGTCATTTTTATATTCATTGTAAATAACTTACCACCAAGCGTCAGTGTGAATAAATCCTCTCGGGGAGGATTTGTATTTATTTCACAGGTGTAATTGCCTGCGTCTTCCCATCTTAGGTTTTGAATTACTAAGCGATACTGATCTGTTTTAGGAAAATATGTTGTTTCGATTCTGTCTGGCGAGACTGAATCCTTCCCCATAGCGATAACTTTTCCATCTTTCATCCAACTTAAGGTGTAGTTCCCTATAACAATAATAATAAAAATTTAAACACTCACCCAAACCTCCCCGAAGAATCCCAGGACCCGAACACCTGATCCGGGAGGCAAGTGTTAGCTTAATTGTTTGAGCCCACTTGTCTCCTTCCCCTCCCCTAAACTTGTTAAAAAATTTTGGGTGCAATGTATAAATTGATAATAATAATAATAATAACCGAGGGAAAAAAGTTCGAACCACAAGTTCATACAATGAAAATTTTTCGCTGAACAAAAGGAGGGTTTAGTGATTAAAATAATTGCGAAAAAGTAATTTTAAAGACTTGAAGCAATACTGAACCTTAAACTTACCCAAATTTGTAATTGAACAAAATAATATTAATGGATCCCCTACGGCTAAATTCCATTCCGATTTTACGTTATCGTGTAAGATCGGTTCATATTCATCTGCCATGCCATTATCGCTTAGAGTTCCTGAAAAAAAAAAAATTGACTGCATATTATTATAATAAATCAGAGTGGTCCAAAATATCTTACTATTTATTGATTTTTCAGGACACAACGAATTTTACATGTTTAGTGTCCCAAAGCACCAATATATAAATTTTAGCTCGAAAATAAATTTTTTAGATACTGCGCTCGTCGTTTCAAAATTTTTTGGTAGAAAAAAGATTTTTTAGGCAATCATTTCTCGAAAATTCATAATTTTTTTAGGGACTTCGTTGAAAATAGATAATTTGGGTTTAGTTACATATAGAGTTTTCCAAAAAAAAAAATTACTCACCCTGGAAAATGGCATATTTTTGGCGATAGGGTGAGTCACATGGTACAATACAAATTTAACCATAAGTCCACTTAGACAAATCATACGGAAATTTCCAAAATAGCCAAAATGTTATGTAGAAACAAGATGCTTTCATGTATTTCTATCCCAAATTTCTCTAGGCTTAAGTTTTGTGCTAAAATTATTTAGAAATGCCCTTTTTCGGTTTCATCATTACAGTAGCGCTCTGATTCTCTGGATATAATTTAGTTTCACCCTCTATATTGTTTTGTGAAAAATCGTGAACGCTTTGAGGAATTTAATATGGCCCCAAACTCTAGATTTGATCGTATAACTCTTCGGCAGATTTTTAAAAATCCTCTACTTAATATAAATTTTAGGATTTTAACAACAAAAAATCCTAAAAAAAATTTTTTGAGGATTTTTAAGGACGGAAAATTTTTAGTATTAAAAAAGGCATCTCAATATTTTCTTATAAAAAAAATTTCAAATTTTGCCACAAAACTGTCTTTTCTTTTCTTTTTTTTTTAATAAAAGGAAGCAAGATTTTTTTATTTCTTAAATTCTTTTGTCTTAGATGTTGTCTGGAAATTACGTTTTTCAATTTATGATTTCGTTAAAAGACCCCAACTTTTTTGTGAGGTTAGAATTGGAGGATTTTTACTCGTGTAATATAATATCTCGCAACCAGTTAAAAAGTTTTTGTTCGCTTATTAATTTTAAAATTCTAATCTTTTTAGCGTTTGTTAGCGTTCGGTTTAAGATGGCGATAAAAATGACTTACCTAAAGCGCAGAAGAGATTGAATATTCCAAAAAAGATTATTTTTTCCATGTTCTATAGCCTAAAAACAGTTGACTGTTTGAAGAAAAAAACTGATCTGATTGCCATAAAAAAACAAAATAAAACTGTACTGATCAGAGATTTTCTTCAACTAAATAAAATGATGTAGTGTAAGATCTATTTATGATATCGCAGAGGGGAGTTGGGCGACTTTGTCGCACCTTTTAAATATGTTTGATTGAATTTGATGACGTTTTCATTTTTCTGCTTGCGCAAAGTCGCCCAAAGTTGGTAGCCAAATTCAAGACATTGCCATGCTAAAAACCGCCCATTATTGTTTCATCTGTTTAACCGTCTCGCATAGGCACGATATTACTTAATACCTTTTCTGATCAAATACCCCCCTGTGCGGTTATTTCTTAATGTGACTTATTTTCGAAATTTATTTAAATTAAAGTCTAGCTTGCCGTTTGACATTGCTGGAGGGGTTAGTTCTGTATTCAAAGTTTAAAGATCCAGGACTGGGTGCCAGGCAATCGGGCATCGCCCGGAGTGCGCCCTTTTACTTGGGCGCTCTTTTCTCCAAAAAAATAATAATAAAAATTTGGTCAAAGATCAATTAGGTGCTGCCCTTATTTGCCTGGTTTCGAAATTATTCATGGATGAATATCAACTTAGGGGATGAGGGTGGACACATCGACAGATCCCGTTAGACATCAAACTATTATTATTTATATTTTATATCATATTTATATCAAACTATTATTATCTACAACTTCCAATGAGTGTCGAACTTGTTTACGCGATTCTTTAAAACGGCAAATCCAAAAGCCCGAGTAATCATCTGTTACGTTTCTAATCTCTAGACTATATCCATTAACAAATTTATAACTCTTCGGATCTAGTCTGAAAATTCTTGGTATGTATACGGAGCTTGGCTCTTTATAAACTCTCCATTGAGGAACGATGTCTCCAAAATAAAAGCTTTCCCAATATGGAACCCAATCGCCTTTTGCAAAAACAAAGAAAAAAAAACATTTTTTTACAAATAACGCGAGGAATACATTTAAATGTAATGAACATTAATGCCACGAAACTTACCGAGATCCTTTATTTCACAGGGCAAAACAACATTCTCCCCTCTGGTTACCCTAAATGTTTGATTGGTAGTCACAAATTTCGGATCTAAAACGAAAAATGTTCGTAAATGGATTAGATTATTTTTATATCAGGTATAAAGTTTTCTGAAACTCGAAAAATCATGATTAACGAATGAGGCTTTGTCTGGTTCAAGTACAGCGGCAGGGCAGCCACCCGGCGGCCGCAAAAAGGCTTTAGTAATGATTTATATTTATAATCCACAGCCATGTCAGCTCCTAATAGGATTATTGGCCTAAATTTCAAAGCAAAGGCCTAATTATCTCTTGAAAATCATACGGAGCCAGAATAAGTGACTCTACTTTGATTATTTTTATACTCATTATAAATAACTTACCACCAAGCGTCAGTGTGAATAATTTCTGTCGGGGAGGATTTGTTTTTATTTGACAGGTGTAATTCCCTTCGTCTCCCCATCTTAGGTCTGGAATTACTAAGCGATACCATTCGTCGTCAGGAAAATATGCTGTTTCGATTCTGTCGGGCGTGACTGAATCATTCCCCGTAGCGATAACTTTTTCATCTTTCAGCCAACTTATGGAGTAGTTCCCTGTAATAATAATAATTACCGAGGGAAAAAGTTCGAAGCAAAGGTTCATACATTGACAATTTTTCGCTGAACAAATGGAGGGTTTAGTGACTAGGACAATTGCGAAAGAGTAATTTAAAAGACTTGAAGCAATACTGAGCCTTAAACTTACCCAAATTTTTAACTTTACAAAGAAATACTAACTCATCCCCTACGGCTAATTTCCTTTTAAATTTTGTGATATTGTCAAAGGTCGGTTCATTTTCAACTGCTATTCCCTTATCACTTAGAGTTCCTGAAAAAAAAAAAAAATTGACTGGATATAATAGGCCCTGTAACCCTTCGGCAGATTTTTAAAAATCCTCTACTTAGTATAAATTTTAGGGTTTTTACAACAAAATATCCTAAAAAAATTTTTAGTATTAAAAAGGCATCTCGATCTTTTTTTATAAAAAAAATTTCGAATTTTGCCATGAAACTAACTTTTTTTTTTAAAATAAGAGGAACCAAATTTTTTTTTTTTTTAAATTTTTTTGTCTTAGAAGTTGTCTGGAAACTACGTTTTTCAATTTATGAATTCGTTTAAAGACCCCAATTCTTTTTAAAAAGTTTTTTGAGATTAGAATTTCTATTTGAGGATTTTAAAAAATCTGCCAAAGAGTTATACGGCCAAATCTAGAATTTCATTTAAGAAAATCTTTTTTCTATCCAAAAAATTGGAGCTAAAATTTATATAGTGGTGTTTTAGGACCCTAAAACATCCACAATTCGTTGTGTCCTGAAAAATCAACAAATAATAAGTTGGCGTTAAAAATGACTTACCTAAAGCGCAGAAGAGATTTAATATTCCAAAAAATATTATTTTTCCCATGTTCCTGAAAACAGTCGACTGTTTGAAGAAGGAAACTGATTGCCGATAAAAAAAACAAAATAAAACTTTACTGATCAGAAATTTTCTTGAACTGAATAAAATGATGTACTGCAAGATCTATTTATATGATATCGCAGAGGGGAGTTGGGCGACTTTGTCGCACCTTTTAAGTACGTTTGATTGAATTTAATGACACTTCCATTTTTCTGATGGCGCAATGTCGCCCAAAGCCGGTAACCAAATTTAAGACATTCCCATGCAAAAAAACCTCCCATTATTGTTTCATCTGTCTAACCGCCTCGCATAGGCACTACATTGCTCAATACCTTTTCTGATCAAGACAAGGAGGTGTGGCAGAGACCTTCGTTCAGGAGTAGACTGATATAGGTTGAAAAGGGGTGGTTTTAGGCATAGGCACGTCTTAATCCACCTATCTATGGCTTAAAATCATAAACCATAGCCATTTTTTAAAACCATTAAAACCATAAAGCCTGAAGCACTATCGCTGCATTGCAGATACCTTTCCAGACGGCTCTATCATGGCGGGAGGCCCACCAGTCGGGGACTTACGTTTTACTTTTTGTTTATTTAATGAATTAGCGAAAGCTTGCAACCTTTACTTTTATTTAATGAAAAAGTCCACTTGAAGTCACACATTTAAAAGCCGTATTTAAGTTTTAAATTTTTCGATGGCTACTTGGGCTTATTTTCACTACTTTTTTTTTAGCTTTAGGCGACATTTAGGCAATTTGTTGTGTAAGTCAGATCATGGGGTATATTAATAAATTAAAGAATAATTTTTTATTCATGAGCGCCTAGGCACTTTTTTCCAAGCAAAAATACCACTGGATAAAGTTTTTGAAAGTGTGAGGTAAAACACATTGACTTTTTCACAGGAAAAAATTAAACTGCAAGCAACAAGTATATTTTCAAAACTAATGTGAATTTAGATTTTCTTTCAAATTTTTGTGTCGCTATTTTTTGACAAAATTATAAACTAACGCTCTGAAAGTCCCTCATTATCCTTTTCGAAAAGATTTATTATCAAAAAAGATTAAACATAAATTTTTCAAAATTATTTTATATTTAACCGTTAGAACTCCATGTTTTATACAAAGCGTCGATAAAAAAGAGCTTTTTTCTAAAAAGTCTCGGCATTTTTAAGAAATTTCAAAAAATATCTGAACTTGGCCCTGTATGTTGAACGAATAGTCAAAGTATGCAGTTGGTGTTGCAACAAAACAGCGGTTGGTAAAAAATTTAAGACCAGGATGTTGTAGTTGTTTAGAATTCTGAAATGTTGTGTGGAGCTAGTGTCGAATCAATGTCGCAGATATAGTCTATAATGTTAAATCGTGGTTGCTTGATGTCCTATGGAAGCTATTTATATCACACTATTATTATCTACAACTTCTAATGTGTGTCGAACATGTTTATGTGTTTCTTTAAAACGGCAAATCCAAATGCCGGAGAAATCATCTGTTACGTTTCTAAGCTCTAGACTATATCCATTAACAAATTTATAACTCTTCGGATCTAATCTCCAAATTCTTGGTATGTATTCGGAGCTTGGCTCTTTATAAACTATCCAATAAGGAAAGATGTCTTCAAAATAATAGCTTTCCCAAAATGGAACCCAATCGCCTTTTGAAAAAACAAAGAAAAACATTTTTTACAAATGACTCGAGGAATACATTTTAACGTAAATAAATAAGGTGATTAAAATACAATTAAAGACGATTGTATCAGAATGAAAAGCCAATTGTGTTACCGACTCTATACACTCATATGCATGAACATTAATGCCACGAAACTTACCTTGATCCTTTATTTCACAGGGCAATACAACATTCTCTCCTCTGGTTACCCTAAATGTTTGATTGGTATTCAAGAATTTCAGATCTGCAACGAAAAATGTTCGTAAATGTATTAGATTATTTATTATATGAGGTATGAAGTTTTGTAAAACTCGAAAAGTCACGATTAACGAAAGAGACTTTATTTGGTTCAAGTACAGCGGCAGGGCAGCCACCCGGCGGCCGCAAAAAGGCTTTAGTAATGATTTATATTTATAATCCACAGCCATGTCAGCTCCTAATAGGATTATTGGCCTAAATTTCAAAGCAAAGGCCTAATTATCTCTTGAAAATCATACGGAGCCAGAATAAGTGCGACTCTACTTTGATTATTTTTATACTCATTATAAATAACTTACCAACAAGCGTCAGTGTGAATAAAATCTGTCGGGGAGGATTTGTTTTTATTTGACAGGTGTAATTTCCTTCGTCTTCTCGTCTTAGGTCTTGAATTACTAACTGATACCATCCGCCGTCAGGTGAATATATTGCTTCGATTCTGTCGGGCGTTACTGAATCATTCCCCATAGCGATAACTTTTTCATCTTTCATCCAACTTACGGAGTAGTTCCCTGTAATAATAATAATTACCGAGGGAAAAAGTTCGAACCACAGGTTCATACATTGAAAATTTTTCGCTGACCAAATGGAGGGTTTAGTGACTATGACAATTGCGAAAAAATAATTTAAAAGACTTGAAGCAATACTGAACCTTAAACTTACCCAAATTTTTAACTTTACAAGTAAATACTAACTCATCCCCTACGGCTAATTTCTTTTTAAATGTTGTGTCATAGTCAAAGGTCGGTTCATTTTCAACTGCTATGGCCTTATCGCTTAGAGCTCCTGAAAAAAAGGTTTTGTTCGCTTATTAATTTTAAAATCCTAATCTTTTTAGCGTTTGGTAGCGTTCGGTTTAAGATGGCGATAAAAATGAATTACCTAAAGCGCAGAAGAGATTGAATATTCCAAAAAATATTATTTTTCCCATGTTCCTGAAAACAGTCGACTGTTTGAAGAAAAAAAACGGATTCCCGATAACAAAAACAAAATAAAACTATACTGATCAGAAATTTTGTTGAACTAAATAAAATGATGTAGTGTAAGATCTATTTATATGACAGCGCAGCAGGGAGTTGGGCGACTTTGTCGCACCTTTTAAATACGTTTGATTGAATTTGACACTTTCATTTTTCTGCTTGCGCAAAGTCTCCCAAAGCCGGCAACTAAATTTAGGATATTGTCATGCAAATGTTCGGGTCGGGGATGCGTTATCGGAGGAGGTCCTTATAAAGCGTGGGGTACGTCAAGGCTGTGTATTGTCTCCGATCCTGTTCAATACTTGAGGAGGAGGGAATCCTTTCCGAGGCGCTTGATGGATTTGAAAGTTCCTGAAATCCAAGAAGTTCGCTGAAGACCAGGCTGGTCTCGACTTGTGTCAGTCCCTCCTGCTGAAAATGTAGTCGTGCAGGAGGGACTGGCAGGAACTTCAGCAGAAGGGGCTGGCACAACTAGTGCACTTGCAACTAGTTTTGGATGGGAAGATTATGGGCAGGCGCTGACCAAATCGGAAGAAATCGTGGCTCAAGAATCTAAGAGGCCAAGATTTTATCTCTTTTTTGTTCGGCAGTCTCCGAAACTAAGATCACCAATCTCGGACGAGGAGCAGGTATTTAAAGAAGAAGATTAGACATCCTTGATTTGAAGTGGCTATGACTACAGCACTGCAAGCAGCCAAGACCGGAAGGTCGTTAAATATTCCTGGTTGGGGGCAGCAGCCTTACCAGTACTGACTTACGGCTGAAGACAATACTGTCGGTTAGGCTTAAGACCACAGAAGGCAGAGTTGTAACAACGGTGTGGCTCCAGTACTTCGATTCGGAAGGTGTTGGAAAACCACTGCATTAGTTTTTCCTTGTATAGCCATCATGGCTAAAGGTTTGCTGAGAAAGACCCAATATAGTTGTTTCGGCTGGTGTTTTTGCATAACGCCATACGCCCTTTGGCCGTGATGATCGCCGATCTCCGCTTCGGAGCGGCATTGGAGGAAGAAGAAGATTCGGATTTAGATCGTTCTGATTTGCATTGTCTGTGATGAGTTCTATGACTAGTGATGAGGGGAAGATCAGAAGATTTTATGGCTGCGAAATTGTTCAAGAGAAAACCTCTTTTAAAAAAGTACGAACCAGTTATTATCCTGTAAAAAAATTAAGAATGATCTTGCTCGGCAAGAAAAATGTCGCAATCGTGATTTACGAGCGACCAAGACCATTGGCCAATTCGCAAAGAGGCACAACCAAACACTCGAATCGCGCTTGATCTACATAAATCTTACAAAACACCCTGTACACATATCGCGGAATAAAATCTCATTTAACAAATCGCCTGTCAAATCCTGCATCTTTAAAATAAAACTTTATGACAAAGAAAAAGATTTATTCCAATTCGAGCGCGTGGGTGCAAAAAAAAAAAAAAAAATTTAACCCATGGCCATGGTCAGGTTTAAATAGATCGGAATTTAGCAAAGTGCAATATTCTTTTATGCATCATGTCGGGTTTTCAAGGCATCATATCGGGGTAGGTGGTGGGAGAAATGTAAACGGAATCCCGAACGTTTCCGAAAATGACCGAACCCTCTTCATAACGTGGTCGGTGTCGAAGCAAAGTACATAAGTACAACGAACTTAGTACGCGCCAAGCTATCGTGAAGTGTACGCTATACGTTTTTCTTTTTATACGTATTTTGTCGTATTTTTCCGAGTGTTATTTTCTTTTCTTTTTCTTTTTGTTTTTCTTTGTTTTTCCTTCTCTTTGATTTTTTTTCTCCCCGAAATCCCTTTTCTCGATCTTTCGGAACGTGTAAAGAGCAATAATGCATGTTGATATTTCGTTTTGTGGGAAGTGATTTTCGATGTAAGAATCTGATTTCAAGGTCGCGGTTGTTTTTTTTCCCCCCGTGGGAAATGTAAGTTGTGATCAAACCGCATTTCTAAAAAAAAAAAAATGTGTTAATGAGTGTCATAAGTCGTTAATGTGAGAAGTGTTTTTAAAGGAAGGAATAACGCCCGGCGTCACGTCGCTAATACCGGCTTGTAAATATTTTCCTCCGGAAATAAGGATTTTAACGCCGTTGATTAGAAGCCATTTAAAAATATTAAATAGTGATAAATTACTTGATGAGGATGAAAGCCGAACAATAACCGAAAATGAATCATATTGATAAATAATTTAAATCCGTAGATTATCTTGAATGGGTCCATACAAATAAAAAGCTAACATTGATAAAATAACTCACGGCCAAATTGTATATGTTGATCCTCACCTTGAATTTCAGTAATTCGATACCCTGCTATTTAAAATATCATGTGTTTTTATCCTCGAGGGCGATTCCGTGAATGATTTTTTGGCGAGAAACGTGATGATGAGAAAATTATCGGGCTAAATTTTTTTTGCGGAAGGTATCGATGGGATGGAAAATAAAATGTAATCGGTAAAATTTCAAGTCAAGGGGTTTCTTGGGATGTTTGTTTACTCTGATAAATGTGAGGGTTTTGTAATTTAATAGTTCTCTGAAAACCCGGGTTCGATTTAGATTCATTCGTTTAAAAGTATCTTAGCTGGATTTTCCCAGGAAAGATTTTTTTTTTTTTGAGGATTGAATTATTGAGTTGTTTGATTTCGAGGAAGATTTGCTGTAAAGCCCAAAAATTGTACTCCTCGTTTTGATTGAAAGTTGCGGAATTGTTCTTTAGCCCCGAATGTCATGTGTGAATGCATAATAAAAACTATTGTAATGATGACGGTTATAATGTTATTATTCATTAAAGTTCATACTCTTTCGGATGGTTATTGTTTAAAAGTAACGAACCTTTCAAAAGTCCGCTTTTAGAATATGCTGTTGTCATCTTAACTAATTTAGGACAAGTTGAAATAATAAAGTAAATTGGTGGTTGTGCATTCGGTGAACTGAGCAAACATAATCTTTTGTTAGTGTGTTGTTTTGAGCGGCGCGGTATTAATTCACTTTCTAATTTTTTTTTTTTGTTAATTATTATTTTTTTTAAAAAGAAATTTAATTTTGGGTTAAATTATGTAAACTCGGGAAAGTTTTGATTGGATTCCTTGGAAGGATGTCTTATGTTAGATGGGAAGTAAAACCTTTTGTAAATGTTAATTTTGTTTCAAGGAATTTTGTGAATAGTTTGAGGATGACAGTTTGAAGGTGAAACCCTGATTGCGGGTTTTTTATTTTAGAGTGAAGACATCAAGCTTAATAGATTTTTTTTGTTATGCTGTTGATTGAATAGAAATTGAAATATTAGAATTCGGTATGTGCTTTATCTTGTGAGATTTTCTTGATTATAAAAGCTTAAGTCTTAGGAAAAGTTCGGTATGTTTCTGCCCTTGTAATTAAGGGGATCCAGGTTTTGAAGTCGCTGGCGAGGCCGTACAGCGTGTTGCTTCGTTCAAATATCTGGGGTGTTTATTGAATGAGAAGTAGGATTACAGCCAGGAAGTCAAGGCTCGAGCCAGGAGCAATTGCGAAACCTGTTGTCTCAATACGAGAACCCGTATCGTCACTTGCTACTGTTCTTTTATATGGGCATGAAGGTTGGACGTTAACAAAAGTGCTGGAAAAGAAGCTTGCGGCTTTCGAAATGTGGATATATTTCCGTACGTTGCGAATTCCGTGGACCTCACGAATAAGCAAGGTTGAAGTCTTAAATCGTATGAGCGAAGAGATGGAGGTGCTGAACGAGATCAAGCGTCGAAGGCTTGAATATTTCGGTCATATTATTCGTAACGAAAAGTATCGCCTTCTGCAGCTGGGATGGAGGGGAAGATTAAGGGCATAGGCGCAGACCAGGTCGAAGGAAAACATCCTGGCTCAAGAATCTAAGAGACTGGTACGGCCAAAATTAGGTATCCTTTTTTCGTTCAGCAGCCTCCAAAGTTAGGATCGCCAATCTCCGACGAGGAGAGGGCATTTAAAGAAGAAGGAGAAGAAGATTTTGATGCAAACTATTAGCCATTCTGAAAAATCATCTAAAGAGACTCCAGTCAGACTTTGTTGATTCCGGGGAAATGAGTGCAAAATGAGTATTTGAGATTTAAAAAAATAAGTAAAAATATAGTGCAATATAGTGAAGAATATAGTATTATATTAAAACATATAGTGCTCTAAATTGTGCAATATATTGAATTGATTCTGAAGTCCCCCTTTTGCACTCATTGCCCCAGAATCAGCAAAGAATGGTTAGACCTTTGAGATAATCCTTCATAATGGCCAAAAATTTGCATTAATATCTGCACCCGCTTAAATATTCAGTGGCGTAACTAACGGGCCCACCAGTCTCTAAGGACCCACCAACTAAAAAATGTGGCTAAAAAAATTTAATGATATTTGCAGACAGGGTAGGCCCAAAAAATCAGCTCTGCGGGCGGGCCCACCAAAACTTAGTTACGGCACTGTAAATATTGCATTGGGACCAGAAACATACGAGATCTTGTCACCATCATTTTCATTCTGATGACACAAAAATTACTTATGCGTAATTACTTGTCATTAAATATACTCACGCATTTACAAATGACAATATTCACCTTTTAATTGATCTTTTGCCCCTGATCTTTCTTCTTCTAATCGAATATCATTATATTTTTCACTTTAATGTCTTTATTATCCAGCGTCTTCAATTTTATGTCTCTATATTTCCTCATTCAGAAGTCAAAAGTTCAAAAATTTCTTAACGAAATAAACATTTTTATGTTTTCGATAAAAATCGAAACAATCCTAAAATGCATTTTAGCATTTTTCTCCAAAATCAAGTAATTTTTTTTTTCCCGGACTTATCTTGATAATCAAAACCATTTTTCCATATTTATAAGGGGCTTGGGGACAGGTCATGGGTAGTAAGCATCAAAGATTTTTATTAATGTTTTTATACTAAATCAGATATCGTGGGCAAATTTAACTGGTTTTTTTTAAAAGTAAAAACATGGAAAATACAAAATTCCGCATTAATATCCAATATCTGAATATCTATGCTTAATTTTACGAATTGCAATTCAAGAAATTTTAATCTCCACGGTATTTTAGCATTAAGCCGATTTCCTTAGACTAAAATTTATATACCTCCTAATAGCATTTAGGTAATCCATTATGAAAGAGATAATTAGGTCAAGTTCAAGATGCGACATTAATCCCGCATGATTAAAATTAGTTATCGGTAGCTGAAAATTATAGAGCTTAGCGTTATGGAAAAATTGATTTATTATTGGCGGAAAGCGAAAATTATTTCGGAGACAAAGGGCGTGATGGTTTAGTGAGCTTCGAATTAATCATAGTCGAAAGATTCGAATCTTGTTTGTCGTCGACCTTTAATAATGTACCGGCTTTGGTTTTTTTTTTTTTTATTTAAAGCGCCGTATACATTTTTCTTTTTTATTCCTCGGGATGAGTAATCATTTTTAAGTTATTATACGACAAAGGAAATGTGTATTTTTGACCTTTTGAAAATCGATGGTTATTTTTCGGCTTTGATGGAAATTTATTTTTTTTTTTTACATTTTGTAAGTGAGGTTTGATCATAACTTTTTAATTTTTGCGAAACTTTTTCTTTAAGAAAATTAACGATGAAAAGAATTTTTTAAGAAATGTTGCTGATTTTTTGAAAAAAAAAATGCTTAATGATGTAGTTATAAAAATGTTAACGGAGTGAAGATGTTTGAAAATACTTTCAACATGTTCGGATTGGTCAAGTTTGTTGTGCTTGTGTTGACTTTAAACGAGTTAGGAACGTTTAGGATATTTTTTGCATCTGCTCAGTATGAGAATCATTGGATCAGTTATTACGAGCAACCATGTTGCGCTGGGCAGAGGAGAGTACGACATCATAAAGGTAATGTTAAATTTTATAAAAAAGCTCAGTCTTTATTTTCATAAGGAAAAAAATAAAACCCTTTTCGAAACGGAAATAAAACGGATGATCGATAACTAATATCGCCTTTTTTTTTTTTTGGAAACAGTTGAACGATTATCAAATTAAAGATGGACAAAGGGTTTTGTTTTAAATAAAACAATTCGCCGAAGGTTTGTTTTTCCTGGAACAAGAAAAAAGAAAATTAATGTCAAACGGTCATTCATCCGTGGTGCAAATCAAAAAGAATAATTTTCGACTGCTTTAGATAGCGGAACGGTTGATGAAGCGAACGTACGAGACCGTTCGCTTTGCATTTAGTTTCCCAACTTTTCTTCCTCCCATCCCGTCAAACTCTTGCAAAATGTTTTTTTTTACAAAAACGCTCGTTTATTTTTTTTACCTCCTCGTGCTCCCCCTTTTTTTTTTTCATTTCCACCCCCATGTTCAGATTTCAATCTTCGATAATGGCTATCGTAATATCCCGTATACTCCTCTGTAAGGCCTCAAGGTTTACCTCCCTGTTTTTTGAAAGAAAACATAGCCTAGATCTAAAATAATGATATCTGCTCTGAAATTAATTAGCGTAGGCAGCTCCAGACGTTTTGTTTCTCCCTCAAAAAGTCTAAAAACTGTTTTTTTTTTATCCAGAAGAAATCCCGCGAGGAAATAAAACCTCGTAATTAAATGCAAAGTGCTGAGGAGAAAGCAAAGTTGTGTTCAGGGAGGTGTTGACTATCTCAGCAATTGACAAGGAAGCACGTCCGTCAATGAGTGGTCTGTAGAGCTTTGTTTTATATCGCAATATCATCCCGGTTTTGCTTTTCTCTCTGAAAAACAATTCGAAAACTCCCGAGTTGCTGCAATTATCCTCTTTTTTTTATTTTTAGCAATTTCCATTAAATCGTTTTGATTATTTATTTTTTTTAGAAAATCTCCCCGTTAATCGATTAATAGGACACCGCCATTGTCTTCGTGCTCATGTCAAAAGCTCATAAACGGCTATTCCTTTTTATTAATTCATGTACAATGTTTTATATCTCGACAAGGGGCGGCAATTGGGCGAACGTAAATACCGTTGTTGATTTATGCTCTTATCAACGGGAATTCTTTTTCAGGAGAAAAAAGGGGGCAGGGGAGGGGATCGTTTTAAATTTCCGTTTGAAAAAGTTGTAGGGGTTCTAAAATTTTCCCGGATATTGCTGAAAATATTTATTACCCTTTGAGAAATTTGAGCTATGCGCAATTTTTTTCTTTTTGTCTTTACCCCGTGGGCATTTCCTAGATTAATCTTTTTAGAAGAGATATGAATGGATTAGTCGCATCATTAAAATCTTATCTGTGCACACATCACGGGAGTCAGTTATTAATCCCGCTGCTGGCGTTGACAGGTGATACGGTTTACTTTATAAATTGTCAAACATCGGAAAGTGACAACCTTACATGGAATGATATGGTTTTGATAAGAAGCGGTAAATTTCAATTTCCGAGTTGAAGTATCTGAATGCAGAATCTGGGAATGTCATAATTGATGTGATACAGTAGTTTGAAATGTCGCATAGTTGAGGTTTGAGATGAGCTTGAAATTTTGGCATTTGCCGAGTTGAAGTTAGGAAACATTCCAGCGAGAAAATCGGTGGGACTCCTGATAGCGATGAGTGGTAAATTAGTTATTCAAGAAAAATGAGATAAGTATTATATTAGCTATGAAGGAAGATTTCTATAATCGAAGGAAGATTTCTTAGCTGAAGAATGTGCGAGACTTTCTTATTCTTTGAGTACCCTGCGACGAGCTTCTCCGACGAGCTTCTTGAATCTTTCACCACCGGCAGCCATGCGGAATAACTCCTCTATCGTTAACCCAGTTCAATTCCGGATATTCCGCAACCAGGAGAGATTCTTGCGCTCAAGTCTTCTTTTACCCTCGACCTTGCCCTGCATGATGGTCTGCAGTCTGATGGCCTGCATGATGGTCTGGGGTCCTCGCAACATATGCCATATGCTTTATGGTTGCAAGTAGTTCACCGTCCTTGTGCAAGCGACTATCATAACAAAAATTCATTGTCTTCTATTTCGTTCAGCAGCCTCTGGAGTGCATATCGCCATTACGATTGCCAATCTCTGACGCAGACCCGAATTCAAAAAAAGAAAAGACGACTATTATTCGTAAGAACTAGACAAAGTTCAAGCTTCATTGAAAGGTGCAGAGGAAAGTGGCGGGTGCCTTTAATTTAGAAAGCTGTGGCACGTCCTCCAGGAAGCACTAGTCGCATAAACAGCCGAATTCCCCGTTTTGATGAGTCAGATTCGCCTAAAACATTCTAAAGCATGGTATCGTCAAATCTACGCAGCATAGATTTTTTTGCCTCAAGTCTACAATTGCGTGAAAAACAGATTCAACATCTGCCTAAAAGTGTAACGAATTACACATCTCAATCATAGTGTTCTTCTGTATTTATTCCTGGTACCTGTTAAAAAACCGCTTCAAGCTTTTTTAATTCCTCACGCATCTACTTAAAAATAATCACTCATTTAATTTACCAAAATATTTTTCTTTTAAAAAAACCAATTTTGTTAATAGACGTGCTTGTGAAAATTCTCCACGTGGACGATTGTGAAAAAGGAAAACCGAAATTAGCTTAATACACAAAAAAAAATTACAACAATCGAAAGTTGATTGAGAATTGCTTAAAAAGTTTTTTTTTCCTTTTGTCAGGACTGCTGTGTGGTGAGTAATGACTGCGGAACTGAGAACATTAATTTCGTCCAACTAACAAAACAATCCGAATGAAACATTTCTTTTTCTAACTTCATTATTTATGTCATTTTTCTTACAGGTCGACTGTGACCTATTTTAATTCTTACAGTTTTCAAAATCAAAAAGTTCGAGAGCCTGGTCTATAATTATCTTGGTTGCGTTATCACTGAAGGTTTTTCCTTTAAGGGATAAGTGTAGTTGGCTCAGCTTCGGCTTTTAAAAGGTTTAGCCAACTTATTTATTGTATTTAACCATTGTTTTTCTTTTTTATTTCAGGTAAGTTTGAAATACTGCCGACCGGTGCGGTCATTACACTAAGGCCTAGAGATCTTTCCGAGGCATCTTTGGTGCTCTGAGCAATAAGAGTTTATGGTTGGAGAGGTAGGCTGCTAACCTCGCCTACCGACATGAGTATTCTTCGTCTGCCTTTTCCCCTTTGACCTTGCTGACAAGGGTGGCCCTACCAGGAGATATCGCTCCAGTCAGCATCGTTCTCCGGATCGTAAAAGGACACAAGCCTTCCCACCAAGGTGATACTCACGGGAGAGCCGGGTGTATAAGACCGATAATGACTTACGCTGCAGAAACTCGGTCGGATACGAAAGCCACCAAACGCATCACGCGCACAGCCGAAATGAGGGTGCTACGTAGACTCGTTGGAGTCACCCTGCGGGACCGAATGCGAAGCGACGACATCAGGCAGAGACTCGGTGTGGAAGATGTGGTCCGCTGGACGAGGCAGCGAAGACGGGGCTGGAACGAGCATGTAGACCGAATAGGGATTGACCGGCTCCCGCGCATCGCCCGAGATAGCAAGCCTAATACCACCCCGCCCGGGGTCTTTTTGGTGGCCTTCGGAAGACCACCAAGAAGATGGGTCGATAGCTGGACCTCCACGTCCCAGGAATAATTTGGAAAATACAGGCCTCAGACCTAATTTAAGAAGAAGAAAAAGAGAGCCCTGAGATCAAATTTGGTCATTCAAGGTGGTGAATTTTTCCTAACCTAACCAACCTCCCTTTGGTCCGGTCTTCTCCAGTTATGGCGCCTTGATTTTATCAGTCGAATGTGTGGCTCAGACTACAGTCTCAAGAATGGTGGACTGAAGACTGTGGCTATGACAGTTGTAGTAACCACAGACTCTGAGTAACTCACAGTTCTGTCAGGCAGTTTCAAGAATGAGACTGGCTACTCAGTCTTGACTCAAGACTCTTGAGTAGCAAAACATCCCATTGGACCTGAAGATTGACAGAAGCTGCTGACTTTGTATCCTAAAAGTAAACTAGCAAGACTATGTCTGCTTCTGTTGACTCCCCTTATTGCTATTGACCCACAAGTAGTCTGACAATCTCCCTCAAACTCCATCTAAACTAATAGCTTGTATTCTTCGCACGCATTACTCGCATCCACATATTTCTTTTCATTTAATAAAAAAAAAAGCGCCATAACGATTTTGATTATATTTAGAGCAAGGTGTATATAAAAATGATGATGAAAAAAAGTGAGAAAATGTAGATGTAAAAATATGATGTTACGTGTTGCACATGCAACACGTAACATCATATTGTTCTGTCTAAAAATTTGAGAACTCCATTTGTTCTCCCATTTTCAAGCTAGCTTGAAAACGTGATAACCGACCCGGTATTGTTAAGTTTCCTTTCAACGGATTCGTAATTTTTCGGGTCTTTTTTTATATAATTTCCTCTCACCTCATGCTATATATATCCTTTTCGTGTTCGCCTTTTTTTCCCCCCTCTCTCCTTTCCCAAGTGGAAGGAAACTAATCAAAAAGCATCGCAGAAAATGAGATATCCAACCTAACATATACGAATTCAGAGGAGAGTTCAAAAAAGAATCCCCCCGACGAGCGTTCCCAACAGCTGTCTACTGGTTGGGTAACCGCATCGTCCTCGAACGGACGCCCAAGCTCTCTCTCCTAAATCCCTCTCCCGTGATGGGACTTTATACCTTTATCTTCACAATGAAATTTTGTTTAAAATTAGAAGGTATAAAAACGCCCTTAAGGAAGGCTCAGACAAAAAAGGTTAACGGACCAACAAAACCCCTCGAGGCTAACTCACCGTACCTGATAAAGACAGAGTGTTGAGGCAACCTTGAATTTCAGATACCTGTCCAGGTGCTCACCCTGAATTAAGACATTATACCTTAATTGCTGTTAAGTTACATTATCATCACGGTCTTATTTTTTTTTCTTCTTCGTTTTTTTTTTTTAAGGCGCGATCGCACCCATCTTTTTTATTAGGGTAAAGTTAATAAAATTAAGCGAAGTTTGTAAAATAAATTAACCCTGTGCAAGATTTTACAACGCGTATATCAAAAATATGGGAAACATAAAACCGTTGTTGTATTTTTCCCGACGTCTTCAACCTGGATGAAGTTGTAAGTTATGAAGGATGAGGAACGGTTTTTAATGAAAAATTTTTCGGGATTTATTTTCGGGGAATGTTACCTACGTAGTAATTTCGACGCAAGGAGTTGTCAGTCATGCATATTATTGCATGACTGACTGACAACTCGTTAGGGCTCTTGCATTTCGTTTGATTCACTTTCATGGAATTACCATTTGGTTAGATATAATCGAACATGGTGCGCGAGTTAGGAATAATAGGGTCGGTTCTTTTTTTTTTGTGTGGCATTTATAGTTGAATGCTTCTTTTAGTTCTTGTGATAGGATCGAAATTCGTAAGAAAAGAAGCGGTGGCATGTTCGGTGTTTAGATCGGTTTGTTAAATGTGTCGTGTAGTTTTTTTTTTTTTTTGTTTGAGGGATACGTAAACGAGTTGTTGCTTTCAGGTTGATGTTTTTAGTGATTCCATTTCAGGCATGTGTTAGGCTCGTTTTGGTTTGTTATATTTTTGAGTTTGGCGATTGGATCGTATGCGAGGATTAAGATGTGTAGGTAGCGTAGTGAGATTTGAAGTAGACAGTGTCTGGACTCTGGATTTTTAAACAAGAGCAATGAGTAATACTCACTTAGTACTTCTTCTTCCACCCTTTAAAATAAAATAAATAAAATAAAAAAATAAAAAATAGTGGAGAAAAAAAATATAAAATAACTTAATTGTTATTTTAATAGAGTAATTGGCAAATTGTGAACAAGATTTCCAGACTTGGTTCTTGTCACTAATGTGCCACTAGATTACATGCATGTAGTTTGTTTATAAATCAAAACTTTTCCTCTAGTGACGGCGAGGTCCAGCACTCCTTCCAACGCCTAAGGCCGGCCAGGAAGTCATCGTCCAGCTGATCTCCAAACTAGGCCAGACTCACTTAATTGTGGGCATGTATTTCACACTTCGAGCACTGAAAAATCTATTGAGGTTTTAGGAAAATGGAAGGGACGGATCTTACCGGAAATGAGGCTTGCCCACTATGCTGCCATGGGAAAGCATCAAATTTTATTAAGCTGGCACTAAATAAAATTCCAAAAAAAAGTTCTAGGCTCAAAACTAGGATCATTAAAAGTGTAGTTGGACTCGCTAGCCTCTAAAAAACTCTAAGGGAATTAGGATTCAATTATTTTAAAAAAAATTAGGGTGAGACAATCTATAAAAATCTTGGTTAAATCCTAAAAAAAATTTTCACCGAGTCAATGTTTTCGGAAGGAATCGTATACGACCCCTCGGGAGAAAACGTGTTTTTTTCCCTTCCCTCGGGAGGGAAAGGATTAAGTCAGAAAAAATTCCTGCGCTTTAAACTCCTTATGGTTGAGTTAATATTGAAATCTAGGTCTATATTTAGTTAATCCATAAAGAAATTGCAAGAACATAACGTTCAATTATCTGCAGATCGAGCTATCCAGATCGAAAAAGTTTAATGGCGCCAACTGAAAATCATAACATATTTTCCAGAAAAACAAAACAAACTTTGGAAAAAGTAATTACAATTTTCTTTTTAGAAACAAAACTAACCTTGATTTTAGGAAAATTAAAATCGATGAAAACTAAAATCGGAAATCGTTGCCATTGTTCTCTTAATAAAACCGAACATCCTATACATTACTCTTCTAAATTATTTCGGAAGATAGGGGGCCCTTTTAAACTTCCGGAAATCCTTGAGAAAACTCAATTAGCAGGCCAAGGCTCTATTAGTTTAAGTCCCAGACCGTATCCGAACAAGATGCAGCTTTAATTCGAATCACTAAAATCCCTTCTCCATCTGGTTTTATGTATCAGACCCGAACTCTTCATCTGAAAGATTTTCATTTAAACCAAACGCATGTAGAGGAAACAAAATCCGAGAGAGAGAGAAAAAGAAAGGAGAGAAGGGAGAAAAAAAATCTCATTTAATGCAAATTAAAAACGCGATTTTAAGACTTTAAATGCAAAGAATTCGATTTAAAAATCTAATGAAAGAAATTTTGAAAAAAAAAAAGAAGTAAAAGGAAAATGGGATCCTCCTCGATTATCATAAAAAAATAATTAACATTCAAAACAAGGAAAAAGAGTTTGGGTGGGGGGGATGGCTATAAACACTCTCCGCAATCTGTTGCAGGAAATGAGGAGTTTAACTGATTGTTAAGCCGATTTTAGGAAAAAAAGAACGCGTCCGAAAAAAAAGGATTTAAACACCCTATAGCCATCACTTGAAAGTTTTGACTCCCTTCACTCAAAAAGCTTCATGTAAAATCCAGGTCACGAATTGCGTGGCAAAATAGAAACGTTAAACGCGTTATAACCAAAAGGGGTGTTATACTAAAAAAAGAACATATTTGAAGAAAAAAAAACTTACGTAATATTCGTGGAATCAGGGGCGAAAGCCAAGGATTGTTTGTGTTTGGTTCTCCTTCGAATGGAAAAAACTGGCTAATGTCGCAAAATGGACTATACGTGCCAGAGAACTTCGAAATAAAAAATTAATTAATTTTGTTTTTATTTGACCAGGTTAAAAATGTTTGGCTTTTTAGCACTTGGATTTTTGATCGCCCCTGATTTTGGGAAAATTAAAAAAAAAAAGGGAAAGATTAACTTTGCCGTGCTCAATCATACGAATAAAAAGAAATTTACGGAGATGAATGTTTTTGCCACTGGAATCAAGTCAATAGTAAGCTTTATGGAATTGTCGTGTCGGCCTCCCTCCTTGGTCAATAGTATTCGAGAGCTTCTGCGGTTCAAGTTTCTCCGATTCTTCACTTTCAAAAGGTATTCGAGGACTTTTTTCCCAATCTTTTTTTCCTTCTTTTGAAAAAAAAAAAAAGGAAAATAGTTTTTTTTTCCTCTTCTATGAAATAAAAGCGTTTATCGATTTCGGTCACATCCTATATATCTAATGTTCGGATCCCGGGGAAATTTAGATGCATCAGTCAGTCTTGATGTATTCAATAGATAATCGTACAACCGTATAAAGATTCAGAAACAATATCGCCTTAAAGGCACATCTCTTGATAACGGTATATATTGGATAAAGGTAATCCATTATATCAAATAGAACATTTCTATCCTTTTAGACTTTGATGCTGCTGTGCAGCATTTTCTTCCCGAAAAAAAAAAAAAAAAAGATGTACTGATGCAAAATCTATATATTGTTTTTTTTTTTTTTTGGTATCGAGTCTTCATTGACCTTAAAAAATTTATGGGAAGCGCGAAATTGAGTAATGGGAATAGTTACAAGGAAACGAAGTAGCTAAAAATCAAAGCAAGTTAAGATCACTTACACTAAACACTAACAAGGAGGAGGGAGACCTCCTGAACTTACTCTGTGCCTTAAATAAGTTCAAGTCTTTTAAAAAAAAATTAAAATGGAAAATATTAGAAATCTACTTAATTGGACTTGATCTTCTCTTTTCTCAAACTCTAAACTTAGGCGATTTCGGTCTTAAAAATTTTGACTCCTTCCTTTTTAAAAATCTACTTGTAATATGCATGCAATCTCAAAGAGTCGTCACTTCAGAGTGATGACACAACTTCAGAGCCATGACGTCATATTGGAGTCATGACGTCACCATGGGTTCATGACGTCACTTCAGAGTCTTGACGTCACCATGGGTTCATGACGTCACTTCAGAGTCACGACGTCACCATGTGTTCATGATGTTATCTTGGAGGAATGATGTCACTTTGAATTAATGATGTCAGTTTGCCGCCAAAATTGAGAAATTGTGACGTCATCTACGTCATCGAACATAGAAATCGTTTTTATTTACACGTATACATGAAATTAAATTGTTTTCCGATTTTATTTTCTCACAGCCTCGGCTTGAGCTCTCTCACGGGTTATTGAAAAGGGGGTTCGTGACGTCGAGGACCGCAAGACTTTCTCACCGCGCTCGAAAGTAAAAATGGCAGAATCAGCATTCTCAACCTCTCATAGCGCACTTTTGCTGGCCAATTTTAGTTGAGTTGTTAAAGTTACTACGCCACTGCTAGCTATACAAATCTGCTGAGAGTCTAAGCGAACCGTGGCAACAAAAATTATTATCTTACAATCGGGAAAAGAAAAATATCTCAAGTGCGAGTGGGAAGAGCTCAAGAACTTATTTTTCGATAAAAAGAAAAAAGGATGAAAATCGCGTAATATAAAGCGAAAATAAATGCGAAACTGTATACGCGGTATAATGAAGTGTAGATTATCTCATCGAAAATCCAGTATTGCAATAAATACCGTGTCGTTAGAAGATAAATAAACGCTTTATCTTCTTTTTTTCGAAAAAAAAAAAAACATCTCCCCCTTCGACGCAAAATGTAATCTATTTCTATATTGATGTTCGCGCTTTTAAATTCTCCCGATTCATTTTTTTTTTTAAATTTGCAAGTTTGATCTCGTTTAAAATAGAAAAAAATAGGCTTCGTGTTTCTTTACAATTAGTACTAGTCCAGTCCTAGATCTTATTTAATGCTACATAAAAGAATTCTTTGAATCGTGTCGAGCCTGATCAAACGGTTTGCCTTTACAATGACTCCATTGATGGTATGACTAACATCGCTCATGTTTACCTTTTTTAATCTGACATCTGCCCGTGAACTTAGTACACAATACTTTGTAAATTTGCTTTTGTAGTTCGTTCTCATGAAGGGACAAAATAAAAAGCCTTCGCTGAGTTTCGTACTTGGCGGATCGAAGATTTTCAATGATCACAATAGGAGATTAAAAAAAAAAAAAAAGTAAAGGCTGTGAACAGGGCAAATAGATAAAAAAAAGTCAAACAAAAGGTCACGGGGAGGAGGACGTAAGACTATTCTCTGTTATTTCAACCTCTTTTCTTCTTTTTAAAATGTTTCACACTTTCTCCAGCCGGCAGTTATTTACACGGTTCATGATACTGTATAATACTGTATAATCTTAGCCGGTCTATTTAAGGAAAGTGGGCTGTAGGTTTCGTTTTCGACAGGATGTCTTTATGTCTCAAATTATAGCCCACGTGTTTTCAAAACGGATCATTTATTAAATCGGATTTTTTTTTTTAAAAATTATTAATTGGAATGTTTATGATTAAAGAAGCGGGAGTCGGCATTTGAATAGTTTGTATTTTTAGTTCCGTTTTGATTCGCTTGAAATTTTTTTCTCTGGATTGTGAAGTTATTCGTCGCATGTTTGGTTTTTATGTTTTGATGCTTTTGTCCTTGAGGAAAAAAATATTAGGCATTCCTGTAAAAGGTCTTTGAACTGACGGAAAATTTGTTCGAAGTAGGAGAATAGAGGAATAATACAAAAATATTCTTATAGTTCGATTGGAGTTAAAAGTTTTAAGCCGGATCAATTTACTTTTTCCTCTTAATCTTTTTCGACATAACTTGACGACATATCCTCGTATAAAAAAAAGCAATACACTACAATAATCATAAATCGTATCGAAGCTGAACAAAATCACAGTAATGCGATTTTCAATGGGAGGAAATGAAAACACACACGTCACTTGTCAAAATTTCTTCCTTCTTTTTTTTTTTCTTCTTCCTTCTTTACCAAGAAGTAACAGAGTAAAAAATTTCTAGATTTGATCCACCTGTTCCTACCCCATCCCTTTACATCTCTTCGGACTACTTTTCATATTTTCAAACATACAATTTTCTTTTTTCTCTCCCTTCTTTTCTTATTTTTCCCTCCCTTTTTTTTTCACGGATTTTGATTTTTACACATGAACACTATTCTTTTGAAATCGGCAAGATATTTTCGAAAATTTTGAATACCGTACGTGGTTGCACAGTTTTTCCTGAGGGTTTTAAGCAACAAAGCTTTTTTTTTTCCTTACCAAAAGCTAACGTATTATCTGGATTACAAGAAAATACGGGGTTTTCCCTGTAAGTATAATGGTTCCTACAAATTTAAAATCTCCCTAAAAAAATTTTTTTTTTAAAGTTTACATTTTTTACTCTTTAATGCAATCTACGGTTTTCTTACCGCTTTCACGAATTTCTTTTTATTTGAATAGAGCCGTTCAAGTGTTGAACGGAAGGAAGGTAGCTCGGTAAGTTAACAGTAGAAGGATGGGGAAACAAGTTTTTAAAAATAGAAAATTTTTCGAATCCCTCTTTTTCGATTATATCAGGCATTTATTATAAAAGAAAAGAGATGGGGAGAAGTTTACACTTTCCCTTTTCCTCTACGGAATACCCATGGGCGCATATGTTTATATCAAAGATGAACCTTGTGTTTTTTTGTGAGGAACTTAACGATTTTTTAATGACTGACTAATTGGGTTTTATTAATGGTCCGAAAGGCGGTTTGTTTTTTTCATTTGATTTCTTTTGTTTCAATGGCCACTCCTAAAATCTTACCTCGATAAAAGGAAAATTTTCGAAAGAGGTAAAAAGCATGGATTTCCTTTAAAAGTTTGCGTAAGTGAAAAAGGCTTTACACGAAAAGC
This sequence comes from Liposcelis brunnea, assembly GCA_023512825.1. Taxonomy (NCBI): domain Eukaryota; kingdom Metazoa; phylum Arthropoda; class Insecta; order Psocodea; family Liposcelididae; genus Liposcelis; species Liposcelis brunnea. Next base: position 11,839,050 of record CM042066.1, read on the forward strand.
CATCACCCCGTGTAAAAGGGAGTCACATGGTTAGTGCTTCTGTAACCAAGTCTAACAACTTCTCAACCGTACCATTCTAACCTGTTTTAATTAACTTTATAAATTTTGTCTCCTGTGTTGGAATTTAAACCCAACGAACGGTTCCCCCCCTCGTAAAATGTCCTCCTGACCTTCTTCGTACTTTTTCCACGATATTAAAACCTTATCTCTCCGACCCAATCGTCAAAAACCACTCGATATTCTCACAAGAGGGTTTCTCCTCAAGCACCTATTCATCTCCCATCGCGTTTTTTTTTTATTATTGTCTTTTGTTCTCGATGTTCTTGTAAAAACCGATCTTTTTCCTGAAGTCGTGACGCTGGTTTTTATTGAAAATTATATACTAATCCTTAATGAGCGGGTATACAGAGCTCTTTGCCTGAAGACATAAAGCAACACCATAAAAATGTCCCCCCGGACGGGAATATAACATCGTAAAAGTTTTTGCAAACAAAAAATAGAATAAGGCGAGTTTTAAGTTTGAGTCGCCACTGAAGGAAGAGTTTACGAGACTGATCTATTGTCTTTTGTCTACGCGATAAGAAAGGTTCCCCCCGAGCGAGAACGGTTAAAGAGGATGTAAACGTTCGAACGCTAGAAAGGGTACGCAAACTATGGAACGGTTAAGCAAGGCCGTTAATGTCTAACTTTCAACTTTACAAGTCCTCGTTGGATTTATCTAAGTCATTTCTTTTTGCACCGCTTTACTCCTTTTCACGCTCCTCTTTCCCCCCTCCGCTTACTTTTTGGAAGGTTCATGCATATTAATCTCATCTCTTCGACCCTTTCTTTAGCTGTTTGATTATCCGGCCTAGTGACGTATTATAAGAGAGTGGCTGATTTGCTTTTGAAGAGCAAAATTGAGGTTGGTGGGGTTTTTTCAGTGTTGAAACAATTGATTAGCAGCTAAGTCAGTGGCGCCAGCTGAGTAGCTCGGGCTGAGATCAGAATAACGATACTGCCGCGGTCAAAAAGAGTTGAGCTTGGAAGATTCCAGCTGAAGAGCGAAGCTTGTATTAGACCAGACCGGAAGATTCCAGCTGAAGAGCGAAGCTTGTATTAGACCAGACCGGAAGATTCCAGCTGAAGAGCAAAGCTTGTATTAGACCAGACCGGAAGATTCCAGCTGAAGAGCGAAGCTTGTATTAGACCGGAAGATTCCATCTGAAGAGCGAAGCTTGTAGTAGACCGGAAGATTCCAGCTGAAGAGTGACGCTTGTATTAGACCGGAAGATTCCAGCTGAAGAGCAAAGCTTGTATTAGACCAGAAGATTCCAGCTGAAGAGCGAAGCTTGTATTAGTCCGGAAGATTCCAGCTGAAGAGCGAAGCTTGTAGTAGACCGGAAGATTCCAGCTGAAGAGCGAAGCTTGTAGTAGACCAGACCGGAAGATTCCAGCTGAAGAGCGAAGCTTGTATTAGTCCGGAAGATTCCAGCTGAAGAGCGAAGCGTGTAGTAGGAAAGACCGAAAGATCCATCTGAAGAGCGAAGCTTGTAGTAGACCGGAAGATTCCAGCTGAAGAGCGAAGCGTGTAGTAGGAAAGACCGAAAGATCCATCTGAAGAGCGAAGCTTGTAGTAGACCGGAAGATTCCAGCTGAAGAGCGAAGCTTGTATTAGACCAGACCGGAAGATTCCAGCTGAAGAGCGAAGCTTGTACTAGTCCGGAAGATTCCAGCTGAAGAGCGAAGCTTGTAGTAGGAAAGACCGAAAGATCCATCTGAAGAGCGAAGCTTGTAGTAGACCGAAAGATTCCAGCTGAAGAGCGAAGCTTGTAGTAGACCGGAAGATTAGTTTTTCAGCTATGCAGAAACCTTAATTTAGTCCTTAATTCCTCCTCTATGTCCCTATAGTAAAAATGTTACCATCAAAACTAAATCCTGCTTGACATCTCCAAGTTTCATAAACACATCTCGTTATAAGTAGCTATCTCATCGCATCTGCCTAAGGCTGAAAATAGTAGCAGTAGGTAGATTTAATTCCCCACAACCAGAGGCGCAGTGCCACACTTGCACTAATATTTCTTCTTGAATACCACCCATATTTATGACAATATAAAGACCCCACCAAATCACTAAAAAAAAACAACAACCGAAGGCTCCACGTCATTAACTTTTCAATCCCACCAAGGGCATATTAAAAAAAATCGAAATTCCTGCATGTAATCACCTAAAATAGCCAATACCGATGCATCATAAATTAGAAGGGATGACCCCACATATTTATTGAAACTTCTTTAATCGCACCCCTAAGTTATATTCGTAAATCAGAGCTAAATCCCTCTGATCCATATTATAATCCACGACAGAGGTTTTAAAAACACTTCCATCGGTTGGGAATACAATTATTATCAATATTACTCGGTAATGGTCAATAATAATATTCTGCGACCCTCGTAATTGCCGAAAGAGCATAATTGGACGGAAAAGGGATTATTCCCAACATCCATAATCGTATATTTTATGTGAGAGTTTACCCCTTTCCCCCTGTTACAAGACGATATTTACCCGCAAGGGTGCCCGGAATCAATTTCAAAAAGAAGGGGAAAACTAAAAAAAAAAATTCATCGTCGTTTATTAATCCGTGGAAAAAAAAGCCGAAAAATAAATAAGGAATTGTTTCGAGAGTTAACACAATGGCAAGTCATTGTCTAGCGCTAGTGTCTACACAACATGGCGCCACCGGAAATCCGCTCTCATCTAACTTTCCTTCGACTTCTTAACGAATAACTTGGAAGAATTTTCTTTTTCCCTTGTTTTGTTGTTTTTTTTCCCTCATGTTTCTTTGTACTATTTTCTTTTGTATAATTGTAATTCATATTTCATTGTAAACTTTTAACTTCATCCTTGTACGAGTTCCGCAACATTTGTCATTTAGTCTTTTTATCTGTTTCATTGCTGGACGTAGGTTTATCCTCTTTTGCAGCCAAGCTAGAGAGAGGTTGAAAGGAGAAAGTCGCCAACTAAAATCCTGTTTCTTGATTGGCTTTGACCAAACGTAAGTTCAGAAGCAGCTGAAGACGTATGACGTCACCACCAGTCAACGGAAGTCGTTGGAGAAGTTTTTGGTCACAGCCAATTAGAAGCCAGGATTTTGATTTACAGAGTTGGCGAACTGGAAGAATCTCTAGCCAAGCTAGAAAGGCTGAAAGGAGAAAGTCGACGACTAAAATCCTGTTTCTTGATTGGTTTTGACCAAACTTAAGTTCAGAAGCAGCTGAAGACGTAGACGTCACCACCGGTCAACAGAAGTCGTTGGAGAAGATTTTGGTCACAGCCAATGAGAAGCCAGGATTTCGATATACAGAGTTGGTGAAGTGGAAGAATGAAGAAGTGTGGCGCAAGAGGGCGTTGGTAACTTTTTCCTGCGAAAGCTTGACCAGCCCTGAATTCCTTTAACGTTTTCTAATATTCTAATACATTTCGAATCTCAAGCGGGCTGCTACTTCCATTTTGTAACCATTTTATGTCTTTGTTCTCTTATATAAGTCGTATATGCAAAATCAGAAATCCATAAAAACGAAAAATCCCATCAAATTTTATTTCACCATCTAAATTTCCATAAGAAATTCAAAAGGGTGGAAATCGTGCCCTAAGGATCAAAAAGTAATGCCTATAACTGATTTTTCTTTAACCCCCACCTCCCCCCGCCGCTTTTTTTCCTCTCAAGAATCCGCCGTCCATCGAATTTCAAAAAAAAAAAAACGAAGTGCACTTTAACATGCGCGAAAGATATCTAAAAATTCCTGGCACGATCACAATACATGACAGAAAACATGAAAAGTTGTATGATATTCGTATCGCATTCCGTGCATGTTTAAATGCTACACTTCTCGCCGTAGTAAAGTGCATTCCACAATCCAAAAAAGAGAATGAACTTTTTGCAGTCAGTGGCAATTGTGAAATAAAAGGAGATGTTAAGGGGGGATATTTGCATGGGAATGACTGCTGAAAAAAGATAGCTCGATATTATATTATTAATGCGAGGAGATAAGATAAACCTTTGTGGTTAGTCGTTAATTTGGAACGTGTTCTTTTTTGTGTTGTTATTTTTATTACTTTACTACTAGCTTTTTAAATGGTCGTATTCGGTGGTTCGCCATTATTATCTCTTATATTACCGAGCATGTAAAGGAGGTGTTGAATAAGTCCGGTAGTGGCTTTTAGTTTATGGCACGTTTAAAAAATTCAAGAACTTGCTTTTAGGCGGGAATTTTCATACTTTTTTTAAAGTATGATTTTAAAAACATCGTTTGTTTTTAATAAGTTTTATGATGTCAGGAAAATTAGAGGATGAAAAATTCAAACTAAGAAAGCTATCGTTGGATCAGGTTGTGTTCAGGACTCCATTTGTTGAAATTAATGTCGGTGGAGGTCTCTGTGGTATCAAGCGTCGAAGGCAAGAGAAAAATTCAATCGACAGAGATGAAGTTTCTAAGTAGAGTAAAAGGTTGTTCATTATGATTGAAAAGTTTGTTAGTTGGAAGAATTGTTTAGTTGGAGGAATTCATGGCCGAAGAATCTGAGCGAGAGATGCATATCACCAAAGGCCCAAAGGGGCTGATGTGCAAAGCTAATAAATTGTGTGAGCTAGGAAACCTAGCAAGTATTAATTTTCGAGGCCATGTTCGAAGTGACGGAGAGCTGATGTTGAAAATAACATTTTATTGGACAAGTTTCTCAGACTCTTTGGATTTCCCATGATTGCAAATCGAACGCTGTTGTAAATTTACCAACCAAGCGATCGATCGTTTGGAATGACTTAAGATTAGGTAGGCTCTAGTCAGAAGATGCGAAGAGTGTGATGCAAAGAAAATGGCTTTCTTCTAGTTTCTTTTGAAAAAAATAGCTAGCTAAGTTTCCATTAGTCGATCTACTTCCTCATACAAGCTTTTACGTAGAATTTCGTATCGGCATACGATCGACAGCGTTTTTTTTCATGATCCTCAAAATCGAATTCCTGAAAATCGGAAAAGTGGATTTGGGATTTCAGAGACCAGACACGCACATTGGGAACGCTCCGGAAATTTGAACGTTATTATTTCATAGCTATCTGTATAATTTATTTTTACCATCATTAGCTTCCAAGGGGATTCGTCAGAAACATTGATTTTATCAGTGATATTACGCACGCTGCTTTATTTTACACTTTTAGCCAGAGAAATTATCAGGATTCCTGGCAGCGATTCTGCACCGAGTGAAAATTGTCTGTAATCCTGCTAAAAGTTCTTCATGGCTACATCTAATCCACTTAGATCACTAAAAAACTTGTGGAAGTCCACCTTTTGTATCAATATGCTCGTGCCAACGTATCTGGAGCCTTTTGACTATCTTCAGTACACTGGGTGCCCTCTTACTTGATCACGATGTCCACTTCCCGGATTTTTTATAGTGACATAGTCTGTCCTCTTCAATTTAGTTGTTGCTTATATTTTAAAGCGCCTTTTCCGGTAATAGCTTTTCGGAAATTCTCAGAAGGTTAGCTACTCTGCGAATGTGGCACCAAAAAAAGAAACTAGAATTTAATTCTGTTTCTATTTGGCAGAGTCTATTGTAATTGCTTCACACATGGCTTACCCCAGGACATACGGTATCAGTAACCTTCCCTTACATATTGTGACAAGTTTCCGCTCAACCGATCTTAATCCTATTTACAATCGCAATTGAGTTTTCAAATACAATATTAAAACTCTTCAATCAAAATCCCGACTACCGTACATCAAAAAAAAAATATCCCAGTCCTATTGTCGCGTGCATACTTCCATTAAACCAGAATGAAAAATATCCGGTACAAAAAAGAAAACGAAGATTCCGTGACAGTTTGATTGAAGCAGGGCCCCCGAGAAAACTTGTTAAACTTCGATGATTGAAAGCGGTTTAAAATATTGAAACCGTGGGGAGGAATATGCAATAAAGATTTCAAGAGGACACAGTCACTCGGAAAGATTAATAGACCGTCATAATGAGCAATGCGGCTATTGTTTAAAGCATCATGTTTGGTATTTAACCGAGACAATACGCTCGGCCTGGGCATAGAATACCAACGGCTTCTGAGGACTAGCTAACATCCCTCGGGGGGAGGGATTAAAATCACAAGTCAAAGATTAAATTAACGATATCGATTAGTAACTTCTTTTTTGTTTCGGGAGTTTAAAGTTTGAAGAAGAATATATCGATATTTTGATGGAAGTGTAAACAGAACAAATTGATTTGGGAACCCCCAAAAGATTCCGTGTAAATGTTGGCTTATCTCCCTTTTGACTTGGGTGGATTATTGTTTGTATAGGATTATTATATTTCTGTATGAATATTGACTGGCACCCTTAAGCGAGATATCGAAACTTTCAACGATTGGAATATTTGAATTCATCGAACCAGCCTAAAAAAAATTTTTTTTTAACCAAACTCGAAATCAATTTCCTTAATTTCCTTATTAGTTAATACAACTGATGGACTTCGTATGGGGGAAAAGCCCTTGTAAGTCTTTTATTTTTAAATTCAAACTGCTCATTTCAGTGATAGATCCGTAAATAAAAGAACCAATCTAGAGGGTGGAATCATTGGGGGAAAAGTTTTTTTTTTTTCAACAAATAGAGAACTGAACGGGGGGTCGCCCTAAGCTCTGCGAGAGACCTCACAGATTACACCTAATTCGATCCTTTTATAAGACAACTTAACAAAAAAGACAAGACAAGATATATAAGACAGATTTTGGGTTTTTTCCCTGGTTTTTCCTATTTACTAATTGCTGATTTCAGCGATTCAATGACTTAAGTTATGGGTGAAAGTTTACTATCGAAAACTTTCGCTGCCTTTTTTTTTCATTTTCTTCTTTCCCCGTTTTCATCTTGTTGAAAATTCCAAATTAAAGTTAAAGTAATCCATATTCTTTAAGGGCGAGTCTATTAAAACATGTTTTAGCTTTTAGGGTGAGATGAAAAATTGGCGCGGTAAGGAAAATTAACTGTGTGAATTTTTTTTTTTGTTGCAAGAATGCGGTTAGTTGATGGGAGATTATTGTAATCCGAGAAATATAATCGCGTAACTGACAGAAACCGTAACAGTGATCAATCGAAGTTTCCAATGGGAATTGTCTTCCGATTCGATTCCGATAAATGTTTTTGACGGATTAGCATGCCGCAATTGATTATTGCTGTTTCAGCTTCTGTGAACCGTGTTTTATTTACTAAGTTTCGATTTATTGTTAAATGTAATTATGTAAAAAGTAGGGAATTCTTTTTTTTTTTTTTAAAGAATTCGTGACAGAAAGCAAAGTGAATTTCGGAAGTGTGCCTTGATGTCTCGGAAATGAGTGTTATTTTTCTGCAGAAGCATTTTTTCCGAGTTAATAATTTTTTTAAGGAAAAACGTGATCGGACGATTTGTCTTTTAAGTTTATTGACAGTCGCTTTTTGGTCGTTTTGGAAAATTTTACAGTTTAGTTATTAGCATGAGAACCAGGAAGGTGGACAGAAGGGGCAGATAAGTGGAGGTCTCGTACTCTTACTCTTACATTTACTCCGATGGCATTACCGCCGCTTCCACGAAATTCCTCCACTGACCGCAATCCAAGGATCTGATCTACCAATCCCTGACGACTGATCGATTCAACTCATCCTGGGCCTGCCCTGTAGCCTCTAACCAGCCACCTGGCCGTACAGGGCCTTGTAAATGCTCCTATCGACAGGCGCCCGCACCACGTGTTCTGCTCACCGCAGCCTCCTGGACTTGATCACTCTAGTGATTAGAAGCTGGGTGGTGAAATTTCGCGATATCGCAGTTGGTACGAAGTCGCGGCTGTCTGGATCATTCGCAGGACGTGGACTTTGAACACGAGGAGCCTACTACGCGCGGTAAGACTTCAGGTCTCACATTTATACATGAGCACAGGTCGGAGCACAGCATTCTAGATGCGCAGCTTCGTCTTCCGGGATAGTAATTGGTTCACAAGTAGATGGCGCACTGCGCCCAGTCCCCTGCTGGCACACAGAAATCTGGCCTTGACTTCTTGGGACATATTGTTGTCGCTGGTGAATTCCGCCCCGAGGTACCTGAAGTTTGCCACTCCTTTGAACCCCAGCTCCGCAGAGGACGTCTAGGAGGCCTCGTGCACCTTAAAAATTGTCCGTTGTACTTCTACCAAAACGACATTAGAAAAATGGCGGAATTCTAGTGGATGTAGGTAGCCGAAGAGAATAGAGTGTGGCAAGAGTTGGGAGAAATTTACGTTCAGGAATGGGTGGTGATAGGTTGAAAGTAGAAAAAGACGCCTTTTGTCAATCCTTAGTGCCTCTCAAGGGCAAGAGCTACCCTCAACTTCCGTGCTTTCCCATCTGATTATGACTACTAAGGATGCCGTCTTGCTAAGACGTTGCTAGTGCTTTCATCATTCCTCCATCATCTTTTTATCATTTCCTCCACAAACGATCCACCCTTCTCCATTTTCCTCAACCTCACTTCATTTAAAACCGCCTGAACCGTATAAAAATCTCCCAGTCATAATTAATGAAGATAAAACATTAAATAAACAAATAGGTGTAAATATTAGATCCATTTAGTATCATTACCTTCCTGTTTTAATTACTGTAACTTGCGAGCCCAGTAATCAGAATGAAGGGTAGTCTCAAGATTTGTGTCTATCAAGAAAGGGATGAACTATCTAGAGTATACGAGACGTCTTGAGAGATTTGAAATTAGGGGTTGCAATGGAAGGAAGAGAGAGAGAGAGGGTCGGTAATTATCTCCAAAGTAACTTTCACCCAAAACTTTTTGACAACTTACCTTCATCCTATTTAGTTTAACATTTCTTGTATTAATTATTATCATTACCCACCTCTAATCCGCCTCATCCCCCTGGTCCTCTATTTGGACCTCCCTCAGCCCTTCACCCGTTCCCTTCAGTCAACTTTTTCTTAGTTAGCTAACCAAATTAAAAGTTTATTTTCATCCTAATTACTCCGAAAGAGACGAAATCCTATGAACCCTCTTTTCGGGGAAAGCAAGGCGGGTTATTCGCCTATTGGGATATTTTCCCTATCTCCGGAGAGACATTAAGTACATATAAGAAGGATATTTTCATCAAATGTAAAGACGAATACGTGCGATTATTTCAAATGGTAAAATTAAAGTTAAAATTGAAAAAGGAACGTTTTGCCCGGGTTTTATTTTTAAGAGCTTTTCGGGATTTTAATCGCTTAAATTAGTAGAATGAACAGTTGAATATAGAAACAGCGCAGTGAGATAAGGCAAAGAGAGAAAATGATCATCCAAATTATGAAGCAATGAGTAGTACGTTATTAATTAATTAATACAGTCTGGCAATCGTTCCCTGAATTAAACGAAAGAATAGTTATTTCTGGTGATAGGCAACTTGCATTTTAAAATTGCATCTTCGATTAATAATAAAGACTTCTCAAAAAAAAATTTTAAAAACTGAAAAATTTGCTTTGAAATTGAAATTCTAGAAAGCCCGCCAAAAACCAACCAGGAATTTATGACGTCACAACTGAGTCAGATCCTTCGTTCCTATTGGTAGAATTTTCGCGCGCAAAAAAAATCAGCCAATGAAATAATTCGACTCAGTTGTGTCGTCATTAGCTTAAAAATGGCGTATGATGATTTTTGACGGATTTTCTAGAATTTGAAATTCAAATTAAATTTTTACCTGTTTAATAAAATCTTTTTGACCAATTTTTTCTTGAATAAGAATTTAAGGACCCGTTAATGACGTTTTAAAAATTCATGAAAGGAGCCTATTATAGAAATGCAGAAATTTCATTCCCAGCAAAAAAATGTTTTTGTGCTTAGAGATTTTCTTTAGTTGTGCCTGAAAACTTTCTTGCACTGATAGCAGCAAAAGTTACTCACTCTTTCCGCTATTGAAACAGCGACATTGAAACTCCTGTGCTCTCTTGTCAGCACACGAGAACGTAAATTTTCAAGTATCGAACATCTTCATTACAGAAGAATAGAACAAAACACGGCAAACATCCTTCAGCTATCTTAGTCGAAACTTTTAAAACTCTAATTAGTCGCTGTCTATTTTGTTTAATTCCCTTGAAACTTGCGGTCTTTGAATGGTTGCCACGATATTTGACATAATTAAGAGATCACTTTTCCTTTTGAAGAAACCCCGGGAAAGTGTTATGATATTCAATATCGATCAAATTGTCATAGTCCAGAAATTTCTCTCGTGGAAGTTATGAATTTCCCGCGTAAGATTTTGTTTCTTGGAAAACTTGTTCAGATGTCGAATTCTCCATTTAAACAAAAGAGTATCGGGAGATTGTAAACCTTTTATTTTCTCATTTGAAAAGCGTTTGTTTTCTATTATTTGTGAGATTTTGCTTATATGGGAAAAATTCCTTTAAAGAAAAATTAATTGGTCGAATGATGGGAGCTCTTTTCCCTGTTCGGAGAAACGCTGGAATTTAAACCTCGACTTAACCCTGTTCATTTTAGTATTTAAAGCTAAATTGCGTTCATTTTATAAGAACATTAACGAGCGTTTCGAAAATGTTTTTTTTCCCTCTCTTTTCTTGATTTCGGTTTTTCATTTTTACGGATTTAAAAAATGAATATTCTGGTTTGGGAGTAAATGCGATGGATCGCAAAAATAGATAGCCGCTTGCGGTTTTTTTTTTTGTTCGTTTGACTTTTGTCAGGTAATGCAGCATTATTTCCGTGCTGAATAAATAATTCAAACCGGAAGTGGGTTTTGAGTAAAAACGTTTTTTTTTTTTTTTCGTGGTATGAATGACGAGCTAAAATAAACATAAGATTGAAGGTCAGCATGAAATTATACGTTAGAGTACTTTAAGGTTTTATATTTGCTGAAGTTAATGTCGTGAGTCAAAACTATGCAGTTTTATCACGATTTTTTAGCTCGAGCGTTAGAACTGGGACGTAGTGCGCGGGTTTTGAGGCAGTTAACGTCCCTAAAGACCGATTTTTATGCATGTGTCGTGTAGGTTTTGTAAAAGCAGCGTGAAATGGACGTAATGAGGGAGGATAGTTGACATAGGTCATGCATTTTAAGGTGTGGGCGTGCTGGCGGGAAAAAATAGAAAATGTTTTTTCAGAAAGGTTGTAAACTCTTTACCTCACTGGTGGTTGGATTCCTTTTAAGGATAAAAAATCTCGGAAGAGAATTTCGAAACAGAAAATAGCTCATGCGGAAAAAGGACAAAAAAACATAAATCTCCTTTCTTTTGTAGTGTAAAATAGAACGTCTCTATATTTTAATCAAAAAGGTAAAAGGTAAGATGACTAAAGGAAAACTAAGACTAGTTGACGCTGTCGGTCCCGAGAGTTTAATTAAGTTCCGTTGACTGAGATTGCATGTATTTTGCTATTATAGTTCAAATTCCAGTACCGAAATTTATTCACATGTTCTACATTTCAAATGTCGGCCCAAAAATTTATTACAAAAATCATTGGAAATTTTCTTGAACGCTTTCTGGGATTTAAGCCCGAAAGATTTTTAAAATGAAAAAAATCTTAAACTGGAAAAATGACTTTGGCTATACGGATTCGTCACTGTCTTGAGAATCTTGAAAAGGCTTCGTTATTGCATCATCTCGTCACATCTCCTGATTTTCTGTTTCCCTTGCAAATAATCGTTAAACATTTCGAAAATTAGGGATAGCTCCGAATCTCAATTCATTTTCACGGATTTCGCTTCTTTCTTCCTGGCAATTTACTCTCGTCTTTTAATCAAAACAAGAGAAGTGAAAATGTTCTCTTGCCAATCATGAAGGAATTTCGAAAGCGTTTACATTGGGTTGTCGCTTTTGATAATATTGCCCCGTGTGTTTTGATAGGATTCGTTAGCGAAGTCGAAATGGGGATTGATTTATCCGGAGGTGTAAGGGAAAAGTTTTTTTCTTTTGCGGTGGAAAAAGTTTTGCGTATTGGAAAGATGATTGGCAGATTTGCGTTTTGTTTTTGAAATCTCATTAGAAACGGTTTTGGTAATGTTAATTACTTTCATCTTGTTTAAAAAATTGGGTTATGTCGGATGTCCGAAATTCTCTCACGCAATTTCGAGGGGGAATAATTTTGGAAAAGAGGAATTAGGGCGCCAGGCTTTAGGCCAAGAGAGGATAGAAAGAGTTAGTGCCTTGATTTTTAGGGACTGCTCCTTTACTGTCTAGTTTTAAAATTTTCGTCTAGAATGTTAATACAATAAAAATTTTACAGTCAAACCGTAGCAATTTAATTTATTGATTTTTATTTTTCTTTCCAGGTAAGTTCTTGGAACATGAACGATGTAAAACTTGGGAAGAGAGACGAGCGTTCAACTTGGCGCGAAGGCGATCGTTTTCCTTTGGGAAGTTTCTAGAATTCGAAAGGCCGAGACCATAACCTTTCTCAAACTTCGCCGGTGGCACGTCAAAATGGCGGTCGTCGGCTGGTTTTTTCATAAAGTTTAATTTACGTGTAAATTTTGGGTCGTTACACTCAGCCCTTGTCGAAGTGTTCATCGCGCATGCGGTGACTGCTGAATCGGGTGTCGAAAGGTTTTCTAGGCAAATGGATGTTTTAAAGTCTTGTGTTTGATTTTACAAGTAGATTTGGACTATTTGCATTCTAACACTGGCTCAGCTATACACACAACATTCAATTTTCTAATCCTCCATCCAAAAATTTACATCATCACATTTCAAAAATTCATATTTCCTTTTAAAACCTCTGAGTTCATAAACCATTCCCCTTTTTATACGGTCCAGCTATCATATAATGACCACACCCAATCAAAATTATTAAAAACTTTCATATATAAAAACCATCTAGCCTACCAAACGTCCCACCCTTAATCTTTACGTAATTAAAATGATTCTATACGAAAGAGATCCTTTTGTCCGGCCCATTATAAAAAGTGACGAACCTCGCCATTTTTCCCAACAGGGGAAAAACCGAAAACCCTATTGCTTTTTGTTAGACACTCATTAAAGTATCCCAACTTCTTAGCTAATGAAAAGACTTAACAAAGCCTCTCGAAAAACCCGATTCTAAAAAAAAAAGAAAGAGAAAAAGCAATAATTAAAATCATTTCTTCTTTTCCCCCAACCGGAATTCGTTTATTTTCGTTTAAGACGACCGAGATTAAAATGTAGAATAATTCCAATTTATTTGGAGTTATCTTTCGATAATCCATAAGCCGAACTTGAATTCTTCTGAAAAAATATCTCTGATAAAAATTTCTTTTTGAGCTTTGCCAAGAAACCAAAAGGGGGGGAATGGGCAATTTTTGAGCAAACCGAAAGGAATAAATCTCGGAATGAAACCAAAACTCGGGACGATTTTCTGCGTGAACAAACGATAAACATAAAAACACCTGAAAGATAATCGCATGGGAAAGGGATGAGCAAAGGGAGAAGGAAAAAAAAAAAAAAGAGGGAAACAAAATATGAGCAGCGCGATGTCCATATTGATAAGATTACACGTCACGAACTTTTATTTATTGGCACATTTTCGATTTTACCCAAAGTTGACCTCAACCATCAGAATGAAGATCTGATTAAATTTCATCCCGGAAAAAGAAGATGAGAGCGAAAAGGGGAAAACCTATTCAAGTGATTACGGTAATTTTTTTTCTAAAAGCCACGTTTAGAATGTTTGGACATGTTCAAACTTGCACGCAAAAACAGTTGTAGGAATTAACTCATTTGGCGAGGAAAATAAAGAAAAACGAAGTTATTTGCCGTCAAGGATTTAAAGAGGATATCATAGACAGAATTAAAATTTGATTTGGAGTTGGAAAAACGTTTTCAAACTAAGTATGATTGCATTGTATCGCGTTTAAGGTTAGGCAGTCAACGGGATTACATAATTGAATCACAAAATTAATTCGAGTTGTTATTGAAGGTTAAAGGTTCTGTCATTCAATCAGTGTGTTATATATAATTGGGTTCTCTACAGTTATTAGCGTGGCTTGTCCTATGCAAATGCCATGAAAATTTGGGGCGAATAATTAAAAACAGATTTATGGAACGAGTAGCAAGCTTAGTCTGCAATTGATGAAATAACTAGAAGTCCATTGCTGTGTTTTTTATTTGGTTACTGATTCTTTGACTCCTTCGTCTTTCCAATACCGAAGAAAAGAGGCCGGCAGGATTCAGTTGCAATCTGAATTCACAGCCACACTAAATTTATCTTGCTCTTGGCGGGTGAAGAGATTTTGGCTGGTGGTAAAATTTTACGTGGCAAAAAAAGCAGCAATGCAACTTTGCCAGAAACTATTGGATTTTATAAGTTTCCCAAATTGAAGCAACCTTGATTTTGACTGACTCAGTCCGGGCTTGCTTGAGCCCGTCGAAAAGAGAAGGGAGCCCGGGGCTTTGTGGGGCTCAATCACACTCTTAAAATTTATTTATTTCTATCTATAATCCCGAACCTTTTTTTTTTAAACTGTTATCTCGAGTGTGTAATAACTTTTCTTAAAAAAGCTAATCCATTTCCTTCGTATTTTTTAGGCAGGCCCGTATTTTTTCTTTTAACGACGATCGTAATGAGAGCTGCGGGGGAGCAGCGAACATTCGATATAAACTCATAGATTAAACGAAACGATCCAAATAGGAGATAAATATTTCGCGAGGGACATTAAAAGAAAAGTGCACGAATTAAAAAGAAAGCACGACCACATCAAAATAAAATACAACGTCAATAAAACACCACGAAAGGAATAAAAAATTCAACACAACTAACTTTTAAAATTGTTTTATATAGGGCATATCGTGGAAGTCGTAAAATAATATCGCTTATGGTTAGTTTTATGGTAAGTATCGCCTTCTGCAGCTGGTGATGGAGGGTAAGATTGAGGGCAAGCGTAGACCGGGTCGGAGGAAAACATCCTGGCTCAAGAATCTAAGAGACTGGTATGGCCAAAGTTCAGTATCCCTTTTTCGTTCGGCAGCCTCCAAAGTTAGGATCGCCATGATGATCGCCAATCTCCGACGAGGAGCGGGCATTTAAAGAAGAAGAAGATGGTTAGCTTTCTATACTTTACAGGAACGTAAGATCCCGAAAAAAAAAAATTAAATAAAATAGGAAAAGAAAGGAAAGAAGGCCCCTCCGGTGGTGGTGTAGCTTAAACCCGCGAGCTTGTAAGAATTAAAGCAGTTTCCCAAAAGTTTTTTCGACTTTTCCTCAGGTCCTTCTCTTTATTACGGAATCTATAAAGCTTCGGATAAGGGGGAGAAGAAAAAGGAGAAGAAAAGTCGTAGCCGATAATTTTATATAAAAGTTTTTTCCTCTCCTTTTTTTTCGGGTTTGATAGGATGAGTTTAAATTTTTGTATGAAGAAAAGCTGCTGTTATTTCATCGAAATTAATTAGCTTCATTATTAAAATTTGCGAGTTTTTATTATGAAGAAACAGGTTGGGAAATTGAATATTTTAAAAATAAAAAGGTTCGTAAGTTTTCAAAAATCCAAGGGGTGGCTGTTGGCTCGTATCCAGAAACAAGCCCGTGAGAAATTTCGAGTTTCTTTAGTAGCCTCAAAGTGCAGGGGAGGCTACAGCCGCCTAAACATATTCCTGAACGCCCCTAAAATAAATAGTAAACATAACTGAGTTGCTAATTTTGCCTCCCGTCAAGGTCTTTGCCCTGCCAAAAAGAAATTCTAACCCTAATCCTGTCGTGATTAATTATTCTCAAAATTGTTTGAACACCACTGAATTCAAACAACATAAACGCAAACGACTTTCAGGCAATATCTCAGCACTGACCATAAAACTTAAAAGAAACACATTTTTATTGTTCGCATTTTTATTTTATTTTTTTCTATTTTTTTTCCTTTATTTTTTTTTATACCCAACTGATAAGTATGCAGCATATTTTCATTTAATGCGACTTTCCAAGTAATGACACTTAATAACCATTAAATATGTTTTATTTTAGACTTTTATAAAAGAAATTGTTCTTATAATAATATTTTTTTGTTCTAATATGTGTTTCTCTTATGCGCCGGACTGAGTCTCCCATTTCTTTTCATCAAAGGCAGTTGGTAGCTAAGTAATTTTTTTTTCAAATTGAAAAGGTTTTTTTCTTGGATAAGAATAAGTTGTTATGTTTAAAAATCATACGACTGAAAAATTTTTACTTTTGAAATTGACTAAGGAAGTTTTTTGTTATTTGGCAAGTGCTGTGCATTGCCAAGTCGGAAACGATATCTGTTTTTAATGCATTTTTATAGTATGTCTTGTAGATTTTTTCTCAGGGTGAGGGAAGATTCTTTTTGTAAACATGATCAAGTTAGGTTACAAGGTCCCGAGTGTTGTAGCTTGAAAAGAATTAGAGAGAGTAAAATGACTCATAAAAAGGGCCTAAGAAGTTTTTTAGTCTTAGGTAATAAAAAGAACTAACCAGGAATTACCTCACATGGAGGCCTTAACGCAAGCAGCAGTAAGGCCTCTGGCACAATGGAAACCTCAGACTTCGACAACGGATTATCCAAATATGAGGAATCTTATGTAACTAAAAACATTCATGGATTTTTTTAAAAGCTCTAGATTCTTAAGTGGAAAAAAATTCAACCCTAGCCATACTTTTGCCATTTTTATTTATTACATTTCTTGAAATTTCCCTTTTTTTCCCCTGAAAAGTACTATTGAAACTGGTCAAGGGAAGGATTTCTATTGAATACTCCCCCATTTATAGCACAGCATGGATCATCAATTATATTAAGCTCAATCCTTTGGCAAAAGCTAATAAAGCTCCTTTTTTTTAAAAAAAAACCAGTGTCGCTTTTGAACTTAAATGGCAAGGTAATAAACAATATAAAAAAAAAGAGGGGCAGATTACCGACTTCATTAAAAACTGCACTTCGACCTTTTATTTTACAAAAAAAAGAATTTCCCGCTTTTCCAATGGCTAAAGCTCTTCAATCCAAACGAAGCACAAAAAACGACCATCACAAATCAACAATCCACGGAGAAATTTTTTTTTTTTTAAAAAAAAGGGCGGACAAAAAGATTGAAATGGTAATTTTTTTATATTTTTTTATTACCGAACGAAGAAACGTAATTATTTTTCGAATACGGTAATGAAACCGTCAGGAGAAGCCCAATTTATTACGATAAAGTTATAAAAAGAAAAAAAAACATGGAAGCCCGGTCACCGGGGACCGCTGAAACTACAATGATATTATATTCCGTTTGAACTCCGAAAAGGCAAATTAAAATATAAAACACACGGACAACGCACGCTATAGTCACTCCCGAATCGAAGGGGAAAGGTAGTAAAAAAGGGGGGGGGGGGGGGGGGGTAGATATTACTGTCGTATTTTCTGCACGAATGTTAATTTATCATTAGTGCTATCAATTTTTACACAATAATTGAATCCGCCTCCCTTCCCCCCCCCCCCCCCCCACGTCGAAGGCGATCTCGGAGTTAATAACAAACAAAAGTTTGGGATTGTAATTTAAACTTGTGTGTTTAGTTAGAAAAGTGACCGCGTGAAAGTTTACATAACCGCGATGGAATTACCATTACATTGAAGTTTTAGATTAATATTGGGAAAAAATTTTAGTTTTTGATTGTGGAGGGAATAGGCAGCTCGGGTTCAGCGACTTACACCCCGGGTAGATACTTTGACAAGTGGAGGAGTGGGGGGGGGGATTTAACCGGGTTTTATATTACATTTTCTGTATCATGGGTCACTAATTGGATGATTGCGGTTCAAATCCTGTAATGCGAACGGAGACGCTTTAACGCAAGTATTCACTGATTATCGCTCGGGCATCAAATGAAAAATGCAAAGTTTTGGAATAAGCGGATACGTTCGGGGTGTAATTAGTTTCAAGCGTGGTGAATGTTTAAAAAAATGATGAAATGGAAGGTTTTTTTTTGGTGGGGTAAAGCTTTTTCCCCCCTAAACAGATGTAAAAAGACCTAATCAATTACGTTGACAGTCTGAAGTGCTTCGTGATCGATTACTAATATTAGGAGATATGATCGGAGGAGAAAAATTCGAGATAATTTAAAATGATATTGATGAACCTAAACAATTATTTCCTGGCTTGGGAGTCGAAATTCGAAGGAAAAAAAGTGTGGGAGCATTGTTTGATCGTTAAATTGATGTTATAGTTTTTCGGAGAAAGAGTTAATGTAATATTAAATATACAGTCGTACGAAATATTTAGCATTATCAATGAATGACTTTAACCGTGATATACCCTGCTGACACGACACATAACGTGACGTTGTCCACTGGCGATGGCGTTCCATTAATTAGAGATTCAAACTTCCGAAGAATATGAATTTCTTGTTGGGACTAAGAAATTTAGCATGAGTGCAATTATTTTTCGCTAAGTTTCTCTTTAATTTTCTTTGAATTAATTTTCAATTTTGTAAGTTTTTGAGAGGGGCAAGGGGGAGAAATATTGTTGATGAATTCGAGGGCGAGATGGAATGGGAAAGTTACGGAAAATTTAATATATCAGCAATGTGTAGGTCGGAAGATGTGGGCATAAGAAGTTAAGGTAGGTAGGAATTTCCCAGGAGGACGTCGTGTTCCTTTGAAATTGTGCCATTGGAGATATATTTCTCGAAGTAGATATGAAACAGGATAGCTTTTCGGTCATGCGATAGTTAAGTCAATGTTTGGAGATACTATACTGCGAAGTGATGCTATGGAAAATTCTAAGAATTAAAAGTTTTCTTAGGATGAAAAGAGAGTGGGATTCATTCTTTATAGGTCAACTCTGCCCTTTCTTCGATTTAAGTTTTTCATCTAAAGCAATTCGTGGCCTTAATTTTTTAGTAATAGTCACTTAGGTTTGAAAATCCATTAGGATGTCAAATTTATGGCATGTTAAGACTGCTTAGATGCCTAGCTTAGATTATTTGTTACTCCATGGATGCCTCTCTTCTTCGGCATTTAAGTCACGGTCACAGAAATTCACCAGAGCCGCCTTGATTTGATCACACTGGTGGTAAAAGATTATCTTTTGGCTGCATCTCAGTTATCACTGCCGCCCAGTGGTGAGGCTTAAGAGTGTGATAAGAATTAGTTACTAGCTCCAAGGCGACCTAGGAAAAGTGTACTAGTTGGCCTGTTTGATCGAATGCATAGAAAAAATCTGGGGCTCTTACTGACACTTAACTTGATCACACTTGTGATTAAAGACTGGTCTGTGAATCTCCGCTTCTCCTCGTTCGTTCTAACACGCTTTTGCTCAGCAACTGCTAATGGTGGCAAACTGCAACAACTCAGCAATCTTCTTTGTGTCTGGACAATCAGTTTCTAAATCTCGAGAGCGTACGTGACTCTTGGCGGAAAATGATGTTCCGACTTTGGCCTAAGCTCTCAACTTGAAAATCCATGCTTTGACGACAAGACCTTCCTTTTCTATAAGTTGCAGGAAAAGCGATAAACTTAATATTTCCCGCTCTTATTTAATACTCCCTCCGTGAATAAAAAAAAAATGGCCGGGATTGAAAAGCACGGTGATGTATATCGATATGTCAAAGAATGAAATATTCCAACGTCATGTTCAATTTGAGAGGTAAACTCAAACCGTTTCTCACAGTACTCGAATATAAACAGGGTCAGTCGGGTCACGGTACCCTTTTTTTTTTTCAACTTGATAAATCGCTTGTTTTTTGAAAAGTATATTCGACGACTACATGTAAGCCCGAAGTGAAATCAATTTCCGCTGCTGCGTGTCGAACCCATTATTACCAATTTTTTTCCCCGTTTTTTTTTTTTTTTTTGACTTAATGCAAACGTGTCAGGTTCGTTACCTAAAATAAACTCGTGTATCGATTAAATCGGAACCCCATTTCGGGGGAGAAGGCTGTTAAAGAGAATGCGAAAGGAATGACAACTGCTGACTGAGCAAATTTCAAAGCAAACAAAAGTCGAGAGTTAAAAAGTTTACAAATAAATTTGAAAACGTGACGTGAAGTTTACCAACTTGCTCCCCACATTAACGATTCTGTCGGGGACTTTATATATACCAGATCGCCAAATAATTCGTCTGCCCTGTTATAAATTGCTTTTGATGGTTAGAAGGATGCGCGGTGGCCGAATTCATGCGCATATTGTGTAAAAGGGGGGGGGTCTTTTCTCTATGTGCAGTTATTATTATACACGTGCGTTAGATAATGCTGTATAATTTCTCCTGTCGATGTGTAAACGACCCAACAGCACGAATTCATTTACTAATAATAATTTCAAATGGTTCTTATCGATATTTAACGTTTTAGATAACCTCCCGACATTATTTTCTACATCGTTAACTAGATGTCAGCGTGACTTGGATATTTTTTTTTTCCAGCAATGCGGTTGACGGGTCTACGCACCGCACCCTAAGATTTTTTCTTCTCTTTTGTCATTTTCCGGTTATTACCAAGATGCGGATTGTTTATTTTAGTAATTTTTTTGACGTTGATTTCGTTTTATGGCTCATTTAATTAATTAGGGTGTAGGCTTTTTATTAGAGGAACACGAAGTAGCCGTGAAATATTTCTTGCGAGGTACGTTTATTCATTTCTTGGATGAGGGAATGAACGTCTGGAGGCTGCGGGGTAGGAGAAATTGAAAAGACGGTCTATTGTTGTTAGTATGAATATTTGAATTTCAGATAGAAGGAAAACAATGTTTTTTTTTTCCTTTTCCGTGATTTTATAAGGAATATTCGGGGAAATTTACCTGTTGACGCTCACGTGGATGCAGTACGATGTGAAACGTTATTTGTTAAGGTCTGATGCTTTTGGAGTTAATGTTGATGTAATGTTGCGAAATGAGACGTCAGGAGGTTTATTATTTTAAATTTAAATTCACGTGATTGTTTTATATTATAATAAGGGGGAGTCTTGGTACTAAGAGAAAAATTTCTTTCCATTACCCACAGGAAAGTTTTTAGGCATAGCCCGAAAAATATATCCATTTATTAATTTTGCTTTTTATTTTTCTTTTCAGGTAAGATTTTGACTTCAGTCGCTGGTGAGATGACTACACTGAGAAAAAAGATGTTTGAAATATTTTTGCCACAAGACAAATACTCTTGCACGATATGTTTGCACCTGGTTGAAATACTGAAGCTTATGTCGCTTAATTTCATAGAGCACCTTCACCTCCTTGCTCATATGATTTAGCACCTCGGTATTTATCACTCTACCGGTCCAGGCAATACGGAGAATATGCCCTGGTGGATATGGGCGAAGCTAGTGCGGCCATATTGGTATTTGGTATAACTTTTCGGTTGCACAAGGACCGTGAACTAGTTGCGACCATAAAATGTAGGAAGTTATAGAATGTAGGTAAGACGGGAGGTGGGTGATTACAGAACTTATGTCGAGCCGAGGTTTATAAATGGTTTTGGGAGAAAGGAGTTGCAATATGCAGTGCCCCACTTATTCAGTAGGCTCCCCTGAACCTCCCCTGAACTTGCTTCAATGTGACACGTATAGGGCGGTTAAGAAAGATCTGGCTGGTTGGATCTTCGAGAGCATGGATAGCGATGCGTAGTCTTTTTCCGTTTTCTGGCATTACGCGGGCTCAACAAGGCACTTTTGATCTTTGCAGTTCAAACAACCCAACCTGGAATTCTAATCTGCCTTCACGGACACTAATAACAACTTTACTGAAATCCATGCAAGAAGCCTGTTTCTGTTCCTAATCCATCCGAACAAACTCCATCCATGAAACTTCCCAAATCACCCATAACTGCATTTTTAATCAATCCGCCCAATCCTCCCTTCTATCATCATTTTCAAAATTAAAATCAGATATCACACATAAAAACCCCATGATTACTTCATCAGCATCCTCCTCCTCCTCTTCCCAACAAATACAATTTAAGGCTTGGACTTTCCATTCCCAAAAAAGGGTTTAATGTTTTTTCATGCTTTACCGCAATACATAAACATAATAGTGAGTAATACTGCACCCCGAGAATAGTCATGCATGCATGAATTTTAAATGAGAAAATACTTGACAAGATTTGCCCGTTTATGTGATGACTAAACCATTACTGAAATTAGAAGCTGTTATCTCGTGTGCAGATAATGAAACGTGAAAAGCTATTTTGAAAGCGGAAGAAGGGAAAAGGTTGGTAGCGGTCGTTCTCGTTTGAAAACCAGTCCATCTTCCAACCCGAAAATCATATCGGAAAATTGATGTTACGGTGCATTATTGATAATAACGTTAGATCAGATTTCTCTTATTATTATTATTTTTCTTTTTCTTTCTTCGTATATCCGCTTGGCCATTGTGTGCGTAACCTTTTATTTATTAAAATGACCTTTGTAAGGAATCATGGCCCCTTGGAGAATTTTTCAAGGGAAATATGGGTTATTAGCCAGACGTTATTAACGAAATTGCGAGGGTTTGTCAGTATCGATCGCGGGGATTTTTTTAAGTATTAATATCTACGGGGGAGAAAAAAAATTTTACTCGACAAACACTGCGTTACGAGCATCATTACCTCAAATTTATGATTTCTCAAGTTTAAAAAAAAAAAGTTTCCGTATTAAAAAACATGTCAGCTCCGTAGTTAAACAAACAGAGATATTGAAAACTGCTGCATGAATTGAATTCGAATCTTAAACTTTCCCATTTACTTTTTTTTTTTTTGCTGCTCTCCTACCCCTTATTTTTTTTTCTACCAGGGAAAAATGTTGTAGGAAAGGGGGAGTAAAATGTTTTAAAAAAAATATATATCGATAAGACTTAGTCTTGAATGAACGCAAGTTTTCTTTTTTATCTCCGGATTCGCTTCTTTAAAGAGGGGGAAGCTGCTTAGCTTACGTGATTTTTGGTAAATGATTTTTTTCTCTCGCTTAACGCGTTGAATTTTTTTTTTCGTTTGGGAAAAAAATTTTTACCCTGCCATCGTTTTAGGTCAGTGCGTGCACATGATTTTTATATGAAGACGTTTTTTTTAAAGTTTTCCTACTGGAAAAAATCACGATGTGGGTAGTAACTTTGACCGGGGAGGGAAAAAAGGGAATTAATACCTGTCGGAGTCACAAAGCACAAAAAGCCCTGGCTTGAAGCGTCTGTAAACAATACTTCATGCCCTTAGGTGACTGGACTCAACCGCTGCTCAAAGAGCTTTATTTTAATCATGATTGAGCTTCTGTTTTCCCCCTTTCGATAATCGAATATTAATACGTCCTCTTCTTTTTTAAATTCAAATAATTTAAAGCTTTTGAAATCATTGGATTAGTTTGAATTTCAGCAAGAGAAGTGGCTGGGATTCGAATGGCTAACTTGTCGGTTTATTGACCATAATCAAGCTCAAAAATTTTTCTGGGCTCAAAAGCTGATGCTTACTATTGACCTCATTCTAAAAATTTTGATTAATTCAATTACTTTTCTCATTGACAAACATTTTTTTTTAAAAATTAAAATGTCAGTGCATTAAAATAATTACACGATATTTTCATTAAAAAAAAAAAAAAGGAATTCATTTTACTTTCAATTTTTCCCGAATTGATGTAATAATCTCCATTGCGAAATACCTGACAGGCTATCTCTAAATGAAAATATCGATAAATACCCGATGACATTTCATCGTGCAGTTTTCATCCTCTGGAACCTGGTTTAGGCTCACATCTCGCGATTTTAATAAGCATAAAGCTAAATTGAAATCCAGCCAATTTAATATAAAATCGTTTTCCAAACGGGTTCCTCCTGTATAAGTTTCAATGTACAGAGAGAGAGAGAGGGTTTTTAATAACTTGAAAAGCCAGGATATAATGAACAATCCGATCTTCTTGAAACGCAAAGAGACACTTGAACGCTTTTATTTATCGTCCCTGGGATATTTTCCCCGGGTTCCCCATTAATTGGATAAAACGATGTATGTTTGCGATGAATGAATGTACAGGTGTGAAAACAAAGCGGAAAAGCATTTCAAAATACGATAATTAGCGAAAGTGATAATCACTCTATATTCCACTTTCCCCTGTTGCTATGTCGTTTCCGTAAAAATTGAGTTTTCGAATTTGAAAAAAAATTAATTGATTAATAATTTGCCCGTTTGCAAGTCTAGGCTTAGTTTCGATTGTTAATTGGTCCAGAGAAGGTTTGTTTCAGTATCTGGACTGAAGCTTTATGTTCCCCAGTTAGAACTTACTGATGATAAGGAATTCAGATTTAGCTTGCTAAGTAGTCACAGGTGGCAAGTAGTGGGGTCCAGGGAATGGACCTTCCTTTACCGCGGATTTTGTTTAAGTGAAACAGTTTGCTACTTCTTGTCTTAATTAAACAATTGAAATGAATTCAGGTATGTGAACTGTTTTGTCTGTGGATACAGTAATGCAAAAATATGAAAAACAGTATGGAAGATGGTGGCAGAGCGCTTTTGGACAAAAATGGTAAGGCGAGTTGCCACTTGCCACATCTTTTCAAGCAAAACGAGACTGAGAGGCGCCTCAAAGAAAACGGTGTTAATGGACAGCTCAGATGACATTGGTCAGAACTGAAAGGCGGTCAGGAAAAATCCTTACCGCAGTGTGGAATAGACCGCTAGACTCCCAAGTGCGAGTCCAACTCGTATCCCATTGAACCACGAGACAGGTTAAAAATTGAATAGTTTTTGCAGCTAATCCTTGAACTAATTATAGCTTTCCGCATGTGTTTCCGAATAATGCATTGACCGACATACCTTTTAACATCACAAATTCTGCCCTGAAGAATTTGAATAATTCATCTCTCTGAATTTAACTTCTGTTACAAATATAAACCGAGGTAGGCGTCCATCAATTCAAACCAGAATCAGAATGTCAAAGCCTGCCGAGTTTGGTCCCAGCTTTCAAAAATAAAAAAAAAAAAATAGCAGGGGAAGAATGCCGAGAGGAATGAGGTATATTCAGTGTTCGACTTTCACGGTTTGTTGAAAATTGAAACACGGGAAAAGTGTTTTTCCATTTCACTCGCTGTCACTTCATCCGAAAACTATACATTTTTGATAAGGTCAATTTGAGTAGGATTACGTTTCAAATTTGATAAAACTTTTCTAGATCGACTATATACATCTTTTGTTTTTGTTTTCCTCTCTTTTGCAAAAAATATTAAATTTCCACTTTGTTTTCTGACAAAAAAAAAACCGAGATTATTGACACCGTAAGCTTTTCATGAAATCCGCCACTTAACTCTGAAAATAGGTGTTGAATATGGTAATTGCCTCCGAGCATCTGCGAGTGATACGTAATGACCACGAGAGTGGAAAAAGAAGAAAACACCGGTGGAAAAACTCTTGAAACCGAAACCGGAAGGGTAAGGGGGGGAAGGGGGGAGGGTGGAAGGAGGCGAGGAGATTCCGGGACCGGAATTTTAACATATAAATGATGAGACAAACTCTTTTGAGTCTCGAAAATTAAATTACAACAAGAACCCGATCAAAACAATAACGGAATAACTGGAAAGCTCGACATGATTCAACTTGAACCTTTTGTTTGCAAACCTATTTTCTCTTCGAATTGATTCGAATTTGCATTTAAATTAATAGAAATATTTTCTCGAGTCATAAAGAAAATCGAAATGAAAGATTAATTCACGACAAAGGGCAATTATTTTACCGTGTCGTTCTTGAATTCTTACGTATATAGGGAGCATTTCGCATAATGCAAATCCGTTAGGGAAGGAATGTTTGAAGTGCTGAGGTTAAATTGACCTAAGAAGGGCCCAACCAAAAGAACAGGCCAATCCACCATCTACGGCTACGGACCTGTAATGTATTATGTGCTGAAGACAAAAGTGATTTTTGTTCTTTTAGAGGAAATTAAATCGGATTCTGCTAGAGAAGCTTCAAGGATTTTTTTTCTTTTGATCGGAGGATAGTTCTGAAAAAGGGAGGACATAGCTTGTAATGACATGGTAATCGAATGCAATTCCCATACTTTTAATTGTTTTCATCAGTTTTCTAGTCGTTTGTGTCAACTCCATGAAAACTTTTTTAATATTCTTTCAGCCAGGTGGATTTTAATTAACGCAATTTCAATAGAACTTTTTCCTCTAGAAAAACATTTTGCTCAGGCTTTACCGGATTTCGTTATTTTCGGCTTTGACGGTTTTCCAGTCTCCTTTATTTTTAATTTATCCCAGGTTTTTGCGATCGGAAGTTGTTTTATGGGAAACTTAGTTTCAAAGGAGTTTATTAAAAGGAGAAATGGTTTAACCAAATGGCAAGTTGTTTGCTTGCATGAAAGTTAAATGTTCAATAAACTGAGAATCAAAAATGAAAAATGGAAAAATCAATTTTGAAACTGAAAAATTGAGAAATTGAGAATAAGTAAAAGTTCTAAATTGAAGTTTTGTGCTCCAGTGTCTTGTTAGTGGATGGTGAAAAGAAATAGAAGCTCTGGTGTCGCTTTAGTTATTGAACTGGTCGCTAAGAGCGTTTGTGCCTAAAAAATTTTTCTTAAGCCGTCCCCTTTTGGCTGCGGATTTATAACTTTCGGAATTTTGGCACCCCTTATCAAAAAAAAATTTCCTGCAGGAGAATACCCTTCCTGTAACGTATTAAAAAAATCACGTGATTCATAATCATGCCACATACCGTGATTCAACGTTCTTAAATAACTTTGACAATAAGCTAAATACAAGGGCGGTCGAAAAAAATTCCGGACATATTTCCTCGTCATCTATTTTTTGTCGTGAGGGCAAGCGAAGCATGGGGAAGGAGCACCGCATCTTACACGTATTGCGTGTTGTATCATAGAGCACCAGGGGTCGGCCACTCTACATGGCATTTACATTGTTTACGTCAAAAACAACAGCTTTGACAAAAAAACGAAACAAAAAAGGACTTGGAAATCAGGTACTTATAATGTGACGTGAGACTGATGAGACTTCTTTTCTTTTTGTTTTGATTGACGAGAGAATAAAGAAATGCTTGAGGATGTTTCTTTAAAAAAAAAAAAAAGCTTTCGAAGTAAACTTTGCATGAAATATGGAGTGTCGTTTTCGTATGTTTTTCAAAAATTTTTGCACGCTTTTTATTGTTAGAAACTTAAAAAATCGAGGCCAGTCGATAAACTTGAAATTCGATACCGTATGTTCCTGTTAAACGATTTTACCTTTATCCTGCAATTCGATCAACGTTCGGGCTCGTATTGCTAAAGTACATAAAAAACAATTTAGCGTCGCACACTCGAGATAAACAATGTATCTGTGATTCATTTTGGAAAAAAAAAACGAAAACGAATATGCATATGAGCGATATCATGATTTCGAACACTTGATGTCACCCTCTCCTGCGTGATAAATCAACCCTTATCCAAATGATTCACGTCTTCAATCTTTTTATTATTCTCGTTTACTTCAACCCCCCCTTTCCAATCATAATAATTGACAATATTAAACCGTCTGATATTTTCTCAAATAGGCCTGCTCGAGGGGGAAAAATTTCTCAAGTCCGGCAAATTATAAAAGGGGGAAGAGCGTTTTAAGTTGTTTTTTTTTTTAAAAAAAAGGTACACGACTCGGAATAACAAACGATGATATAATGCTCATTGAAATAAACATTAAAAACTTGTAAATGCCACTTGACGTGTTTTGCGGAATAACGAAGCACTTGAAAATCTGGTGCCACGACGAGTTTTTCCTTATAAGTTAAACACTGAATCCGATAACTTGGGAGAAGCATGCATATTTCACTAGGGAGAGTGACAACTGTCAGTGTCACGTGACCACTTGAACCGCGGCTGGTCTCTACACTTGATAAATATCGCGATGACAACTGAGACGGGATACGACTCGTGCCCATTATTTATTTAAATTTCCTCTCTATTTTTCCTCCCGAAAAACCTTTGATTCTGCTTTTGTTTTTTTTCCCCCTCCCGCTGGTGAGTTTTTCTTTTTTTTATTCTTTTTGGAATTTTAAACGGAAGGAAGTTTTATGGAGCTAATTAATGCTAAGAGAGCGTGAGTGCCACGTGGGGGGAGTTATTCATTTTTAAGAATTTAAAGGGCGTTCGAATTGTATTGGATGATTTTGTTTCGTTTTTTTGGATTTTTGGTGATGACAATGTGACGTCATCGGATAGATCTCGACGAGAGGTACTGATTGCTGCTTAAGCTCGATTGCAAACGAAGATTAATCTTCTCAGCAACTGAGTTAATAAAAAAAATACTGCCAAAAATTGCCCAGCCCAAATTTTTTCCTGCTCTATGGAATTTTTCTTTGGCTTTGGCTATGGCTATGGGGTTAATCAAATCACACTAAAAAATCGCACTAAAAAATTTGCGCCCGTGACTTAATCACGGCTGCAAAGCTTGAAAAATATTAAATATTTAAATATTACCGGTATTAAATCAATGGCACTGATTATTGCCTGAGGGGCAGAATAAACAAGCGGTTCCTCCTGATCAAAAAGTATTTCGATGTTTTTAATTAAAATCTCCAACTCTTTTTCACTCCTTCCTCCCGGGAAAACCTCAAAATTTATTTTTATAAATTTCGTGATTATTTCCCTCTTAAATTTTATTTTATTTTTTAATTATGTTAATTAAAATTACGGTAAAAGTAGTTTTCTCTCGAAATGCAAAAGCAAAACACCCTCACCATTAAGGGATGTTTGTAATGTGAATCTCTCATATAATGAACGCAACTATACAAAGATGACAAACAGTTTCTGTATTACTGTCGTTCTGTTATTAATACCACAGATATTAAATATTAACACAGAAACATGTCACTATGCTGTTTATTACGTGGTTTCTAATTTCCCATGCTCCTGGGAAGAAGATCTTCCTCCTTTCTTGGAATAAATATTAGTCTTAATCTTGGGAAACGGTTAAGGAATATTATTATAATCTCCGTTCGTTCCCGCCTCCTTTTTCGAAGGGTGCATATGGAAATGGCGGGTCCGGGATATTATTAAAAGCTTCTTTTTATTCCACAATACGGCTCCCGAAATAAATTCCAACTGAAATCATTTTGGTTTCTTGGATTGACCGTCATCGGAGCCACCGTCTTTTTATCAAGCCCCCCTTTTTCCCGTCAAACTGTCATTCACATACATTAACCGAAATCTAAACTTTTTATATTTACCCACAAGATAGAACCTGATCGGATTATCAGAAATGATAGCAAAAAAAAAGAGGAAAAGGAAGGGTGGGGCTGACATTATTCTGCGATTTTAATCAAAAGTATCCAAGTCAACGGGGCTGAGGATATTCCAATAAAAATACAATGAGCTCCGGAGAACTTTCCTCAATCTCGATTTCCCTAATTTCATTTGTAAAATAAGGGAGGAAACTATTTCTTTTTTAGATTGGATTTTCAATTGTGTTACTCTTTCGAAAACACATCATTTTTTTTTCTGAATCTTTTTTCTTCTTCTTTAACGAAAAGAAATGTAGAAAAAAAGACCATCGCTTGGTGCTCAAAGAATGAAGAAGAAAAAAAGCTTTCATGACAATTTGTCTTTTATTGAGAATTTCTTTTGATTTTTTTTTTGTAAAAAAGGAAATATTAACGAAGTCATTAATAAACTAATAAGCGGAAAAAGGATTTTAAACCAGATCCTATTTGTAGAGAAGAAGCACTAGAAGTGCCAAATGAAGAGAGTATTCTTGTTGTTTTAATATTTTAACACGAACAGGAGGATTAGCTTGTTAAGCTTGATTAAAAGGTGTATTGTGGAGTATTGGATTATTGGAAAAGAAATTTTGAGGTGAAAGACCAAAAAGCTCATCAAAAATCGAGTAACAGTTAACGAGGAACTCTAAAATTTAAAAACGTCAGGTTATGGGCCCAAATTCCGTTTTGAAGCATAAAGGATTATAAGGAAGATGATAATGATTAATTAGACAATAGCTTTAGTCTCTTAAAATATTTAATAAAGAATTTTTATAGAACGAAAGCCAAAGCCATTGCTCTCTCATGAAGCCATCATATAAGCAATAACATTAAAAAAAAAAAAAAAACAGTTCCGAGCGTGCTACAAAATCTCGCACAACAATTCAATCCCCGCTTAGTCAGCATTATTTTGATCATATATCAAAAGTTTAAACGATTAAGATTTCTCTGACAATTAATTTTTTCCTAGCCATAAAAAGGTTTCATTCTAATCAGATAATTGCTTTGGTGTTCAGTCACTCGTCCCCGTGACAACCCGCTTAGTCTATCCAATGTATCGTAGCATAAATCACAAAAAAAAATTCTTTTTTTTTTTCAATTATTCTTTTTTCTTTTTTATCTGATGCAAAAAAAAAAACGCGTCGATCTTTTTTTTCGCGACGGATATTCTATTTCCGGGAAAAAGCTGCGAAACTTGAGTGAAATTCCCGGTGTCATTTATTCCGTGTTCCTTGCTTGCTCTTCGGATATTATTTGCCTTTTTTTTCCTCTTCCCCCCGAAGTCGGATGAATAGAGGAAGGGATGTCATGGTTCGCGGATTCGCATTCACGAGAGAAAGAGAAAAAAAAGGGGCGGTAAAATAATGCAGTACCATCAATTTAAGAAGCATGAAAAGTTATGCCTGAAAAATTTCCCCACAAGTCGGCGTGATAAAAAAAATTGATTTTTCGTGTGGAAGAGACAGGAATCATTTTCAAAATGTCACTGTATTGAAGAGTATTATTCGTTTCCTTTATTACTGAAGTCGCACCAAGGTTTAGAGAGGGGTTTTCAAGCTATTTCGAAAGCAGGAAATATTTTTAGAAAGTTTTGAGAGCCAAGAGGCGATGTTCGAAAGAAATAGGATTCGGATGAAATTCGTGGGACGCAAAGAAACTTGGGAATGTTCGAGCAAGGGCTGAGGCGATTGGACTGTAGCTTCCTGAAGAATCAAAGGCTATTTCCGCCAACATCATAGACTTTCAACTATTAGTTTCCTAAATATGGGAGTCAACCCTCCCCGCATTTAAGGCCCCTGCCTGAGGCCATTGACACCAGCACCATGTGCTTTGCCCATCTTAGCCACTTTGGCTTGACCACACTGGTGGCAATAGCCAATTTTCCCAATTTTTTGAGTAATTGTCGCGGTCGCGGGCGGATTGGAGCATCAATCGACTCCCCAAAAATACAACTTGAAAATCGGATTTGATTGTCTTTTGTTTTTCGACTAACAAAGACTGACAGGTATACTATATCAAGAGGATTTACCTTCCCGTGACGTTGAAAAAGAAAATAAGTGACAAAGTGTTGTAAAATAGGGGCTGAAAGGAAAATAATGGAATAAAAAGACGTGTCATTAGGCAAAGCAAACAAGCCTATTTCCCCGTCTTAGAGAGTAACGTCACTTCCCCGAATAAAAGCTTTTTTCGCTTTTTGTTTTCAAACGGGGCGAATCATGATTCTTAGATTCCGCGGATTCTTCGGTTTGAAGAGTCGAGAGTGATGGCAAGATTTGCATCCGAAATGACATCCTGACTTGAAACCTTTTATACTTTTACGAAATCTATGAATAAAAAATAACTCGGCATTGTTCTCTGTGACTCTCCCCTTTACTGTCATTTACTCTCGGAGCATCCATCTTCGACCATATTAAACCTTCCCACAGTATTTTTCGATCCCCGATCTTTTCGCTCCTTCTCACATGTAATACATATTAGGTAGGATTTATCTTTTTTCTTCGTTTTTTTTTCTCTCGCGCCGTTTGGGGGGGTGGAAGTTCTCGGGGAAAATAAAGAGGGAGGTGGCGCGGTGGTTTTAATTTTTCTTTTTAAACGGCTTTTTTTGTTTGAGGATATTTTTTTTTTTTAAATAACCGAAGCGGAGCGGAATTTTTTTGTGTGTGTGAAAGGGAGAGAACGGGATGGAATCGCAAAGTAAATAAATCGTAATTATTCACGGGCAGACAATGTTTAATAGTTAATGAGCATGGATCAACGGGGAAAGAGTTATGTTGCATACTAATTTATAATTAGGCTTGTCAAAAATATAAAAAGATAATGCGGGATTTTGCAAGCGTAATGTATTGAAATACAGTTCGAATTTTGAATAGATATGAAGTCCGTTTAGTGAATGATTGGAGGAGTAGGAAGCCATCAGTAGGTACATCCCTCATTCTTCGACGAGCATCCAGAAGGGTGCCGCGGCGGAAAGAGGAAAAAATCATCCTCTACCTCTCTGCATACCGAAGATTGGCATACTAGCCTTAAAGTAGAGCTAAAACCACTAGAGCCACTTGCTGGTCCGATTATTGAGCAATCACCAAAGGTCCGAAGGGCAGAGTCAAAAAAAGGGAAACTGGCCGTTGCTGGATTCAGCGAAAGAGAAGAAGCATTAGCGACGAACGAGCAAGATCATCGAGCAACAGCGAAAGCCTAAGAAGCATATGACAGAACTTTCTAAAAATATAAAAAAAAAGAACCCAAGACACGAATTTAATTCCACGAATTAAAACGTCAAAGGTTGAATATAAATAATTATAACACGGAGCACACACGACACTGGATTTCCTCCGTAAGAAATTTTACACGTTTAACAGATAACAGCTGGCAATGTCATCACCTGAACGGGTTCCTTGACATTTTATGACAAATAGCATAAGGATTTCAATTAAGTCTTCAAAACAATTTACCCAAATAATTAATAAATTCCCTTCAGATTTTCCCCGAACAAGGAACATACCGCACGAAAACCTAGCCCGGTCGAGAGACGGATAGATTTCCCTCTTGGTATATACCCTTTTTCCTATATCCCCGCGCGCTATTCCAATTCAAAATAAGGTAATCAAAGGAAACCCATTAACGCGTTCACAACCTTGTTTTAAAGCGATCGGTTTCGTATTAATATGCAGATTATTACGTTATTGAGAGATTGAAAAGCGACGACAGACGAGTAATATGCCTTAATGAATTTTGATTCCATGCCAAATTCACGACACTAAAGATGAGGATAAAGTTTTATTGTTCCGAGGACGGTGCTATTCAAGTTTTAGTACCGCTTCGAGATTTCCTTCTGCGAAATTTACGACGGACGGTCTTTCTATATAATGATTGGGAGCGACACGCCTTGCTGCTCAGGAATTAAATGCCTTAAGGCTTCGTGTGATTTGTTGGGAAGCAGGTGAAGCCGGAGCAATTATAACTAGAAAAAAAAGATTCGAAGAAATTTGATTTTTAAAAGTTTATCGAAGAGTTTTCTTCGAGTTTTTAGAATCGATGTAGTTTATCATTTTCTTTCGTCTAACATGATAATCCGGAGGGTTCCCCTTCAATTTAGAAATAAATTTTTCTGAAGAGGAAGAAAAAATATAACCCGAGCTATGACCATACGAGACTAATGAAAAACAGGGGTCGTCTAACCCTTGAAAAAGGGAGAATCCATTAATGAAGAACAAACTATTCTGACTAGCCTTAAAAAATAAATACCGTTTTCTCTTGGTATAACATTCGAAATAATAATATCAGGGGAAGAAGAGGTGACATGCTATTTCAAAAGAATGATGATATCGCTTCAGAAATTGTGCTTTTAAGATGAATATCAAATATTCATCAGCTTTTTTTCTCTCGCGAAAATTGCCAATATAAAAACCAGTTTAATATCTACCCTTATCATCAACATCATCATTGTAACATTTTTTTTTAAAGTTCTTTTTTTTCCAGTTGCGTTTTTTTTGTAATTCTCTTTTGTCACTCCGATTTTCCATTTCCCTAGTCTATTCCAGTTACCGATGCATAACATAACGCTTATAGAATGAAGAGATTCTCCCTCCCCCTTTTTTTTTTTTTTTAATCAAGCGGCATTCGTTTTATTTCACGGTTAAATACTCAGGTGCAAAATTTTTAGCAGTTATCTGTTGTTGTGCGAAAACCAAATTTGGTCATCCGGGAAATGGAGAGTTTTCATTAATCGAATTTCAGGTCATCAGTTATATGAAGGGACAAGTTCGATAGTTTTAAAGAGCTTTAGGCCATTTTGAGGATTTTTGTCGTTTATGGCTTAAAAAATCAAATGATGTGGCTCACGTCTTTGGCATATTCTGTGAGTAAGCACCAAGCATCATAAAGTCAACGACCCGCAGTTGCTGCTTGAACGATTTCTTTTTATACTGGGAAAATTTCTGTTGAAAAATCCGCACCTTTAAATGTCTTACTATAAATTTTCCCCGGGTTTTTAATAACCAAACTCGCATATAAATAGACGCATCTAAGTTAGAAATTACCTCCACACTCCAAATGCTAAACACTAAACAAACGGGGAATGCGATGTATGGTCTAACATCTGAAAAAGACGTTTCCATTCGACGATTTCATCCCCTTGTGCTAGGAAACCCGCCGCAGATGTTCGCCACTTGGCAGCGGGAAAATTCTTTTATATATTTTTATCTACCAGATATATATTTGACATTTTTAGCATGTTTTCCGCCTCAGATTAGTTCCGATCGGGAAAAAAATAAAGATGGAAAGATTTTTTTTAAAAATTATTGTTGGGATTGTCGTTTGTTTAATTGGAATGAATCAAACGTCGTTTCGCATTCTTAAAGTTGTTTTAATTTTTTTCCCCGCGTTCTTTTTTTTATCTAGTCACTCCATTAGTTTGTTAATGGAATTTTATAAATGGTTGTATGAAGGGGAGGAGCACTAATGTGTTTTTATTTCTGATTACCTTCTTTAATAGTGAAAGATTTAAATGTGAGGGAAGTTGGGATTGATCGGGTTTAGAGGTTTGCAATTTTGTCAAAGTGTGTGATTGGCGTGGTTGTCCGGACGAGGGAGTGGATGGGAAATAGGAATTAGTTCAGACTGAGATTCTTAGTGTTTTGTGGGACGAAGATCCGTGTGCTAGCTCACATTGTGTTATCACTGAATTGGGCTCTGAGTCTATCATGAAAAAAAAAACAGTATAGAAAAAAATCGTGATATTTCTTGGGCATAGTTCCTAAAATTAGATTCAGGCTGCTGCTACCAATAAAACAGAAAGGCAGTGGCAGCCGTAAATCTGTGAGATTTGCCCACAACGTACAGCTCTCTCTATCTATTATGCACTAATAATGAGCCACATTTCTTACGGTATCGTACTGTGAAGTGCCTGCTCGCTGGAGCAGCTTGAGCAGATCTTCCGATTGCAAAAGTCAGCGGTTCGCTACATTATTATATTGTATTAAAAGATTATTATTATTGTCATTATTTAATCTCCACCATTCATGTCCCTGAAATTGAATTGAACCTGCAATGAAAAATGATTCCATATTCAATGTTATTACTCTGGTAGATTCGCTTCTCCTGCCCAGGTGTCCCAGTTTTTGCCATCGTCCAGCTCAGGTCATCATTCATCAGCCCGCTGCTGCTGCTGCTGCTACTGCTACCGACTGGCTCAGACTGTCCCATTGCTATCACCTCTAATTTGCTTTGATGTTTCTCATCTTTATTTTTTTGAAAAAGTTGGACGCTCGCCATTGTCATGAATTCAGCTTTACAGCTATAAATTTGGTAGAAGTAGGAGAGCTAGAGGAATTTCCTGCTGTTGAGCTCTTTAGTCCATGGGGTTTCATTTTCTAAATGATTTCTCGCATTCTTCATAGTTCATCGTACACAATACTCCCTTTGAAAGTGAGAAAAACCATTTCCTTCGACTCTGGAATGGTTTATATATATTCCCTATCCAATGACACATCTTGCTAGTAAACCAGATCTGACAGATTTGTATATTTAATTTTCAAGGGTCTCGATCTCGCTTTCCCTCCCACCCCTTGAATTTTTACTTTTTATTCGTTGCCAACTACGGAAAAAGGGGGATGCACTATTTCTTCCATAAGTCAACTTGATGTATATTTTCTTTTATTGTCTTCCTTTTTCATCCCCGCTTCATTTCCTAGCATATTTTTCCGGGAATGCAATTTTTATATATTTTATGGTCATCACGGATTCCTCTACCTTTAAAATTGAAATTTCCAATTCCTTCGGGGATTTCCCTCTCTCTCTCTGCCCCGTTCAAGGGTAAAGTTATATTTTTATGAAGCATACACACAGATGTTCCGCCTTTTGGATATTCCTGTTGTAAGTCACTTTTATTACAAGGGCGAAATTATTCCTTTTAGGTTAAATAAATTAAAAAAATATCTTTTTTTCGATTTTCTTTTTTTTTGTACGATTTCCGATATCAATTTTTTTTTCTGGCAACCTAATGAAAGATTTTGTACGGCTTCGAAAAAGTCCTAATTCATTTTGTTCGAAAGAAAATAAGTTCCCGGGGGATTTTCCCAGATCGGTATATAAAAAAATAAAGAATATAAGACCCTTTTCAACAGAGTTTTGAAAAGGTATATGAACTGATATGGGTGAAAAGGGGTGAGAGAAAGAGAGGACGAACGGTTGATGGTTATTCTCTGTATTCAACATTTGAACGAGTAAAAACAAAAGTCCTGATGTCCAGATATTATTCAGAAAATGGCTTTAATTAAACCATGATAAACACCGTTGGAAGCAACCCAACAACCTTATCACTCCATTATATTTTATGCAATTGTTTCATTTCATCTTCAGCCTCGTATATTTCCCGACGTATAAAAGCTCGTTGTGCACGGTTAAACGGATTAAAAGCGGATCTATTAATTCGTTAAATTTTTGGCGAAAAATGTTTATAAGAATGAAATCGAAGACAATGAACTTACACGAAGGGAAAGGTTTAAAGGGGGGAGGGATCGGGAGCGAAGGGGGAGGAGGTGAGAAACAGTAGTCGGTGAAGCGTGAATTGATAAGGAATATTCATAACAAAAACCCATTTAGATTATTGCTATTTATAACTCGACTTGTCTTGTTATATTATCAAACTGCCCTTGTTGAGTTCGTTTTACGTATGTTTAATCTTTAACGCGTCATGTTCAGAGGTAAATTATTTGGAGCTGCAGAATTCAGCGTGGTGGATACGATGGCTAAGACTTAGCGATGTGGACTTGCTATTTCTTGTCATTGCTGTTTACTGGCCCACTGAGTTACGCAGGGAATCCCTGTGCGCCCCTTAAACTAATGCGCCCTCCTGCTTTCGTAAGTTTTTCCACTATAAAAAATTAATCCGCATTCTAAGAAGACGAAGCTCTTACGGACTGTTGAGTAATTCGTCCGGTCTTCTTCGAGTGTAAGCGAATTTTGTTTTGTTGAAAATGAAACCCGTGAAAAGTCTGCGACTTTTTGCTCGCGCCCTTTGGAAAAGCCAGTCCGAGCCTGGCTGCGTTCGACAATTGACCCAGAGCCAGGCTATTTTCAGATTGGAGCAGATTAATCAAGGCGTGAGCACGTGCTCTTGGATATAGATAGTTTGGCGTGTGAAACTCGTGGGGCAAATCAAGCCCAATGTACCAAACTTGATGAACTTCAAGAATCTTATTTGACTGGCTCTCTTGCGAGCTTCTGTCTTTGCTGATCCCAGAAATAAAACATCGAGACAAAGACTGAATTTTTGAAGCATTATCCATACATCAAAAAGTTTTATCTTCATTAGCATTCGCCATTAATTCCTCGAGAAAAACTTTAACGGGCGAAACTTAAAATAAACAAAAAAAGGGAAGAAAACCATACTTCATTTCCATGCATAAAATTTAATACAATATCTCTGCGTTTGGGTTTTCTTCCTCTGTCTCTCTCTCTCACAACTTAATAATCGTAAAGTTGTTTTCGACATTATCGTTTAA
Organism: Liposcelis brunnea; assembly: GCA_023512825.1. Classification (NCBI taxonomy): domain Eukaryota; kingdom Metazoa; phylum Arthropoda; class Insecta; order Psocodea; family Liposcelididae; genus Liposcelis; species Liposcelis brunnea. The sequence goes on from CM042066.1 coordinate 11,876,629, forward strand.
ATTACACAAATCATTCAAAACGCTGAGGAAGCGGGAAGACACTAATTAAAATTTTAATTTGTATTCAATATATTATTCCTTTGATATCCGCGCGCCAACCCTTCAAGTGGATTTAAGTAAAGACACCGAGGCGATGGTCTTGTAATTAGCTTAGAGGGAACTGCGCGAGCATCCTTCTAGCCGCAGTCCATATGCATTTCCCCGAACGTAAAGAGAGAGGATTGTTTGGAACATGCAATACCACTCCATCTCCCAGTCCCTGGGAATAATTGCTTCCGGATTAGCTTCTATCCCGATGGGTGCAACACGGTTTCTTTTAATTAAATATACTTCTGATATTACATGCATTGCCTTCTTTTTCTTCTTGCATGACATAAATCACGAAAATCCCTGGTAGCGACCCCTCGTATTTATGAATATTCCCGATAGCTGAGGTAATTAGATTGTTGTTCTGAGGGTTAAAAATCCCGAAAAAAAGGGAGAAGGGAAAACGACTTGAGATAGTTTCGTCGGAATTGTTTCTGGTTTTCATTCCACGAAGTTGGTTTTGTAGGAAGTTGTTGGAAGTTATGTAAAATGTAAAGATATTAAGAGCGAAAAATTTTTACGACAGCTCATGTGTTAAGAGAATGTCTTAAAAATATTTCAAGGCGCAGTAAGCACGTTCTCAAACCCGGCAAGTTAGAACATGAATACGGTGAGTGTTTTAGTTCAGCTGTAAGATGGACTTTGTAAAAAAAAAGAAAAAATGATCGTAATTATTTTGTGCTTGATGCTATCGATTTAGTATAATACAGCACAAGCGCATGCGCAGGATTCATTATGGAATAACTGATTGCGCTCTATAGAAGCTTCCCTCGAACTATTTAAAGCTTTGAAAAAAATCGCAAAGAAATGAGCTGAGCAAAAGTTTCATCAGTTGCACCGAAAAAATTTAAAAAAAATTTTTGGACGAGAGAAAATTAAAATAAAAATTTTGTCAAGGACATTGAATTTTTTAAGATTTGGGATTGAAAAAATCCCAGAAAACGGATGGACAAGAAAAATTTCTTAAATTTTTTCTGATGAAAAAAAATTCTGAAAAAATTCCAGATAATTCTGTAATGCTGGTAAAATTGATTTGCGGTGGAGACGGCGGCAGAAACTGGAAAAATAAATAACCGTATAGACAATTAACCTCGAAATTTAAATCTCTAGCCTCAAATTTTCCTCTTTATTTTTTTCTTAAACCATACTAAACCGAACTCCATTTTAATTAAATTGTTCCAAGGATATACATCTCATTTATATATTCCACTAATAGCTAATAACTTATTACTCCGTCTGGCACCACAATGAACCATAAAAGTGTTAATTGCACCTTTGAAAGCATTCTTGCCTCTCCAATATTTCGCACCTCATAATAACATGCAATTAGGTTAAACGAACTGCAACGTGAAATGCAATATTTTCCTCCCGAAAACTTTCCCATCTCTTATCACATTTTCCCTCTCGTTTGGACATATTACCTTCTAAGCGAAAAGTTCAATAACGTCGATCACTTCCCCTTTATATCATTTTAACCATAAAAGGTATAAAGTGCATCAGCGTACATTGTATATCGCGTGCCGACTCCTCGACTCCACGTATACGCTTTTTGTTTTTCTTTATTTTCTAAGTCCAACTATGATACGGAAATCAATTTGGTATTTCTGCCACACGAAACCTTTTTATAAACAATTATGTTACAATTTCTCGTTTCGCTCTAATGCGGATGTCAGCACTCGTACAAGCGTACGCAAGGCCGTTGCTGACTTAAAAAAAAAAAAAAAATAGATTTCAGATATTTATTTTTCGCGTTCGTGTCTCGCCAATTTAAATTCGAACTCATATTAAACTTTTTTTTTCAATGAATAAAAAAACAAAAAGACGATTTTTTGTTTATATTTCTCGTTATTACAAAAATAGAAAACGGTTTTTATTTTAGATTTTACTTCCGGGGAGGAAAGGAAAAAAAAATAAATCAGGAAGTAGTTTTTCTTTTCCCGACAGAAAACTCCCGCAATCATACAAGATGTCAATTGTGATTAACGTTCTCTCGTTCGGGAATTAGAAAAAACCCAGAAGATGATGAACCCCGAGATGACCGAGTTCCGGTTTTTTTATTCGTTCAACGTAATCGAAATCGAAAGATCCCTTACGTAGTAAAACTTGCCATAAGTAATTCATAATTGCCGTGACTTTTTTTCGTGGGGTAAAGGGGGAAAATTTCGAAATCGGTTTTCTGTTTCGTGTCTGTAAGGTTGGGCTCCCCCCCAACTCGATTATTTCTCGTGTATAATTTGGGCATCGTTAACGGAGATCTTAGATAATGTATTTACTTTGAAATTCATTCTCTCTTTTTTTTTTTATTATTTAACCTTTCATTTTTTAGATATGGGAAAGCATTAAAAAATCATTTATAAACTGTTATTAATACCGGGAGGTTTTTTTTCTTCTTAATTCCATGTGTTTTGCATATATATTTACACGAGACGAGGTTTTTTTTTAGTAGGACGATAAATAACTGAGATTAGTAACTGAAAATAAAAACAAAAAATTAATTTTTTTCTAAGTAGAATAAACCTTGTATCATTGTAAATTCAAAACTTACATGAAAAATGTACATAAAACGCGACGATATTATATAATGATTTTTATATAAAATTTATGTAGTCGACACAATAGCCTGGAAAAATTTTTTTTTAATATATTTTCTCGAATGGGTTTGGTTATAAAGATTATAAGGTACTCTGTAAAAAAAACTTGGGATTGATTTTTTTAACGCTTCGATTATTTTTTATGTGAATTTTTGTTAGTTTCAATTGCTAATTTATTTTTATTTTGATTTCAGATCACATGAGGGAGTTTACATGCGGGAAAATGTACTACAGGACATTTTACCTGGATGAAAAACGGGATTCACTTTACGTCGGTGCTATGTAAGTATATAGAGATATTTTGCATTGCTACTAAGCAGGCAACAATTGAGGGTAGTAACAGGCCTAATAACAGGACACCGCACTCTCAGAAAACATCTTCACACAATCGGTCTATACAAAGATGAACCATTGTGCAGACTATGTCTAGAAGATGATGAAACCCCTTTGCACCTAATTTTTGAGTGCGAGGCATTAAATAGGTGGAGAACGACTCTTCCAGGCCCCATTGCACTGGATAAGGAATTCCCCACAAAAAATATAATAACCAGTCTACTTAACCTCATCAAAGAGGCTGATCTGGTCATCTAAAACTACCAAGCAGGGAAGATACAATAAGCGAGTAAATCGCTTCCGTGTCGGGCTTCTTACCCCAGCTCTGCTTGTGTTTAAAGAAAAAAAAAATATATATAGAGATATTTTGGGATATAATTTTAGCCAAAGAGAGATTAGAAATTTTTGGCTGAGACTATTTGTGCAGTTTCTTTTTACGGGTGCTGCCTTGCAAATTTTTGGCAAAATAAGACACTGGGAGATTCGTTGGGTTGGCCTAGGCAGGTTCTAAGGCAATAATGCTATTCAACTCATCTGCCGGCTGAGTAGTCAGCGTTCTCGATTCTCAATCAGAGAAACTAGGTGCACGCTTGGATCGATCCTAGCTCATACCAAGGGATTTTTTCACTGGATTCGCCACTGATATACTTAGTGAATCATGTGAATAATAACATTGATGGGTCACAGGGTTCGGATTCCCTCTCTAAATATCCGCTCTTGTTCGTACAGTGGTTGTGAGGCATGAGTGAACCTGTCGTCAAGCTAGCTACTTGACACATTCAAGGTCATTGGCTGTGAAATTTTCTTGCACTGCAAGGGAACGGGTAATACCTCATCAAGCTGTGTCAAAGAGAAGAAGAGGAATGCTATTCAAGTTGGTTTTAGCCATCGACTCTAGCCATTGCATTATTTTTTAAAATGAATCAACTTCGTCCATCAATTCACTTTTCAGCCAATATTCAAAAATCGGTATCTTGTACGAAAAGAATATCAATTTAAATGTAAATCCAACTAAACGATAAGGCCTGTTTTATTTTATTTCTTCGGTGCGTTCTTATTCTTATTTCCAATTCTCTTACCTTAAACTTGTTTATGCTTTATTTCCTTTCATGGTTCCTTTGACGGATTTATATACATTCAAACTACCATTTACTTTCACTCGATAAAGCTTCTTTCATGCCTATCAAAAATTCAAGACAACAGAAATATACGGAGAAAAAAAACAGCGAGGCATGCTTGGCTGTCGTAAAAAGCACGAGAAACACACAAAGACCAAAGGTCTGTCAATAAAGCATGTTTGTGTTTTTTTCCCCCCTTTCTTCCTCCCACTCTCCTTCATCCTTAGTTCTCGTGTATATTTTTTAAAAAGATATTCGCGTTTTTTGCCACGAGGATGCCAACTCTTTTTTACACATCAAAAACCTTCAATTAACTTTTGTGCTTTAGTGCAGGCCTCTGAAAATAAGTCTCACTCTTTAGTATATCTCGCAGTAAAACTCAAATGCCATCTCTTTCTCTCTTTCGATTATTTGAGTTAAGCTGAAGTTAATTCATATCGAAAAATAATACGAAAACAAGGTAATGCTTTGTTAGCAGACTTAAGTAAGAAGATATAAGATATACTTTATCTTTGTAGGAAAATGTAAAGCTATTTCACCCGGAAGCGACCTGCTAATACAAGTGATGTAGACTTGGTATGAACTGCATTCGCTTCTCCTTTTCGCTCCCTACCTCTCTCTCTTCTCCCCCCCCCTTTCACCCCTCGATATTTCAACTAACGCTTTTCCCATTTCTCCGTCTCTCTCTTTCTCTTTCCCCCCGAAGACAAGGAGTCATTAAAATTTTTAATTATTTTCATTTCGTCCTTGTTTCAAATATTTTTCTAAATTGTTTTATTGTATCTTTTGCCTCTGGAATCCCTTCTGAAGAAAAAAAAACCGTATTCTCATTACAGTAACTAGCCCACATTTTCAATTTTTTAATTAAATGCCTTGGAAATCGAGAAAGGACGAAGAGAAAAACTCATAATCTTTTAGCGACAAACTAATTAATAAGAGAAACTCGAAGTGAGTGGAAGTTTTTTCAGGATTTTGAAACAAAACAATTTTTTTTAAGTGTGGTAAATCAAGAATTAACAACCATGTGGCATTTTAGGCTAAACATTTTAAGGATTCGAACTCTAGGCTTCATAGGCTTTATTTAATATAATGGACATTTTTTGAATCGAGCGTTACAAACTGGAGACCCAAAATTAAAAGATGAGATTGGCATTACAAAAATTGAACGCCGTATCAAGTATGATGGCGACTGCCACAAGAAGAATATTCTGCAGCCATGGTGGTAAACTTGGCCATTCAGATTCATGAAAATAGGAACTTTCAACTGTCGAGGAGGCTTTGTCCAAGAATTGTCTTTAACAGGAAGCGGTGCCAAATATTCTTTTTGCGGGCGTTATATGGCGTACAATCTTTGTAATGGCTGATAGTTTGCCAGTCTCCTTCAATTTGGGGTCTCTATCAGGAACCAGGCTCGGCTTGAGCATGCAGTACCGTCCATGCGAGGCTTTATACCAAGCATGGCTAAGCACACAGCCTCATGGGTTTTTAATAGAGCCCCTGAATATTTTTCTTTGATTTGCTGCTGTGCCATTAGGTAAAATGGTAATAACGATGCGGTGCGTCACGGACTGATTTGATACGACAAAACACGACACGGTAAGGTGCAATTAAACAAATTTCCTTGTGGCCACGGCACGGCACGGCACGATACGATACGATACGATACGATACGATACGATACGATACGATACGATAGGAGCAGTTTTGATTTCATTGTCACTATCGCTGACTGCAATAAACAAAAAAATCGAAAGCTAGGGCTACACTCCCAGAATTCGTGAAAAGAAGTTCAAATCCAGTTTGGCAGTATGAGTTTTTATAGACAATAACATTTTTCTTCCTTGCCAAATATAATTGTCACAACTTTCGACACTTCCCCTAACTTAATTTTTATCCGAAAAATACATTTTCTGATCGAAATCAAGCTTACTCATCTTTCCTCCGCAATTAACAATGTAAACGTACGACGAACGTGAAAAGCTTCATAAGGTACGAAGATTATCTCTTTTTATTTAAAAAAAAAAAGAGAAACGTCTGTTAAATTAAATTTCGTTTCAGCAGAAACCAAGCCTTATCAAAAAGGAAAAGAAAAAGAGAGAAAAAAAAAGAAGGAACGCCGAAAAATTTTATACTTCACACACTTGATTTCGGGCTGAGAGAAAAAAAAACTTTTTTTTTCGGTAAAATGAACTGACCCTTGGTTTAATGCCCTAACGAGCCACTTTGTCACTTTTACGTGATGTGGTTTTCACACTTTTCTTTTTCTCTTGAAAAACCTTTAACCGAGAATTACGGCTTTGTTCTCTTAAACACATCGAATCCAGACACACTGGAAAAAGTTTAAACTCATTCGATTTATCTTAATGAACGATGTGCCGAAAACCATTAATACTTATTTAGTTCGATTCCAATTTTCCCTTTCTCTTTAAAACTTTTTTTTTTAACCAAAGCTCATCGCACCATGTTAATTATCAATGAGTTTTTCGCCAATAGTTAGGCAATAATACGATTTCAATTAATATGCAGGGTGATTTTTAAAATGGGAAATAAATCAGTTAAGAAGATACGAAAACGGGCAGAATAAGTCAATGGGAGGGGGGAAGAAAAAGGAAAAACGTCTGCGATTGGAAAACGAGAGAGAAAGAGAATAGAAAAACTGCTCATTTCCTTGTAAGACTTTTCTTTGTGAATTTTAAAAATTTTCTTTTTAGTGAGAAGGATTGTTATCTTTACAATGGGAAAAGAAGATAAGAACCTTGTTTTTGTTACGTAATGCTAAATTAATGATTCTAATCGGAAGCATTGTGCAAAAGGTCGAGTGCGCGCTTTCATTACAATGATCCCTCTCATCTAACTAACCATAATTTTGTTTTTCTTGTTCAATAGAGCAGGAAAAATTCTTGCAGACGTATTGTAAACTCCTATTAAGTGCTTACTTGAAAAAGTAAATGGCATTTGTTATGAGAGGATTTTACGTGAGCTAATTATTTGGAATGAAAAAATTTTGTGAGAAATAACCATGGAAACTTGGGGGTCTTTAGGTGGAAAAAATTCTTGAAGCCATGCTATAGTAATTGGAGCCACTTGGCCATGTCCAAATTATTATTCCTTCCCTGAGCTTGTTAGTGCTATGCGACACTAACGCCATCTATCACTACGAAACTAGGAAACTTTCCCTATACGAATCGCTCTTTCTTTTATTGCTAAGTTTAAAAATGACGTTTGAATTCAAAACAAAATGGATTTTTCTAATTTAAATAAATTGAAGCCATGTAAGCAAAGATCATATTACTAAAAGGCAAGAAAAGAGCGAAAGATTAATGTCAACAAGAAGGTTTTTTATGTGTTTACTAAAAAATAGACCGGCGTATTTATTTTCATGCATTTCGTTTGTCTCGTACATGATTACAAGAACGAGACGGGAGGGAGGACGAAAAAAAAATCCCGGAAATGAATTTCCCTACTTTGAAGAAAGAAACTCGTGTTTTAAGTTTCCATCCATTTCCGGTCTATTTAATAAAATTTTTAGAATTATCTAGATGATATCGTGCTTGACAGGAATTTGTTTCGTTTTTTTTTCTCTTTCCTCTTGCTTCTTTCCATTTCGAAAACGATTTTTGTTTTTTTTCCCATGCATTTCTCGTAAATTCGAGAGACGGGGATGCAAGTTAACCTATTCTCGTGAGGACTTAAGCATATGACTGTAGGTAATGTTATCTAATTAATAATTCATTCACATCAAGGGGGATGAAAAGTGAAGTTGAACATAAAAAAAAACTGGAGGGTTAGCTTTTATGATAAAAGTTTAACAATGTTCGAAAAACCACTGACTAGTTATTATCTAATATTTTAGAAGTTGACTGCTATCGGAAGCGATAACTTTGAAGAGTCTTCCATCGCACGAAAACTGCGAGTTGGAGAAAATTGCACGTATACTTTTTCGATGATTGATTTTTTTAAAATTAGAAGGATTGGAGTTTTTCCTGAAAGAGAATCGAGGGAAAAATCTTCTGGCAGTATCGGGCCAGGATCTAATCGTTATCAGCACATCCTGAACTGAATCACAAGACATTTGATGCCATCCTCCTCCAAAATCTTTTGGGGGCACCTGACAAGCTTAAACTGCCGCCAACTGCCGCGTGCAGTTGCTGATATCTTAGGCCCAAAATTCATCAAGATTTCCTTAAACTACTGTACCTGAATTTGTTCCTGCGCACCTTCAATGAAATTTTCCACTGCTCTTAAATTCTGCGAATTCTGCTCGCCTCAGTTTCCTCAATTTTTCTTTTAATGGCCATCACGTGTTTCTCGATTCCTTTTCTCCTCATACGTGCGGATTTAGCACAACCGTAAAAATCCTAATATTTTTCCTCGAACAAAGCTAAAAAAAATACAAAAAACCGATCTTGATAAACGATACCTCGATTAATTTTTTAATCGCCCGACATTACTTTTAATTCGAAAGTAAAAAAAAAAACCGATTATCATCATTGGGAAATAAATGAGTGTTTTCTTTTATCCACCCGGAAGTTCTGCAATACAGCGTGTAGTTGGGTTGGGCCAGTTTCCGAGTCGTGTAAAAAGGGATAGAAGTAATTACTTAAAGAACCCGGCGTGGGCAGGAGGAAAGAGAAAAACCATAGTATTAAAAAAAATGGAAGTCTCATTAAAAGTGTTGAAAACCCTATCTAATTGCTGATTCCTCGGGTTGTTTTTTTATTCCTTATACGCATTAGTCATTCTGACTCATTCGAGGAAATTTGTAACGTTTTCGGGAACGAGGTTCTATTAATTTTATTTCGAATGATATCGAGTTTTGAATTCGGGTGCAAAAAAGGGAAAGTTAATTGGAAAAGAGTGTTTCCTACTTAATAAAGATTTCTCGGATTTACAAGACTCATTAGTCTGGTATTGTTTGTCAGGATATTGTCTTAAGGAAGTGCAAATTGAGTTAGAGAAGAAAAAGCTAAGTACTAAGATAATGAATCCCTTTTTTGACCTTTTTTATTTGATTTGAGGAGGAACTGCGTGGGGTTTGTCTTGAAAATGAAAACGGGAATAAAATGTTTTATGATTTTTTTTAAAAAAAGGAAAATTGATGGCTGTTAGGGATAGACTCCAGTTTTTGTTTGATTTGTTCACGCAACCAAAGAATAAGTACGGTATTGACATAATGGTATTCTCACGGCGAGTTTAGTTTTCTTTATTAAAAATGGGGTTTGGATGGGTGATCTTAGATTTGAAATGAAATGATTGTTAAGTTGGATTCAGGGGCAGCGCCAGGAGAAACCATGACTTCGTTTGATCTATGTAATAAATTTGGTCAGATTTAGGCCGTTTTGATATCAACAGGGAGGTCGCCGCCCTAATCCAGAGTGGAGACCGTTGCCTATTTGCTTTGAGCCATACGCTCCGCTGTAGAGTCCTCTCGGCCCAAGCAAAGCTCACCGTATATAATGCCGCCATTCGCCCAACGGTTACTTAAGACTGTGGATCATGGAATTTAACCGTCCGCGCATAGGATTTTGTTGATCTTTGAAAATGAGGTGTTGCGTTTAATTTTGGAACCAAATAGAGATCTGGTGACGGGGTTTTTAAGGATGCGCTCAAATTAAGAGATCCGCAGGCTCACGGGCCAGCCGCTGATCACTAGTATGATCACGGCACATCGGCTCTAGCGCGCTCTCCCCCGTCCCGGACGTTAAGGCAGGTCCTTGATGGACGCCCTACAAGTCCAAGTCCTCAGGGAAGACCGCCGCTTTCTTTGGGAGGACAACGTGTCAAAGGTTGCGGCCACCTGCAACGCCACCAGGTCCGGGACACCTGCCAGGATAGAGCCGTCTGGAAGAGAATCTGCGATGTAGCGATAGAGCTTTAGGCTCTGTAAAGCATAGATAGATAGATGGATGAGGCCGTTTTTAGAACTTTCTGAGGCCAACCAACTTCTCCGTCAGATTAGCGATCATCATTGCTAAACGAGCCTTGGATACCGCTGCCCGGAATAGGGACTGCAGTCCCTTATTAAATTCCTGAATCACGAGGTTTTTTTTCCTGCCAGGTCTGCTCTGTTTTTCGATCTTCTCTTCCATAATTAGGTGCAAGAGGCTTTACTTTTCATTGCGTATCACGTGCCCAGAATATTTGAGCTTTGTCTCAAAGAGCACCTGCTCCTGAGGCGAGCTTAACCCTGTCTGGTTTTTTAAAGATACTGTGTCCAAGTGAATGCCCCTTCGCTTTATCTGACTTGTGAAAATTTCTCAACGGCAGCAATGAACGTATGGTTGTCTATCATTTTCTAGCTCGATATAGTTTCCAATTAAGTTGCTCCGAATCATTTTCTGGCTCCGGCTTGAGTTTTTGTCTTTCGTTTACTGACTGATCTTTTCTGGGCTTTCAGCCTATCGTTTCTTGGCCTGAATGTTGCCATTATTTGTTGTTCGTCAACGTCTGATTCAGTATCCTCAGGGGATCGTTTGGGTCTTGACCTAACTGTCCCCATTTGGTTGGGACCGGGTTGGAGGACAAAAATGATCTGGAGCTCATGACCCTTGTTTAACATCCAAAAATTAATCTTATGGCGCTGACATGAGCAGATTACTTACTGGCCCCTTGGCACACCTTACGACCTATTGCCCATTTTGCCTAACAACGCTTTGCTATTCGGGTCGTTAAATCCGATTTTTTTCTCTCCCAAATTTCCTTTTAAATGTAATCCTTTTTTTTTCCGCCGAACCTATAAATAAATATATTGCACCCACCAGGTTGAAAAAAAAATTCAACGTTCGTGAATTTGTCGAAAGTCGTGCAGCTCGAACAACCATCATGGGACGCATTTCGAGAGCCATTATCAGGATGCGTGAAACATAAAGAGAGTGTCTTCTGTTGTAAATCTTGAGGAATCGATCCGAAAGGCAATCGCTTCACCGTGAAATTAACTGGTAGACGAACTTCAGCCATACGTCAACGGGGCTGATCGATATAAACTTTTCGTTGGGTAAAAGGCTCGATCCGCAAAAGGAGATTTATTTTAACTCATTGTTGCATTCACTTTTATTGCGAAGTTTCATATATTTATCGCTAATATATTCCTTTTCCGTAAATTCTTTCCCATGTATTTTGATAATGAGAATGTCTTATATACGAGGAGGTGGGAGGAGGCTAAAACCTTAATGAGAAGGCCTGATGTTTACCGGCTTAAGTAACGTTTGCTTATCCTCGTACGTGATGCTGGGAAATCTTTCCACGGAGTTTGCATTAGGGATAGATTGTGTTCATTTACATACATGTAAATTGTAATTCTGTTGATTTCTCGGCTAGATCATTTGATGCTATTGCCTGATCGTTCTTCTCTCTGCACTTAAAGGGGAAAAGACGTGGAATGCGTTCATTTACATATCTCCATGCAAATGACGTTAGAGAGAACACCGCTAAAATTTCTAAGGCGGTTTCAATTTTTTTTTTGCTTTCACGTTTTCCCCACGAAAACGCCATAAGTCATCCTTTTAGATTTTTTTTTTCCTGTGCAGATGATTACTCTTCTCTGAAAAACGTCAACAAGACGTAAAAGAATACATTTAAATACTTTAAGAAAGTTATGATATGCTAAACATGTCGCCAGCATTGTTTGTTTGCTGCGTTTGATGTGGAAATTTGGACTTGTTTCCGGCAATCTTGGGTCTTTGAATTGTAAATTCACTCCCGTCCTTTTTCCTCCGAACCATCAGGCCGTGGCAGACTTTCGTCAACGGGATTCAGATGTTGCAATTTCCCTTTTACGTCTTACGATAACCGGATTCGAAGGCGGTCTCGGATCCGTGTTCGATATAAATTGCTTTTTCGCTTCTGATGTTTTAGGAAGATATACAAACACACCTCCTTTTGTGCGAAAGCTTAAAAATCGCTATTTGGCGAACAAAAGGCAGTAGAGCAACGATCGCCGTTCCGTTTTATATACTTAATCATGGGCATGAGAACGGACCGGAATTAATGAATCCCAGTTGGATTAGATTTCACTTCGAATGAAATATACGGAGAAGAAAAAACGGGAGTTTTTTTTGCAGGCGGTTTTTGAGATCGGAAAATTAATTAGGAAATTTTTTCCGCGGATGGTGTTGTAATTGCGAACATAGCAGAGGGAAAAAGAAGTTAAATTAACATGTCAATACCTGTTTATGGTTATTCGAACTCGGCATTTGTTAGAAAGTAAGTTCTTGCCGAAAATAAAAACTGGTGGCAGCGGAGTTTTTTTGATTGTAGCAAGCTATTTTTTTCCCCGCGCAATAATAATCGAACTCGTGCGGTTGGCAACGGTGCGACGGATGAATCGTCGTCGTCTGCTCACTCTGAGGCCTGACCCTCTGAAGTCAGTTTGTTTTTTTTGTGAGGTAAATCATTAATTGATTAATTATGATTCCTAAATTAAAGAGTCTAAGAATTTTCGTCATGTGTTGTTAAACCTCCCCGAGGAGGGAAGGTTGGCCAGGGGCAGGCGATTAAATTTTATTGTTATGATTATGTAAATGGAAGTTATTAATCCTAACCTAACCCGGGTTACCGGTAAGTGTAATTCTAATTAAGATATCCAATTAAAAGTATCAATATCATATTGTAAAACATCATCTGTTATTGTCTACAGGGTTCTAGGTTTTGGAAATAAAATCTATTATTATGAATATTATGGAGAGACTTATTAATTAAATCAAAATCCTCGTCCAGAGATTTGTATCATGATGGCTCCAATAATCTTGGTCAAAAGCTCATCATTCCTCGCTTATTATTCCAAAATTAATTAAAGATTTTCTTATGAAGAGTTTTGCCGTCTGCGTGAGCGGCGCGAATTTCCAAGAGATTCATTTGTTTAACTGACTCTTCAACAATAATGTGATACAGCTTTCTCCGTCGGAAATTTGTCATTTAACAACTAGTCTCTCCCGGCTCGGGAATAATATTTTAATGTTTTTTTTCCGCGCTCTTTCTCCCGTCTCGTTTTCTTTTTTTTTTTTTTCCATCTCCCGTGATTTTTTTTCCAAGGGATATATACCGAATAAAAATTAACATCGTGTGTAGTTTTTTTTTTCTCGATTCTTCATTTAATTTTCGTCGACGAAAATGTAAAAACACGGACATGCACTTTGCTTTCGTTAATTCCTGCTAACGGGTTGTCAGTAATTCGGTTGTCCGGATCCTTTTTTTAGCTCCCGACTAATGTATTTTTTTTTTGTTTCTGTTACAGGGACAAAGTATTCAGGCTGAATCTCAGTAACATTAGTCATTCAAATTGTGAGGTAAGTAATTAGATTATTAACATGAGAGTTTCGGGGGGAAAAAGTTAACGGGGTTAGCTGCCGGCATTTTGGGAAAACGTTCTGTGATGGAATGTTAATGACTTGACGAGAAAAAAAAACTGACACGGCTCCAGCTTTACTGCGTGAAGGCCACATGGCTCTGTAGTTTTTCATAGAAATATTTAGGAATATTTGTAAAATCGAATTTAATACGGAAAACACAGAAAACGTAACAAAGGCATAAGTACAAATCGTTTCCTATTCACTTATTCCCTTTTTGCATACTGTAGGACGTTCTGCGACCTGCATGTTTTTGAGGTTTAACGGTTTTTTGGTTGACCCTTTGAGCATCCAGATCGTACGACAAAAACTACCTGGGAAGAAAATTTTAATAAAGTAAGAAGTCATTTAGCTAATGACAACAAAAACCACTTTAAAAATGAAAACCGACAGTTTTTAAACCGAGCAAGTATTTTATAAAATATTAAAAAGAAGGAAACTTTTACTAAGCTTGTGCTGAAGAAAGGTCCGGGTTTTAAAAATTTCAAAAAAAAAAAACGGATTAAATTCTGAATGAGTCCTATACTTACATTTTCAGCTTTAATAGCTTCTTCAGCATACGTCTTCGGCTCATTCCTTAACCTATTACCTTTTCCCACGAATACTCAGCAATAACCACGTACGCAAATATGTCACCTACTTTCTTTTTATACCGACTATATATCTCCTCGATTCAGCTAAAAAGTTCCGTGCAAAAAATACATACGCAAAAAAAAAAAAAAGAAGCCCGACTTACGTGTACAACAAGGATAAAAAGGAAATTCCACCAGCATTTTCTGTTTAATATTCAAAGAAGATTTTTCAAAATGAAGGAAAAAAAAGTTTTTAAAAATGTCGCAAGAAAGATGTTCTTGTCGCGACAAGAAGTTTTTCTTTTTTTTTTTTTATTTTCTTATATTGTTCAATCCTCCCTTCCGTTTAAAATCGGAAGTTGGGGGGGCCCCTCGTCAATGTTTCAACGGTTAAAATATTTAAACAGTCAAGGAAAACGTTGTTGAATTTGTGATGAGTCACCCGAACACATTCCCCGGTTCGCGGTTATCTTACCCCCACATTAATGCAATAATCATTGCTGACATAAGAAAATTGCTTTTGTATTCAGAAAAGGAATTCATAACCTTTGTAGGAAGAAACGAAAAAAAAAAATTTTTTTTCACCCTTTCAATTCAAAGAAATAAAAAGTTTTTCCCAAACGGAACAAGGTAATTTATAATGTTTTATAACGGAAACTCATACATTGTAACGACATCTCGTAAACAGCAAAACAAGAAAAACTGTTATTTTAAATGGCCTTTTACCTTTTTCCCTTTAAGCTCCGGGACACCTTCGCGTAAACGAATTCCTGACGGCTAAACCTTTTTCTTTATAGCGCACACACATGCGTTTATAATTCAATTAGAGAGAGGTCTTTTATATATAGAACGTACGTTTTTGTTTTTAAGGTGCTAAAACGTTTAGATTTTCCAACAAAAAATGGAAAATTTCAAACGACCGCAATACAGGCAAAAAATAAAGGAACCCCGTATATCCCTATTAAAATAATTTTCCATCCAAGAAATATATCTTCCCCCTCCCCTGGAAAAACATTCTCCTGCTTCGGTTTCCCGGATGCGAAAGGGACATCGCAAAACACGAGAATACATATTTAAACCGGAAAGGAAGCGGTCAAAAGAAAATAGACAACAAAGACAGGGTCCAGGTCGTTTGCGGTTATGATACATAAGTCAAACATATAAGGAAAAACGTTGTCGTATTCAACTACGCATGAAACGACAATAAATACAATTTTTACTACTTTCCCCTTCCTACGTTATATACCGTACATATATCTCCTCTATAAATAAGCGGGTATTTTTTGTTGCTTCCACGGTCAATTATTATTCATTTCTATATGAATAACTTACTACCGGATTCGTTTGTATATGCGGGGAAGCGTTGATAGGAAGAGTCCTACTGAGGAACGTGCGCCGGGGTGATACCGCAACGGGCTTTGCCCGGCAGGGGGCTCTTACACCTGATGAAATGAAAAAAAAGGGGTCTTTTTTCTATTGTTCTTCTTTCTTTTGAGTGCCCTAACAGTGAGTGAGCAGAGGAGATATCTCTGCATAATTCTCGTGAACAATATTCGGTCCTAAAAATGTCTGTGTTTTGTCTGACATAGCGCTAACGTTGCGACATAGGATTTTGGGACCAAAGAGGAAACCGTTGATTGAATGTCTAGAGTGAGTTTCAATGAGGAGATTCGAAGGCTCAGTGAACAGCCGTTGATTGCCAGTGTCATCAAGGCTTGTAGAATTTAGCGGGTGGGACGAACAGCGCTCCGCACTTCCGATGTGAAGAATTTGGCAGGTTTTGGTTGGACGCCCGACTAGCCCTAGACCTCTTGGAAGGCTGCGGCTTGGCGTGGAGGACAATGTGTCAATGGATGCGGGATGTCTGGTTTTCCTGACTGACTGGCCACCTGCCCGAACCGAGCCATCACAAGAGTGTGATGTGACAAATGTGTGCTATGCAGTTTCAAGAACCTGCCTTATTATCCTCGGTGACAAAATCGTCAGCGTCCAAGATCCACTCAAATTTGGGCTGGTCTGAAACGGCGCTACAAAATGAATTCAGGAAAAATTTTTATTTAATTTTTATTAAATGCTGTAGTAAAATTTTTCACTGTACGTCAGCAGTGTCACGCTTTGCGAGGATGTTGAACCGAGCAAGAAAGCCTAGAACTTTGAAACAGAGTATAGGACCAGTCCAGCTAGATGGTAAAATAAATTTTTGTCCGCCTTTATTTCTTTTGGTCAATTATCTCATTCTAAGAAGACGAGGCGAACTATTGATTAGTCCATTAGCATCCCAGTTTTCTTGAAAGACAAAAAATCTGAATTTTCAGAAATTTGTCACTTTTTTTGTAAAAATTACATAAATTTTGTTTTTATTTATTTTTTTAGTCCTAGCACGAACTAGCTGTTCCAGAGTGCTCCAGCAAAAACATCGAAACTCCTCATCAGAACTTTTTACATATTTTTGTTTTTTATTGAAGAAAACGAAATCTGCTTGCACTCTAAGAAGACCGGGTGAACTACTGATAAATCCATAAGAGTCTCGTCTTCTTAAAAATCAAATAATTTTTTTAAATTATTGAAAAATCGAAATCACAGGAGGGCGCATATTAGTTTGAGGGACGCACCGTGATTTTCCCAACAGCCCTGCGGGCCAGTCCGAGCCTGGAGTTAGTTGATACTTTTAGGCAATTATCTCATCATTCCCGTCCGATCCTGCCACATATGGTCATTCTCTTTAACTTTGCACTCTCAGCTTTCTGTTAAAAGAAACCTTCTAATATTTTCTTGACAAGATCCCTTTTCTTCATTCTGACAATATGCTTAGGGTGAAAAATCTTGATCATATTTTGCTAAGATTTTCAAATTTTCAATGATCTAGGGTGACAAGATATCTCTATCACACCGTAATAGGACAAAAGATTTTTTACCCATCGCCGCAATGATTTCATAAAAAAAAAAAAAATAAAAAGGGGGAAAGTTTTAAGGCATCGGGAAAACGGATAAGTCGTTTGAAAAAATGATTTTGCATCCGTGAAAAAAATAAAGAGAGAGAGAGAAACCCGAATCGTATCAGCATTGTTGGTTTTTTTTTTCTCTTCTCCTTTCTTTAACGAACACAACCGCCTAGAGATGAAGTTTTAGATTCACGGAAATGTGTTCTTTCCACCTTTGTTGATCGTTTTCCAAACTTGGGACCCATGAATCATTCCGTTTGCTTATTCAAAACCTTTGATATACTGTTGGGTGTCGACACTTCTTAACTTTTCTGATCTTTCCTTTCGATAAAGGGCTTTTCCTTCTTTTTGAGCTTTTTTTTTATACGTTTCCATCTCGTTTTCGTAAAACAGTGTTTTCGGCAAAGGGGGGAAAATTTTTTGATGGGCCCATAGGAAATGGAGTTCGATTCCTCGGTGGGATATTCACACCAATTTCCGGCCAGCAGCACGATACGTTCAATTCGAGAAGCTACCACGAAGGGAAACAAAAAAAAAACGTTTTCCTCATCCCGAAGAAAAGTTATCTCGCTAATCAAGCAGAAAAAGAATATTTTTCTGATCGCTATCTTGCAGAAAATTGATACAATTCCCTTCGTGATGTATGGCTGAGGGGTAATCAAAATCGTCTAGCTATTGATTTCACGTTCCATTCTCTCCGGGCGATTACAGGGCGCGACGTGCTCTATTGTGCTGCTAGTTACATTTGAAATCTGTTCGAAAACCATTTTACTTTACGACGTTTTTTTTTTTATCGTTTCAAGATCCCAATTCGATTTCAGCAAGTTCGAAATTATCGATATGGGTTATTAGATATTTTCCGGTAGTTGGATTTTTTCGCTCTTTTTCCTGATAATTGAGGAAATGATGCATGTTAAGCAGGGCCGTAAACCCAAAAGAAAACGTCAAACGTAATTTTTATTATCATTAATCGATTTGAGGGTAATGACAAATAACGTCGCGTTTCATCGCTTCTGACTGATCTTAGTCACCCGATTAAATCTCGCGTGATATCGTATATTCCCCATGTAATGCCGTATCGATTACTATCGAAACGTCCGTCCTTTATAGTTACGATTATTCAAACAGAACGTGGAACTTTTTGAAAAAGGGGTTAATGTCGTATTTGCACCACGGAAAAAAGAGAGGGGGGGATATCAATTTAACATTTCGTCAACGCGGAAGGAAAGAAAAGAGGAAGAAGGAGGGAAAGTAAATAAGAAACGTCAAAGAGAAGAAGCGACAGTAATGGGATAATTCGTTCTGTATAGTTTCTGGCTTTTCGTTTTTTTTCCTGCTCGGATCCCTCCTCCTCTTTTCTTGTCAATTCCACTGACACTCGACCCAGTCTCAAGGTTAAACTGCAACCGACATATTTCCTCTAATAATTTCAGTTCGGGAACCGACCGACCGGGTTGGCCGACCCTCCGCTGACAAAACATAAATTTCATCCACCCCCCCTCCCTCGACCCCGGAAAAGAAAAACATGTTTCATCCCTCCGTCACGAATTAAAATATCCTTCTGCTTTGTAAATAGGAAATTGTTTCGTTTTGTTTTATTTCTCTAATTCACTGTAGTGGGACGAATTTAAAATAAGTGCCGGTGGGGATTTTATAGGAGGAAAAAAATTTTAGTTGAAGGCCTTGTTCTGGATTTTTATTTCGAATTCGTGTGATCTGTTTGAGCGCAAGAACGACTGCTGTCGTTCGTTGTTTTTTGATCGAGCAATGGTAATTTCTCATAAGACTTAAGTTAATTTTATAGAATCTTCATAGAGCTGAGAGGATTTTTTAAAATCTTTAGAAGACTGGTAAGATTTCATGGAATCTTCAGGAGACTGGAAGGATTTCATGGAATCTTCAGAAGACTGGTAGGATTTCATGGAATCTTCAGAAGACTGGGAGGATTTTATAATCCTCATAAGACTGGAATGATTTTATGTAATCCTCATTAGACTAGGAGAGTTATATAAAATCTTCATTGAGCTGGAAGGATTTCATGGAATCTTCATAGAGCTGGAAGGATTTCATGGAATCTTCAGAAGACTGGGAGGATTTCATGGAATCTTCAGAAGACTGGCAGGATTTCATGGAATCTTCAGAAGACTGGCAGGACTTCATGGAATCTTCATGAGAATGGGATGATTTCGTAGAATCTTCATAAGACTGGGAGAGTTTTATAAAATGTTCATAGAGCTGGGAGGATTCCATGGAATCTTCATAAAACTGGGTATATTTTATGGAATCTTCATAAAACTGGGTATATTTTATGGAATCTTCATAAGACTGGGAGGATTTTAAAGAATCTTCATAAACCTGGGAGGATTTTATAGAATCTTCATAAGACAGGGAGGATTTAAAAGAATCTTCATAAGAATGGGAGAATTTTAGAGAAACTTCATATAGCTGGTAGGATTTCATGATTTCATGGAGTCTTCATAAGACTGGGAGGATTTTATAGGATCTTTATTAGAAAGTAAGAGTTTTAAGATGAACTTATAGTCTTTTTGTCAGTATTGAGGGCGTTTCAAATGGGAAGACAACAATCTCAGATCATGTTAAGATCAAAATTACCATCTGAATCAGACATTTCGCATCTGGCTACTTGGCTGCTCAATCTTTATTTCCCTCTGGATCATCATTTTTTAGTTTTCCTTAAACCCAATAAGGTCATAAGACTTAAAGATTATTGGACGTGGGTTTTAATTGTTTTTCTCCTAAACGAGAATAAAACCGAAGAAAAAACTGCTAAACCAACAACCTAACTACCGAAGATGTAATCGGATTGGTGAGGTTTATCGTAATGGAATGGATGTTGGAAAAAAAATATTAGAGCCGCATTGGTTTCTCTCGGGAACACGAAGCATATACATCCTCGGAGCTTAGGAAATATTGGTTCCAACTTAAATCAGGAGATTTACGTCTTTGGTTCTCGTTAATTCATCTAGAAACGACATTATTCTTAAAGTTTATGCTCCTCGAGTTTTTAACGTCTTTCTTAAGCCCCCCGCGAATAAAACATCGAGAAAAAAGCAAACCGCGTGTATTTAAAGAAAAGCTCTTAAAAATATGATTTTTGAAAATTTTGTTTAAGTTTGGACGGTTTGGCCGTGTAATTTTTTTTATTTGTTGTAAAAGAAAAAGACAATATCGAAAGTCGATCTACGGAAGGACATTAAGGATGCTTGAAGTTATAGGCAATACGGATTTGTCTATTTTACGAGAGGTGTAAATCTTGAGTTTAATGTTACGTGAGATGTCACCGTTTCCCTTGGGGGCAAGGGGTCGAAACCGCTGGAATTAAGGGTGAATGTCAGCTGGACATGTCGCCACATCTTCAAATTTCGTTCGCAAGGGCATTTTCTGTTTTTCAATGCGTATATGATCGTAGTCAGCAAGATTGCCTTCCTCTCTTTTTTTTTAGTTTTTTAACTCGATTGGTTGTGGCAAGTCTGAACATGTTAAGGAAATCGACTGAAGGGGAATTGTTTAAGTTAGTTTTTTCTGGTGGCAGCGGTCAAAGAATTTTTATTGATATTATGGGGGAGTCGAAGGTTTTTGCGCAACGAGCTGCTGGCAAGATGAATGGCAGATCCCAAACTTTGGCCGGTTCAATTTTAAATTATAGTGCAGAGTAGAGTCCACGATTTGAATAGTTAAAAATTCGCGTGAAGAACTAATTAAATTTTTTTCTGGTAATGACAAGTAATGATTTCCCGCTTTTAAAAATTGCTCCCATTGTTTTTCGTCGCCATGCATTTACACTTCCGACGCAATGGGCAAATTCCCCCATGCGGGATGTTTTAAAAACGAATGCAAATCTTTTGGAGAACGGGAGGGAGAAGAAATAAATGGAATCGGTTCTAAATGAACTGAAAACCAAAACGCTTTCGGATTCGATGCTGGGGTAAAAAAAAAATTAAAGGTGATCGACATGTTTGTTTACATTAGTATTCTCATTTTCCATGAAAAGTTTATTAGTTTGTTGGTTTTAGTATCTCCCCTTCCCATCATAACATACGGATTTATCGATCATATCTCTCTCTTTTGCTCGGTTTAGTTTACAATACCTGCACGAATTAAACGCTGCAGGTTTAAACAAGAAAACCTTTTTACCTTTTCAATTAACAGGGGTCCCTCTTACAATACAAAGTTGGGGAAAAAAGCTTTAGACATGTGCGATCCCTTTTTTGTGGGCAAGTCTTGCGAAAAGGTTGCCATGGAATAAAAAAAGAAAACTCATTGTTTTCAGGAATGAATATAATGAAAGTCGACCTTTAATTTTTTATTGCACGTCGGTTTTTATTGCGACAATGAATAACAAAAAAAAAAGAAGGAAAAAAAAGGTCGTCCTTTAAATTCAATAAAATTAGCGTTAAAACTGTACAAGACAAAAAAGCAAGATCGTATTACAATGTAGGTGTGCACTTTGGCCAAGTGAGAGGGGGGAAAGGGCTTTAGAGGGGAAGCACGAGGTAGTGGACGCGGGCCCACGGGAAATACATTCTGACCCTCCTTTTCTATCCACACAGGGATTACGGTATAATTGAAAATGTAAGAACTCAGGAATTGAATGCTTGTTTTTTTTGTTTGTTGACGTGAAAATTCCTACGGATTACGAAAACTTTTCAACTGCAGTTTATCGTAATTTATTGCGGGAATTCGTAGGTTATTTTGTGGAGTAAATGGAAATTTTTTTTTTTTAAATCCCTCTCTCTCCTCGAGGAAATATACTCGAAATGGAAATCTAATCTTCGTTAATTAATCCTTGAGCGTTTTATTAAAACGAATTTCCCGAGTTTTACTTTGAAACTTTTTTTTTTGAGAAAAAAAATATGGGAATAAGGTGAATTCGAAGTTGGTATGTTGCGGGATGTTGATGACGTTTGGGGTTTTCACGAGTGCGGTCTAAAACCCTGTCAACATGAGATTAATAATATAAGGATAATGAAGTTGACACCGTCAATTGTAAATTCTCTGCAGGATACTAATGCCTTGTAAATGGCTCGGTCTGGTTATGAGGATTTTCTTTGGGGAAATGTAAATCGGTCTAATTGAGAAAAAAGTTGGGCGTAGTAATAATAGCAAGGCTTGTAGTTAAGTGGTTTATGGGCTTGATTTACACTCGAGAGATTTGAAGTTTGAGACAGCAGCAATAAAAAGTTTTTTGCTTGAGAAAATTTTGGGAAGATTGGAAAACCAAATGGAGCAGTGGCTATTGTAAATTAAAATGCCGAGAGTATCAGAGAATAGCAGAGAAGAGCCTCGAGCTAAAGGAGTAACGAAATTAACGAGCCAATCAACGAACAGAAGAGCTCTGAAGAGAAAAGCGAAGATTTTCGGACAGCAAACCGAAGTTTCTACGAAAGTAACGTAAAGTCTTATGCGAGAAGGAAGAGCCCGAAGAGCGATGGCAGGTTTAGGAAGAAGTAGTGCAAGGGCGAAAAACGCATATTGAAAGACGACGAATTTAAAAAATTTTGGTGCCGCCATTGTGGAAAATTTGTTAAATCTCAACTACCGCTGGCCAGAATATTAATCTTAATGAGGTTGTAGAATGCAGACGATTTCGTACGCCTGTTGACTAGTTTGCAAGCTATCCGTGTCTTTGTCAATGGTCATCAACTTGTTTTACAAGAACATGTCTTCTACTCAGTCATAGTAATTTTGATTTGGGCGACGACAAAATATTGGAACTTATTGATTCATTCCACGTCATTTAAGAAAACGATTTGCATGTGAATCAGGCTCCTGCATTGGACAGGCTTGGTCCTGATATGAAGAGAATCCTTGAACTCTGGGGCCCTGGCTTTGATTTACAGGAACGGATAGGCGCTTCCAGATTGATCAGCCAAAAAGTCTTTCTTGAATCTGGTTCGCGTAGAAAACGATACTTCTCATTGCGGCAAATAGGGCCAAATGTATGATCAATCAGCTGGTGTGGTCATATTCTTAAAACTATGCTTTCAATCCCTAATTCAACAAAATACATCTCTAAAGTTTTAAAATTGCTTTAATTGCACGCACCGGCGGATATATCGAAATAACGGAAACATTACCTTTTTTATAGACATTCGTCTGGCTTTTTCCTTTCAAACTTCCTTTCGTTTAATGCACCGTATCATTTAATGTCTGCATTTGATCTATTCCTTTAAACATAGATTACAAGAAAACGAATAAACGGAATAAATAGTTACTTCTGAGGTAATAATTATAAAAGGGTTGAGTGAAGGAATAGTGCTTTATATTGTTATATAATTTAAGTCCGGGGTTTCCCTAGTGCGTAAAACACATTAAAGGGTTTTCTAACCGGGGAAAAAAGATAGCGTGCGTGGTTTTTCCTTTTCCCCTGGTGAAATGTCATCTCTTGCGGTACGTGACCTTGGATGTTTATATATTTTTTCTAGGTTTTTTACGATTCCGGACAGTAATATCGATGATCGATACGTCATTTACTACGAGGAGCGCTTTTCCCGAATTTCTTTTCCTTTCCCAGAGAGGAAAAAACTCTCGCTATCATGTTTCGTTTATTTTTCTCGTCTTTTTTTTGTAAAGGTAGGGGGATCATCTTTCTCTTGGAGAAAAAGAATGGAAGGTTTCCCTTGTAGATATGAGAGAGAGAGAGTTCATGCGAAGAGTTTACCACCACCGGCAGGACACGTGTGCAACGGGCCGAGACTCTCGGTGAACGGTTCCTCGCCGAACGTGACTACTTTATTTCCTAGTCAGCATTTATGCTAATGGAGTTTATATTTATTATATTTCACTTGGTTTTTTGTTACCGCAATTCGTAATTTAATTGCCTCCTCGACAAAAGCGATGTTTAGGGACTGAGTCCCCCCCTTGTGTGTTTTACGTGGTTTTTTTTTGTTTTTTCGTGAGTTTTCTTTTGAGCTTAACCAAATTAAATCATTTATTTATTTTTGAGATAAAACTGAGTTTGACATGTTGGGCAGATTAGAGACCGAAGGAAAACTTGAGCTAAGATCGCTGGATCTTGAGAGGAATTTTTAAGGCCTAAACTATAGTGCTGTGCGATATTTATCGAAATAATAATATGAACACCAGAACGATTTATTTTGATTTTTTCAAAACAAAAATATCAAAAAAGTAAACAAACAACTGAAATCGATAATGCAGTGGGAAAAAAAATTATCGATAATGTTCAACTCCATTATCGATAATTGATCTTCTGCTGAAATATCAATATGGCATGCCATAATATTTATAAATAATTCATTAAATTTTATTTACAGGGGAGATGTAAGTATAATAATAATTATGATATTCTGTCTACAATTAATGGTAGCCGTACGTTTAGACCCTAAACCTTGCGACCCGAGTCTTTATCAGAAAGTCTCATCTTTGTCAGAACTTGTCCTTGTCTTTGTCTTGTCTGTCTTTGTCAGAAAGTCTTGGAATGGACACCAAGGTCTCTAAAAAAATTACGGTTTTGTTGAAGCCGCGTGTCTGCTGGGAGTCGTTGACAAGCTGACCGTCTGCAGAAAAATCTGGTTAGAGCTGAGCCTGTTAAAGAATTGGTTAAATTCAATCAAATTTAAGCTATTGGAGAAATTTTTTATTGACCAAATTTCATTTCCACCATTGACTAACCGACTTTGACACTTATAAACCCGATAGTCCTCTCGCAATTTCCCAAATGAACAGGACTTCCTCAAACCTTCCTAATCGGATGATTTATAAGTGGAGCTCACACTGTTTTTCTATCGAAGCGTTTCACTTTTATTGCCACCGTTATTCGCGGGAGGCGCCCAGCTATTGTTCTTTTAATTTTTGAGTGATTTATGATTCAATGTACACGCCGCGGTCAATCAGGGCTACCCTTCTAACCTTTTTATTTCCAAGCTATTTCCTCCGAAACCGGCATGTCAGAGATACACAAAAGGAAGAATAATAGAAACCAAATGAAAAAAAAAATTATTTCCCTGGAATATTACCCGATCAAAAAGCAATAATCATGAAGGTTACGATAAATCTTTCAATTTGATATTAAGCCCAAATAAAAAATAAAAAACCCGGCAGGTTTCCCAGTAAGAATTGTTATTGACGAACAAAAAAAAGAAAGGAATTCTATAAGAAATCAATCTCGGCGTGTTTTTAATAACGGGAAAACAAGACATTTAGTTAAATCGCTTTTTTTCCGGGGAGAATCTATCGTAAAGAATTTTCTTTTTATGGCAATACATTCCAAACATCATCTATCTCAAAATTTTATTGCGTTGTTTCAAATGAGATCCGTAAATCTCTATATACTTGTTGGTAGAATGTGCCCAGAAACAGCGATTGCTCCCAATCGCGAACCATTAAATTCCTTCTTAAACGGTTTACCTTTTTTTTTTTATTGCGAACCTCCACCCCTAGTTTTTCCAATGTAGGTTAATCAGAAAATATTACACCCAATTCATTTGTTGATGGCCTCACATAAAAAGTAAGTCCCGATTTACGACGACTTTGTAATTATCACTATTTTACATCAGATTTTTCAGAAACGTTTAAAGGGATTACTTTGTTCCAAATCATAAACGGGAGTGAGGTAGTTTCATTCGCAAAGATTTGAGTTTGTTTCGACGCCTTTTTGCAGGGAAGCACATGTTAAAATCTCGATGCTCTTGTTTTCTCTTTGCTCGATTCTCCCTTTCAACGGTAATGATCGTTTTGACTATTAAATTCACTCAGCGCTTTAACTTTTGACACAATTAATTTATAGCACGTCGAAACTGCCTTAGTAAATTATTTCGTATTGAGTTGAATTTTATCTCCCGGTTCACGGGAGTAATCGACGTGAATTTCGAGGGAAGTCGGAGAGAAGTGGATTGAAATGAAGAAAAATATAAATTTTAAAAAAAAGGTAAACGTTGCAATAAGGTAAAATTTTTTATGAGAGATGAGAGAAAACAAATTATGCAAAAGATCAGATTTTAGAATTTAATTGAATTACCCTTTAAATTTGAAAATCTTGATAAATGTTTTATGTAGGGAAAGATCTTAAAATAAACCTGAGTTGAGAATTTTAGGAACAAGGAAGAGAAGTCTTTCTTGATTAAGAAATAAGGTTTGTGTCATGGCGAACGTATTTATGAACACGATTTTTGAGACGCAAAAAAGAGGTTATGAATCGAGTATTATGTTTGGGGCAAGTTTGGAAATGTCTGAACGAAAATTTCATCTTGATTCTCTGATCCTGATTCTCGCAATCTGATTTTTTGAATCTAACTCTCGAAATCGGATTCTCTGTATTTGGCTCTTTGAGTCTCACTCTGGGAACCGGATTCTCTGGTCTTGATTTTTTTAGTCTAATTTTTGAGTCTGATCCTCTGATCTAAATTTTCCGAATCTGTTATTCTGATAATTGATTTCCTGATTCAGACTTCCTAATCTGGTTTTTCTGAACAGTCGGAAATTTTTTTACCGTTTCACCAATTTTAATTTCTTACATTCCTTAATTTTAATTCCTTCGCTCAACAAGTCGGCGAAATTTCTTATATCCGAGCTATATACCAGTCAAGATCTCCCATAAACTTTCTAGAATCACTCAACCGATTCCCCCTTCCATTTTTTTCCCCATATAAAACGTTAGGGACAATAAAATCAGCTCCGCATATTGTTAAGGTCAGACGGTTATGCCCTTCTCGAATCGCAATATAAAATATTACGTCCCCGGTAATAAAATTATAGCATGAAAAACAAATTTAGACATTTTCCAGGATGGTAAATGGAAATTCATTTTAAAAAGACAATTCAACGGGAAAGATGCAGTGAAATGAGTTTCGACTTTTGTTTCAGAAAGTTCGGATGTAATGGATCAACGAGTTGGGAAAATAATTTTCTTACAAAAACTTTTGCGGTAAAAGTTTTCCCGAATAAATCTTCGGAGAATGTTTAAGAAATTTGATCTGTGACACAGAAAAACTCCATGAAAACATGGCCGACTCCTTATTTTCGGGTTGAACGTTGAGGGGGGGGATGAAAAAAGGGGGAGTTTTATTTTTCACTTCATCTAACCACGTGAATAGAAAGTGTTATCCCCCCCTTCGATTCTTCTATTTTCGACTTTGCTCCATCCCTTTTTTTCTTACTGTTGATGAACTGCTTTTGGGGTTTTTTTGTTGATTCAGAAAAAGTTTTTGTAGTGAGGGAGAATAATGATGATGGAATTACACGCTTAGCTCTTTTATGCTAAAATTAAAAGACCAACTCGGGTTTTTAGTTTTTTTGGGTGAAAGAAAAAGAAGCATCTGTGCGGTGAATTTTCTAACTCATAATTTTATACTAATTGCGTTTTGCCTTTTTTTTTGAGGGGGGGGCAAAGTCATCCGGAATTGCAAGAGCTGGGATATTGTGTCATTCCCATGTCTCAAATAAATCTTGGGAGAAATCGTACTGTTCCAGGATTATCTTGAAACATTACCGTTTTCTTTTATTCGAGACTCCTGATTTCGTATTCTTTGTTGTCATGGATTATGCCTTCTTCAGTTCACATAACTTATGCGATTTTGTATTTTTTTGAAAATCCTTACAATGATTTAGGGAAAAAATTTATTTCGGTGGAAATCATATGCAGATTGGAAAGGGGAGGATTGTAGTGTGTTTGGCTGATGGTATTACTATCAAAAACGAATCGATATGATATTTTCCCTAGAAAATATTTTTTTGAAACTAAAATAATCAGAATATTGAGTCAGTATCACAGAATTATTCTCAGAGAATCCTAACTTAAGGAATCATATTCGGAGAGTCACACTCGAAAAATCACATTCAGAGAATCATACTCAAAGAATCATTCAGAGATTCATTCCCAGAGAATCATACTCGGGAATCACATTCAGAGAATCATACTTAAAGAATCATATTCAGAGATTCATTCCCAGAGAATCTGAGAATCATAGTCGCAGAATCATACTCGGAGAATCACGCTTGAAAAATCACATTCAGAGAATCATACTCAAAGAAACATATTCAGAGATTCATTCTCAGTGAATCACATTCAGAGAATCATACTCGGAGAATTAGATGCAGAAAATCAAGATCAGGAAAATAGAGTCAGAATTCAGATCCAAAATATCAGTCTCCGAGAATCAGAATTAGAAATACAGATTCGGGATCAAAGAACGAGGGTCAGAAAATCATGTTTAGAAAATAAAATTCAGCGAATATGGGTTAATTTAATTTAATTTATTTCAATTGGCTACCTTGGGTGGTTATCAAATAGAATTTTTTAAAGGAGTACCAAGACTGTAAAATCTTCAAAAAAATTCGTGGCTTTCAGGCCACGTGGGATGAGTTGCCACGTGGCAAGAAAATATTAACAAATTTATTTTTTAGAAAAATCAAAAATACAAAATAAAAAAATCCTAAAGAGGAAATATTTTTAAAAAAATTTTGTTCGCACTCGTTTACAGTTGCTTTTCACTAGCTGTTACCTGCCAGCTAAAAGTCCCCATTATTCGCCTTTAAAGGAAAAAAGATGTTCCTTTGTCTACTTCAAAAAAAAAGGGAAGAAAAAAAACAGAAGGAGAAATAAAGAAAGGAGGGAAATGGGTGCAAAAATGATTGACGTTCGTATTAACTGGAAAGGTTCCTTTGAGATTCTCTAAATGGTCGCGTAAGAGGTACTTTTTTACGGGAAAAGGTTTTTTCCTCCTTTTTTTATAAGGAAATTCCGGTATTTTTTCACGAAATATGACGATCCAAACGTCGGGGTATATTAAAGAAAAAAAAGCGATGAAGAATGTTAAGGGAATTGTTACGCAAAGCGTGCACTCGAAAACCCGTGTAAATAAAAGTGGGAAAAGTTTTTTAATTTGATCACAATTTATAACCTTTCATGTAGTTAATCGTTATTTAATTGGGGATCGCTTTTCAACATCATTTGTTTAATTTAAAAATTTTTTCGGAGGTTTTTTTTTCTGATGAAAATGTTTTCCGGATAAAAGAGAATTATATTTTTCCTCTTTGATATTTTCGAAAATAACATGAATGAATTTTTTTTGTTGATAGTATCAGTAACTTTTACTGGAATCATGAGGTACCCAGTCTCACATCCCAAGTATTTGTTCACCGGACGGGAAATATCAAATTTCATTTTGTCCATTAAAACCGGAGAGAATAGAATTGATTGAAGGGAGTCGGATTGAAGACAAACATTGACCTTGAAAGGGGGCGGTATAAATCCATCCAAGGGCAAATATTTGATGTAGTAAACCCTCGAGTGGGTACTTGAATCGAGAAAACCGTCTTTCCCTTTAGTCTGTGCAAACTGCTGATATTAATTGGGAAACCATGCCGGATAATCCTTTAACTTGTGCGGACTCTTGAAACGGAGATTTCACTTCGTTAAAAGGGACGCCCCAAGACGTAAAATTATGGACTTTGGATAAACGGCGAGGGGTAAAAGAGAAAACGGATGTTATCGTCAATGATGAAACCCTGATGCAATTTCTATGTTCCATCCTGCTGCATCCCCCGCATACAACATTTCCCAAAGTTCTATCTGTCAGAAGTAAAGGCTTCGAAATAATACCAACAATGGAAGGAAAGGGAAGGACCCGAGGGAATTAAGGGAAGACCAGGGCTAATAATTGTTGAAAGCTAATAACATGCGCTATCGTTAACCCCATTAGATATACACACGCACATTGATGGGCAACGCTCCGCGTTTCTTGGACATTGTTTAATTTTTCGATTTCGAAAATGGGATTCCTATTGAAGCTATTAGGAGATAAAATAGCTGATATTTAATAATATAAACTAATATCATCAGCTGGTGATTTCCCTCAAGGTTTAGTCAAGTCTTGGAATGCAAACAAAGTAGAGGTCAACAAGGATAATCAAATCTTGCAATTCAAATGTTTCAGACTGATTTCTCCGGAGAGAAAGATTTTTTCGAAAGTAGCAGAGAAAAAGAAGAAGAAAGTATTAAAAGAAAATAAGATAAATGGATTTTCCCTCGCTGCTCATCTTTAAAAAAAAAGAGAGAGAGAGAGACCGCAGGAAAATTATTCCTTACGGTCCTCCCCGTGCAATAAAAAACAGCGATTATGAAAATGAATCAGAATTTCTGGCTCCTTGTCGGTTTAATTAGTCGCGTATTATGTACCTGTAACTCTGTAAATTTTCACGCCTTTAAAAATTAATTAATACCAAGGAAAAAAATTAGTAATAAATCAAAAAGTTAAAACTCGTGGTGTTAACCGCTCCAGCTTTTCTTTCAAGCCTTCAGTTTTTCGCGTTTGGCAAATCGCCTGATTTTTTTTTAAAGAAATGTTTCGAGAATTCATTTAAAATGGTTTTTGGGGATCTTTTAATCGAGATATGCGCCTGTTAATGTTTCTTCTAGTTCTTAACTGCCATTAGTTTTTGCTTTATCGTTTCTTGTAATAAAATAATACATGGAAGTACTTTTCGGTTGATGTATTGTTGCGGAAGGATGTGAGGAGATTTAAAAGATGGTAAAGCAGATGATATAGAACGGAATTATACGTTTCATAATTTTTATTTTGTTGCTAATTCTCTGGTGTTTATGACACTTGATGTTTTATATCTTTATTATCCCCTATTCGTGTAGGATTTTTACCGCTTACATGGAGAACCGTCGAGATTGTTTTCCAGCCTGAAGCGGGCAATTTTATTTTGCGTGGAGAATATTCTCTCAAACATCAAAAAATTCCAAAAGAGTCTTGTTAAAAAAGGGCTTTCGGTCAAGTTTCATCAGCGTCAGCATCAGCAGCTGGTTTCCTAGTATTCTAGCTTGCATCAGGTTGACAATTGAAACTGAAAATCATACTCGTTATCTGACTTCTTTACCCTTTGCTGGTTTGTCTGCATCAGTACTTACAAAATTGCTTCCATGACCTTTTCTGTGTTTCCATAAAAAAAATGAAAGCAAAAGCTCAGAGCAATTTCATACATTTTTAAACAAAATCCGGAGAAATTCTTTTTTTCTTTGTCGACTTTGTCGAACTTTTAACTTGATAAAGTAAAACCGCCGTATAAAGGTCAAGGTCAATTCGCCTTAGGTATGAACAGCTCAACTTCAGATATTTCCCTCCGAGACAGGAAAATTAACAAATCCGTAAAATAAACCGCAAAAGTCGATTTTGTTTTTGAAGGATTGTTTAGCTCCAACAAGCTTATAGGGGGCAATTTTGCCATAATAAAGCAAAACAACTGA
The DNA here is from genome assembly GCA_023512825.1 of Liposcelis brunnea. Classification (NCBI taxonomy): domain Eukaryota; kingdom Metazoa; phylum Arthropoda; class Insecta; order Psocodea; family Liposcelididae; genus Liposcelis; species Liposcelis brunnea. The sequence continues at coordinate 11,907,846 of CM042066.1, forward strand.
ATCTTTCTAAAAATCGATACTAAATTTACAAAAGTGAACATGTTTTCCATGAAAAGTTTAAAAGGGAACACAATTCCATTTAAATCTCTAAAAAAAAATTTATGAGTAAAGCTGAAGAAGAGACAAGTGAACTGACTAGTCCATGTCAACATAGTTCAGAGATGCATTTTGTCAAGTTGACAAGTCCACATAAGTTGTCAGCCTCCCATGCGAGCTCTTTGTCACTCCCCGTCATCCTCCGGGACTCTGGTTTCGATAGTATGCGATATACAGATTTACCAGCCAAGCGAAACCGAAACTTTACGAACTAATGGTTAATAATTTCTCGGCAGAATCAATTTATCAGGTGCGGAGGAAACTCGCGGTTTTTTCCCGAGTTTGTATTCCCATAACAAAGTTGAAACTTTCAGCTAAACCCGCAGGAATTTTCATAAAAGTTCAATCAAGGTAATAATTTTTGTTTTCTCTTTTTTTCAGAGGGATTCTCTTAGTCTGGAACCTAGTAACGTCGCAAATTGTGTGTCTAAAGGGAAGACAGAGGTAAGTTTCGTAGTTTTTAGTTGTTAGTTTTAGAGAAATTACTTGCCTACCGGAAAAGTTAGGAAGATCGAGTCGTAGGTCGGCAATTGATATCTACAAAAACAGGCCATCAAACTAATTACTGAATTCGATGTAGGTTTATCTGTGTCGGGCCAATACTTACCAGCCACATACAGAGTACTAATTTTGCTGTGCTGCAGGCCTTGGCACCACTGCACCGAATCTGAATTTTTTCGTGGATAATTTTAAAATTTGAATAAGCTCTCATGCTCAGTGCCTAAGCGAGACTCAAACTATAATCTGACCTTGATCAAACCCCGATCAAACTCTTTTCTGAATTGGATTTTTTAGATCTTAATTAGTGATCCTGATTTCCTGAATCTAATTCTCTAAATCTGACCTTCTGTGATTCAGGTTCTCAAAGTCTAGTGCAGATTCCTTGAGTCTGAGTTCTCATCTTAATTTTTCGAGTTTAAATCGGATTTTCTTAACTTAATTTTCTGATTCTGACTCTATGATTTTCTTATTCATATTGGGATTCTCTAAATTTGGTTTTCTGAGCTTGATCTCTGATTCAAAACTCTAAAATTTTCTGAATCCAATTCTTTGATTCTGATTCCCTGCCCTGGATTCTCTGAATCTGATTCCCTGATCCCTGATCTTGATTCTTTTAATCTGATCTCTGATCTTGATTCTTTGAATCTGATTCCCTGATCCCTGATCTTGATTCTTTTAATCTGATCTCTGATCTTGATTCTTTGAATCTGATTCCCTGATCTGGATTCTTTGAATCTGATTCCCTGATCCCTGATCTTGATTCTTTGAATCCGATCCCTGATCTTGATTCTTTGAATCTGATTCCCTGATCCCTGATCTTGATTCTTTGAATCTGATTCCCTGATCCCTGATCTTGATTCTTTGAATCTGATTCCCTGACCCCTGATCTCGATTCTTCGAATCTGCTTCCCTGATCTCAATTCTTTGAATCTGATTCCCTGATTCCCTAATCTTGATTCTTTGGGTTGAATTTTCTGAATTTTTTTAACGAAGATTTTTTTACCTTGGGCTACAAGCATAAGCGCTTCTCCCTTAAATCGGCTTCTGCCTCTAACATATACATAAAAAAAGGTCTGTGCAGCTTCTGATACGTATTCTGATATCTTGATAAATAAGAACCGAAGGGAAAATTTTCCAGTTTCATTCCAGTACGTGATATTGGAATATAAAATAGCGAGAGGTTATATTTTTTCGTTTTGATTTTTTTCTCCCCCCGAAAAAAATAAGAAAACCGTAACAGTTTGGCTTCATTTTTATATCCTTCAATTTTATAGTCAACATGCATGAATGCATTCTTGTTTTAAAATATTTTTTTTAGCCTTTTTGCCCGGAAAAAACTTTTTGCATATAAGATTTTTGTGCCAAGATTTAAAAAAAAAAAAAAAAACTTCCCTGTTACAGCTTGGGGAGTCCTTCGATATTCGGTCTTGTCATTATTTTAACCCGGTACCAGAGTGCCTGTTATTTATTAGCAAGACTCCTCTCCTTTCTCTTCTGGATATTTCTTCTAAGGGAACGTGTAATACATGAGTTTTAACGGTTAAATTATGCAGCAACCCCGCGACACTTCATTTTACAGTTATATATCACGTCACCCCTATTGTTTTCATTTTTTTTTCAACCCTCGCAGGCGACTCTTCCCGTGTAATATTGTTTCAAGGAAAATCGGATTTGAAAAGTTCGAAAATGGAAACTTTGAAATAAAGGAATTAAGACGAATAGTCCGAGCCCGGAGTTTATGATCCCGCCCCGGTCCGATTTACTGCTATCCCCTCGTTTATGACATTGGTTTAATGACAGAAGCGATCGATTTACGATTTCCCTTTGACGAATCAGCCCTATAATAACCCGGAGATGAATTATATAGAGGATAAGACGTCGTCGTCTGTCTGACTTTATTTTTTTAAGAATTTTCTTTAGCGAGAATTTTAGCAACGAAGATAGATTATTCAAGTTGATATGTTTAATGCTTTGAAAATCCCATCTATTCATGTGTCTAAGAGCCTGTTTTTGTTTTTTTAATGTATAAACTCTATAGGAGAAATTCATGGGAAACTCGCAACGTGCGACGAAGAGAATAAACGTGGAAATAATATACCTGTTAGTGGAAAATCGCTCAGGGAAAAAGGACAAAGTTGAAACATCGTCGATGAAATATTTAGAAAACATTTTGTTGAGTAATACTCTGAAAAGATAATGGCGTTGTTGTTCGTGGAAATTCTGACCTAGGAATTAGGAATTAAGGGAATTACCGCTTTAGGGGGTGAAGAGGGTCCAAACTTTTAGACTAATTGTTAATTGAGTTAGTTTAGAGGCCTTACATGCGTGATATCTGATGCTGGGTTTAGATTAGGTTCCAATTTTCCGGGGGTTTTTTTTTCCTTTTGTGTGTTTAAGTTGTTGTCTCGCTGAGGTTAAGCCGTAATTAAAATGTTTTGATGAGAGGTTTTAATGTGTTTTACAAACATCGGGCGCCGTCGAGGTAAAAACGACAGGTTTATTGCAAAAGTTGAGAAAAAACAAGATTTTTTTAGCGAGGACGTTTTGAGAAACTAAAAATATTTTATTGAAATGTTTTAGATTTTTTTTTTCAAAATTAGTATAGAGAACTTTTTTTGAACTTTCTGTTTGATTGCGTTCAGCTTCCATTGGTCACCCAGGAGGTGTAAACGCCGTCCATCGTTAGAGTTTTTGTCCATGGGAACCCTTTTCCCCTTCAACGGAATGGTCGATGAAGAGGCCTATACGAAACTCATGCGTGCGCATCGAACTAATATTCAAAATAAATTAAAAAGTTATTAATTTTTATTTCGATGTTCGCTCTACGGAAGTCGGTTCGCAACTGGCGCTGACCGCGCAGCGTGCTTGGTTGTATCGTAGCGCTAGTGGAGTAGTGACGTCACTGGTTACCATGACAACAAGGCGGGGCGTAAATGTTTTGTGCAAAAAGGGGATATATGAAGATGAAATTGTATTTTCATGCGTTCATTTTACACGAATGGGCATTTTTAGAATAATTTTATATTTTTAAATAATTGTTAGACGATTTTAATGAACTTAACGGCTAGTTAGTAGAAATTAAAGAGTTTGATGGTGCAATTCTGTTTCTTCGTAGCAAAACAAATCAAATATTTAAAGTCAGCTTGTTTTACTCAATACTTTTTTTTAGTTCCTGAAATTTTTTCTAGTTCGTGAGTAAATTACTTTTCCAGTGTTTAAGAAAGTGGACATAAATTTTTTTTTTAAATTTGATGTTTTGTTTTAAAAATAGACATCAAAATAACAAAGAAAAAAATTATTGAAGAATAAGGAGAGAGAAAATATTTTTTATTCGATGTAATGGGAGCGTACGAGCTTTCTTTATGTGCTTTTTATGTAAACAATATCGTTCGAGTGCGTGTAGTTGATTTGCATTTGCTTAACTTTATTCATGGGTTTCTTAGTTATTTTAAACGACTGCAACTCTAATCAATTTTTAGTTTTTCTTTTTTTTAAAAAAACGAACATTAACCTCAATTGGCGCAGCTGCTCCTTAAACAAAGAAAAATAAACCCGATTGAATTTTTAAAAGGAGGGAGAATTTAAAATGACAATTTACGATTATTAAAACCAAACGACCGGTCTTTAAAATCGACATTCCAATCTCAAATTTCAGTTTATTAGATTGCTTTTCCAATGATAAGAAAAAAAAAAAAAAAGCTACCCACGTAGTAATATAACGATGAAAAACGCTTAAGTCTTTGGAGAAATAAAAAACTACATAAAAATTAAGGCCTCGGGTTTTCCCCTGAAGAAAAACTTGGAAAAGACCAAACAATCCGATTTTCCCATTACATTCTTGGAACCGATGCGAGACTTAGTATATCCCCAGCAGTGACCTTCACTTATTATTATGGCAGCCGTATCATCATCGGTAACCTTCACGATTCCTCCGGGAGTACGCTTCCCTTAACTTTCAACCCGCGACATTTTAACTTTTCTTCCATCTTGGATCTTTGTAATTCGTTTTGTCATTTACCGACCCTTTTTTTTTTCCTCCTTTAGAAATAAGTTTCCTTCTTTTTATGACAGGGTTTTCTCTCTTAATACAACTTCCTGTTTTATGCTTTTGAGCAGAAAAAAGGGGTGAGATTCTAGGGATGAAATCAAAGGCGACGATAATAATTACAAGCGGTTTAGTAAAAAAAAAAAAATTGAATAATGCTTGCCGCGGCATTATTTACAGTGAAGTTATTTTTATGTCCGATAAAATGCAAGCAATGCATTTTTCCGCAAGCTTTTTTTTTCCTCTCCCCGTTTTATGGTCTGTTCTTTTATTCATTTTTTTTATTTGACTTTGCCGTTCCAATTTTTTTTTTGATTTCACGGGATGGTCGAATCCCTTAACCGAAGGAAATTTCGAGGGAAAACAAGTTTAAAATTTGCACTCGGGTAAAAAATTGTCTTGTAGCACAGTTTTCTAAAATGAATGTCAAAAGAGCAGAAGGAGAAGTTTATATTTCTCGCATCCGCTTAGGAAACTCCAGTAAAAGATGACGTTTTAGAGGAAATTATCTTATATTACGTTTCTCATTTGGATAACTTTCTTTTTCTCCCCGAAAGGATTGAAATTCGTCGTGACGTTTTGTGCTAATATTCGAAAACCGAGATTTTGTGAAAGAAAACGTGTGGAGGGGGAAATAGGATTAGGTTCTTTTTGTAATTTTTTTGAAAAAGGGGATGTTACGTTGAACGACCCCACCTGTGATGGCCTGACAGGAGTCATGTTCATCCCGCTGCCGTGCGGTGTTTTTCCCCCCCTCTTGTTTTGCACCTTTGCCCGATGTAGTAAATATCTTACCCAGTGATTTGCGGAAACCATTGTTCAATTAAGGCTGTCGTACTGTCTACACGTTGTACGCGTTACTAACGCTCGTAATTTATTACCTCCGCTATGGGCTTCCTTGTTCGTCTCTCTCCCCCGCTTTTACTTCGCACGCCGTAATTTTTATTTTGTTAAAAGTCTTTAGTGTCTTTGAATGAAAATTTTAACCAAAAAATGTACCAATTCCCTTTCGGATTTCATTCATTTAATCGCCGCCAACGTCGAATTTAAACAATCTGAATATTTATCCATTACCAGCATTAAAGTTATATCTTGAGTTTCGTGCTAGTTTCTGTAACCAAGTTTCTTGATTGTTATCATTATATAATAATACTAAAACTTTCATCTTTGTCATTCAAAGCTACCCTTATCGTTACTTTTTAAAGCGAGATAATCCATACCGGAAACTTTAAAATTCGATAGCCCGTAAGTGTTAAGCTCAAAACAATTCCTCTCCAGATAAAAATATTTTAAAAAAAAGGATTGTTTATTACGGAGGGACGACCCCCAATGAGGAAGCATTAGTCTAAAGAAAGCATTAAAAAACAACGGCAGGAATTATTTTGCATCCGATAAAAAAAAAATCCCTCTCGGAATAGAGTAACCACAGAAAGGTTGAACACGAGCCTTGTAAAGCTTTGGGAATTCGAATAGGGAGTAAGATTTAAGAGAGTTGGCCAACGTCCAAAGGCGCAAAACTCCCAAACCCAAAAGGACGGTTAATTGGAAGGAATTCGTGATTGGGAAATCTTTAACTTTCGGGAATCGGATTTAAAGGATTTAACGGAAACCGCAAAAGCTCAAGCACATATGCATTTATATTGGATTTAATGAACAAGAAATCTTATATTGGAAAATTAATGATTAATATATGATTTCATTTTTATTTTCAAAGGGAAAAAAATTGAGCTGTTTTTAAAGAGGGGCACGAATCAAATGTTTCGTAAAAATCCTATTAAAAAAATAACGCTGAGTCCTGATTGAAAGGAACTAAAAAAAAATCCAATAAAGGCTTTTTGATTAAATCAGGATTTTCCATTCGATCATATAAACTGTCGAAGCTAATAAAATAACAATAAATCAGTGTCGCGTAATCGGATCTATTACTGATGGTTTCATAAATGTCTAACTAGTCTGTCAAAGGGAAGCAATTTGAAGCTTATTGCTTTAAATATAATAAATGTTGCCATATTCGCAGTAAAGGTGCCAAGTCTTCGATGAGCTAAGAGATAACGTTTGAGAAATTTTTTCCAAGAAATCGCAATCACGGTTAGACGTGGTTAAAAGATTTAAATACACAGAGTTATTGAATTACGAGAGTTTACTCATCTAAATTCATCAACTTCGAATTTGGTTTTGCTATCGATTTGATGTTTCTAATGTTGACACACTTTACTTTAAATTTAGACCGATGCAAATAAATTACACTCAAATCGAAAAGATACAAATCGGTTTTAACTGTAATGTATGTTAGTGAGTCTTTGTAAAAGTTGGGTGATTATTTTTAAACATGTTTCAACGTGCAGTGCTTTAGGAAATTAAAGCGTGGGGATTGGTAGAGTGGTTTGAAAAGATTAAACTACAAGAATATCGGAGCTTAATAAGCCTCTGATAAATGGCCGTGAAAGGGCTAATGTCGCTTCTGTTTCAGTTTGTTAAATAGGTTTTTGGAATTTGTGCTAAAGAATCTTTCTCTTTGTTTTGTTCGAAAATCTTAGTTCTTCGCTTTCGTTAAAGAATCTTCGTTATTTTTCGTTTTTGTTAAAAATTCTTCATTGCTCTTCGTTTTTGTTTAAAGCATCTTTCTTGTTTTCGTTTTTGTTCAAAAATCTTTATTCCTCTTCATTTTTGTTGAAAAATATTCGTTTTCTTTAATTTTGTAGAAGTATCTTTGTTGCTCTTCGTTTTTGTTTGAAGTATCTTCGTCACTCTTTGTTTTTGTCCAAGAATCTTTATCGCTCTTCATTTTTGTTGAAAAATATTTTTTAATCTTTAAGTTTGTTAAAGTATCTTTGTGGCTCTTCGTTATTGTTGAAAATTCTTCGTTTTTGTTCATAAATCATTATTGCTTTTTATTTTTTTTTAAAAATACTTCGTTGATCTTTAAATTTGTTAAAGTATCTTTGTTGCTTTTCGTTTCTGTTCAAAAATATTCGTTAATCTTTAAGTTTGTTGAAGCATCTTTGTTGCTCTTCGGTTTTGTTGAAAATTCTTCGTTTCTCTTTGTTTTTGTCCAAGAATCTTTATTGCTCTTCATTTTTGTTCAAAAATATTCGTTAATCTTTAAGATTGTTGAAGTATCTTTGTTGCTCTTCGTTTTTGTTGAAAATTCTTCGTTTCTCTTTGTTTTTGTCCAAGAATCTTTATTGCTCTTTATTTTTGTTAAAAAATATTCGTTAATCTTTAAGTTTGTTAAAGTATCTTTGTTGCTCTTCGTTATTGTTGAAAATTCTTCGTTTTTGTTCATAAATCATTATTGCTCTTTATTTTTGTTAAAAATATTTTGTTGATCTTTAAATTTGTTAAAGTATCTTTGTTGCTTTTCGTTTCTGTTCAAAAATATTCGTTAATCTTCAAGTGTGTTGAAGTATCTTTGTTGCTCTTCGTTTTTGTTGAAAATTCTTCGTTTCTCTTCGTTTTTGTTCATAAATCTTTATTGCTCTTTATTTTTGTTCAAAAATATTTGTTGATCTTCGTATTTGTTAAAAAAATCTTTGTTGTTCTGCGATTTTGTTCAAGAATCTTCGTTCATCTTCGGGAGTCTTTGTTCGTTTTCGATTTTGTTCAAAGGTTTTAGTTAATTTAGTCGAGCATCTTCACTCATGATTCTCTTACGTAAATTGGCGACTTGAAAATTTTCGGCAAAATTGGGTCTATCCCACCAAATTTTATTTTGGGCATCGAAAACAAGAAAAAGAGCTCATAATATTTCATCTCTTTCTCTAAAACAAAAGAACTAAGATGACGTTCGTCATTTCTGATAAACACACCCTAAACCTTTTATTCATTTTCAAGATAAGACAAAAAACGAAAGTGAAAAAAAACTTTTTTGTAAAAAAAAACCATAAGGAAAACAAGGAAAGAAATTAAATGAAACAGCTTAAAATGAGACGATTAAAGAGTATTTACGGTAAGACTTTTTACTTTAAAAAGCCAAGAAATAAATATATTTCCAGACAAAAATCTTAAGAGGCTATAATTTATTTGACGAATAATAATATTTAATTTTCTGGGCAAGATCTAACAATTAAAACCTTGATCTTACAAACCAGGGGACTAAGAATAAAAAAGGTGTATGTTTAAAAATATTTCCCCTTTCGTAAACAAATTTTCCAGTGTCAAAATTTTTTTTTTTAAAGTTTCAAGCTAAGATATTAAAAAATTTATAGCTACATTTTTTTCAACCCTAAGATTGTTTCGAAAAGAAAATTGTTAATTTTTATCGGGGTTAATTCACTCCAACTAATCTACTCCCCTTAAAATATATGTTACGTTTGATTTGAGTCGTTCTCGCACTCAACTATGAAATTAAAAGGGAAAAGAGCAAGGGAATAAAATAAAAATTAATTATGAAATTTACAGAAATATGCTGACACAAGGGAGAGGGAAAAGAGGAGAAGAAATAAAAAAGAGAAAAATAATAATAATAAAAAAACTCGGGAGCAAGGTCGAAAGATTTTACGAAAAATTCCGCGAAGTTCTTCTCTTTTTTTTTTTTTTGTCAAGAGGCAGCACTCGGAATAAATTTAAAAACGGAGAGAATAATGATTCCGGCCTCGGTTACAAATGTAAATAATACTACCGTAACATCCTTTTACAATTACAACACAATGACGTCTTAATAACCTTTTTATCTTTTTTTTTTTTGATGAATTATCCTGTTTACCGAAATTAGTATTCTTGACTGTTAAATTGAAGTCTTTTTTTCCCCCGTAAGGACGAAAGCTCTGTTTAGTGTTTTTTTGAAATTTCTGACTTCAGAAATCGATAATCGTCGTGAATTCTTTCCCTCGGACGTGACGTTATATGAATGCCCTGTAATAAAATTTAATTGACGTGACATTGACATCAGTACGAATTTGATTATTCGGCCGGGGAGAATGCTTGACCGCATTGCTGAATCAAAATAAACAGCGAGGGGTATTTTAAGCCCATCGCAGAAATCCAAAAAGAATATTTTTTGACCGACTCAGGGTCAAGTCAAACGAAAACAGGTAAACACCTTCAAAAGGTGTTAAAAAGGGAAAAAAACCCAGACGGACTTCAAACGATAAAAAAAGTAAAAATTATACAAAAAAGGCTATTTAGACTCAGCGTGAACTGAATACGTTAAAACGAATTAAAACTTTCGGTTTAACATTTCTCATTTTTAATTATTCCAATAACGCCTTTCTTTAACTTTTTTTCCTTTTCCTTTATGTATAAAAAAAGGCTTTGCGAGCTTTCGGGTTTAATCCTTAAAGGAAACAGGGAGTTTTTTCTCGTAAAAAGAAAAACGAGACACGAAACAAATCAAAGAATTTCCTAACGGGATTTTTATTTTTAACCTGGCAATAACTTCACTACCTGCTGTATACGAAGTTCACGGGGGCCTGTTCATATTTTCCAAATTAATTTTCCTTCTCCGGCGTACCGTTTCCAATAAACATAATTTTTTGAAGAGCGGTTTATTTACGGATAAAGTAAACGTTCTGATTTGATAAGCATGAGAGGAACGTTCCGATAAATTGTAGTTAATCAAATCTCATTTCATTTTCATTCTCCTGGATCACTTTAATGATACGCAATTATGTAGATAAGGTTTTATATTAGGGGCTGAAGGTTGGGGAAGAAGGTGGTGCCGCTTAATGCATTGTTGAGAATGGGTTTTTGAAGAATGCTGAGCGTAGTGTTTAGGCGTAATTGTTTTATTTGAGTTTAAAGAAAATTAAGGTGTAAATCGCGCCTTTTTCTATCGTGATTGATCTGCAGGAACCCCTGTCCGCGCGAATAAAGGTTTGTCTTCCCAACCTTACTGTTAGCAGGGTCGAAACAAAACATATATAATGTATTACATTTTTAAGAGTATTAAAATTTATCAATAGTTTTTTTAAAATTGGCTTTTGTCAATTTAATTTTTTTTCTTCTTTTCTTGTTTCTAAAATTAATTTCTTAAAATTAAGCATTTTCTAAAAATTGTCTTTTTCTTTCTAAAAATGAAAATTTTTAAAAATGAAAACTTTCTTTTTTTTCCTAAAAATTTTCTTAGTAAAAATGAAGAAAAAGCATTGATTAAAAAATCCTTTTTTTTTTTTTTTTTTTGAAATTATGATCGTGAAAATGATGATAATAATGACGACGGCATACTGCAGTAAAAGCCGAAAAAGGCTTTCCAGATTGGATTGAATTGCATTGTTTCTATTTTCTTTTTCAATATACTATGCATGCTAAAAAAAAATTATTAAGGTAAGTTTGAGTTGAAAAACTTGTAATGGCTTTTAAAAAAAATATATACAGGGTGTAACAAAAAAAAGTGCGCATCTCCCGGGTATACAGTATATAAATAAATAACGACACTGGACAAATGCCATCACAATTCCTGGTTCTTTTCTGTTACTTGAAAATCTGCCACCAAAAAAAATAACTTTAACACTTTTGCTTAATTTGAAAATTTGATTTCGAAAGCTCAAGGCATTCTTTTTGAAAATCCGCGATAAAGATTTTGACTTTAAATATATGTAATACGATTTAGTGAAAGTAACCGTGGGATTTAAAAGTTAAAAAGTTTCTTCGCAGTTAAGAAAATAAAATTTGCATTCTTACCATAATATATTTTCCGGAATGTTTTTAGAAGTTTTACAATTTACCGAGATGCATATTATTAAAAAAAAAGAAAAAGAAAAAACTCCCGTGTCATTTTTGAAAAATTAGTTTATTTTTTCCGGTGAAGCCAATGTAAAGAAAATAGGGGTGAATATAATTATAAGGGTTAAGGACTAGAAACTATCGCTTACAAACGAGTAGCGTTCATCACGGTAGGGAGTTTTTTTTTTTTCCATTTTTTTCCTTTTCTTTAAGATAAACATCGTTTAAACGACGCACAACATGGCAGGGTTTAATTAAACGCAAAAGAGGGGGGTTAACGTTAAGACAGAAGAAAAAGTGGGGGGAAAAAAATAACTTACCGATATGAAGTTCCATTTTTCGAAAAATTTCACCTTTTTAATCCTCTTCGTGCTATGAAGATCTTTTAACGTTTATATTTTCCTCGCCACACGATTACTTTCTAACCGGGGGAATCTCGTCCCCGTTAAATTTAACAACCGGTTAACCACGGTTTTGAAGGAAAATCTTTAATGGAATATTAGGAGCAGGAGTCAACAATTAGGAATCTTGGGCTAATGATCTTATAATCGAGAAACGTTATTGAGAATGTTTTTTGGGAGACGTTTAAAGGTGATTGTAAAGAATGGGAAAGGGGTGAGATAACTGTCGGTTTTGGAACTTTTGGGGGGATTGGGAAGATTTAGAAGAGTTTCGTTTTTTGGTATGCAAAGGAATAGGCAAGTAGTTGTGCACTCAAAAGTGGTCAATCCAAATATGGAAGTTACAGCAAATTTGGGAATATTTTTGTTGATAATTCGGGCGATGCAGGCGCCGCTGTTCACATTAGCGACCGATCTGTGTACTAAAGAGGGAAGGTACAGGCTTATTACAAAAAGGGCATATGTAGATATGATAAAACGTGTAAAAATGCCTTTCTTGCCAAATAGGATGAGAAAAATCCTGCCCTCATGCTGGTGTGGCAAAAACTGTTTGTCAGGCTGTTGTTATTTGCTCTTCTTGTAGAAGGAGGCACCACTAAAGGTCGCGCCTACAGAGCTTACGCAGGCCTATTGTTAAGTGACAATCGGTTTTCCTTTTAAATAGGGAACTTAAGAGGATCGCTAAGCAAAAATAAACATGGGAAGTTCTCCGAAACTTATAAAGCAGGGTTAATGGAGAAAATACATTTTGATCGCGAACATGACTCAACAAGAGAATTTAATTCGGTGCGGTCTTCGCGGTTCCATTGTTCAATTTGCTAACATCGTTCTTTCGATGATTGCATTTGGCTGCTTTAACCGGTCGTTAATTCTTCCTGTTGTGTTTTGATAATTGACGTTAAGTGAAAAAACGATTCAACTTGTAAAAAGTAAATCGATGAAAGTTCAAAAAGCTAATTGCGGTCGAGCTAATCTCGTCATTGTTGAGCTGACATTTAGACCAGGAGGATCAATCGGAAACCGGAGAATGATGCGGAAATTCTTTAATAATTCTTTCTTAAGTTTTGTCAAAAATTATCAAAGCGAACGATAAATGTGAAATAATGAAGGAATGATGAGCAATCAGCATTTTAAATTTATTTTTAATTCAAAACGAATAAAAGCCGCTTCTTTTTTGTCTTTTTCTCTCCCGTTTCTTTTTTTTTTTTTTAATGAATCGCTTTTTCATTTTTCTTAATCCTGGATGCGTTTTAGAATAATTTCCGCGAGGAGAAAAATATTTAAACGAGATAATTGACTTTCCCTCACATTAAAAACGAACAAATATTTTAACAATCCGGTTTTTATTTCTTTTTTAAGAAAAAAAAAAGGATGATGGGATGCTTGATGAATGTTAAGTGGGCATCAGTAGCCCCACGGCTGATCTTTCATCAAGAGTCGGATTTCGGGTTATGAAATCTTCTCCCTTGTTTCTCTCTCCCTTCGGTTGGATCTACGGGGGAGGGTTTTGACGTTGGCTGAAAATCCTTCGGTTTGCCAACCCAAAAGTGGAAAATGATTAGTCGGTTAGATGGATTGGAAGTGATGCGTGACAGACAGTCGGAAAGAGAATAAGTGAATCATTGATGAGACGAGTCGTGTCATTAGACAAGGGAAGAAATAGAGAACCCTACAAAATGTGAAGTTAATAAATGATGAGATAATCAAGAAGTCATGCTTTGGAAAACTCATCGGTCGAATATTATAAAAAATTTATGTCATGCCTTAATTGGGTCTTGGAATCAAATGGTTTTTTTTTTGCGAGAGGGGAGAAATGTAATTTGGAAAAAGATAATCTCAAATATTGGTTGTCTCAAGTAATATTCGCTATTTAATTCTTCTAAACTTAAATTTTTTGGTTCCTTTCATCAAGATTTAGGAGATCTGAGTGACTTGAACAGAAGTGAAGAATTTCGATCAGAGAGACGAAGAGAAATGATGAGCTTCGAGCAGGAAAATGAAAACTTCTGAGAAAAACGAAAAGTTTTCTGTCAAAAATGAATTTAGCCAAGGGCCACCAACAAAACTAAGAGCTTCGTACAGTAAGTATTATAAAACTATGAGGAAGACGACTGGAATCATCAGGCCGAAAGAGGGCCATAAAAGAGATTAATAAGGAAAAATGGAGACTTCTGGAAAGAACTCTGAAGAGTGATGAAGATTTAAGAGAAGCAAAAACTCTCCTACAGAAGAAATAAGATCCTCTAAAATCAACAAATAGACTCCAAGGGACGTAGCCCCGAGACCTTTGAAATTAAGACCTGCAAGGCGATACTTTGAATTTGGTAAAAACCTCCATCCATTTTTCTTTCAGAAAATACACTCATAAAAAGGTCAAAGAAAGCAATAATTTAAAAAAGGGCGATCTCGAAACCGAGATAAAGAACCGAAAATCTGCCCCAATATTTCCCTCATCTTAAACATAAATGGTGTGTAAAACATCAAGTTATTCGGGTTTTCGAAAGTCTCTTACAAACAATATTGCATTACCGAAAAGGAAGTTAACTTGACCATCGCTGAGATAAGCAAGAAACGTATTGTCCGTCCCTTGTGTGCGAGGGAAGCAAATGAAGGATGAGCGAATTATCTTTTATTTATCAAAAAATACGACAAGCAATCCCATTTTTCTCTCCCGAATAAAGAATGCAGGATAGAAATCTCCGGAATTGTGTTCTTGACACGTACATCGAAGGAAAGGAGAGGAGGAAAAAAATGAAAAAGGAAAACAACTGGCCGTTTGAATGCATTTCCCTATGTTTCTCTTACATCGTTTTCTCTTATTTTTTTTTGATCCTCCCCTATTTAGTTTTGGAAATCCAGAAAAGGGAATAATTTATTCATAAAAAAAAAATAAAGAGAACTCATTTTCAATTTGTAGAAATCGTATAAGATAAATGCCCAGTCGAAGGGAGAGAATGAAGCTTCGCTGGTTTTTGTTCCAAAAACGGGGAGAGAACGAAGAAATGGGTTTTGGTGCCAAAGTGGCCGGCAAACCGGTTCAAAGGTCGGCCGAAGTGCTGGACCTTATCCAAATGACTTGAATTTGAATTAGGAAGGGTTCGATTCCGAGTTACCTTTTCGGGAAATATCGAACAAGCATCATTATTTATAAAGATAAAAAGGATCATATAGAGAATCAAAGATGCTCCATGAGGGTTCCGATTTTAGGAGAGATCGTGGACGGAGAAAGAAAACGTCAGCTGTAAGCACAACACGATTTTTCTAATCTGTATTCTCGCCGCAGTTACAAGCCATTAAAAACGGGAAAAATGAAGCTGGAAGCGATTTGTCGTTGACACCAAAACGAGAAAAACCTCACTCTTCAATCAAATTTTCAATTTTTTTTTCTCAATCTTTTTTTTTTTTTTTTCAGGCGAGAACATTAAATTGAAGTAAATGTTAAAATTGCTTTTAAAGAGAAAGCTCTCTCGCCTGGCGAAATTGTGGTTTTTAGTGACCGTTTGGAAATGTGAAAGAGAAAGTTAGAGGGAAGTGGTAATCTGTATAAAATTATAAAATTCAAATCTGAAGCGTTTGCTCCTTAATATCGCTGCCATTTGCTGAAGCGAATTTAAATTGGAATTTAATGAGAGAAAAAAATAAATTTTTAATAAGGATTAAGAGTAACGACTTGTCCACGTTTGCTTAAATACAGAAGAGAGTCGTTTTGTAGTTTGGCCGTACAAGTGGCTGCACATTTGCCATAAACTATATTAGGCGAGTGTAGCGTAATCTACACAGTCTAGCAGCCCTCCACTATAAGTTCAGCTTCCATTTTTTTAAAAAATCTAACTGAAGACTTTCAGATACTTGCTTTAAACTAAACTCAATAGATGGCGCCAATCAGACGCCATATGCGACAAGCTTTCTGCTCTCACCTCTCAATAAAATAATTCATTTCCATTAGCTAATACAAACATTATTACGATCTACTACTAACTAATAAATTGTCAAATTTAACGCAATTTAAAAATTTAGATTTTATCGCGTTATGCTTATTATATCATCCTCGTTCCCTCTGAAGAATTACGCCATAAGCTCAGTGATAAATCGCCATTAATAACGCTTCTGATACTTAGCAAAAACCATCCTTATTTTCATTTATTATCTGATAATTAGAATGAGTCACATAAATTTAATCTCTCGGGGGGGTTTTTTTTTTTTTTCGGTATAGTTATTTTGATGCATGTTCTGATGTTACGTTAACACGTAAAGGCTATAGAATGAAAAATAGCGGGAAACAGGAAAAAGGATCGGGTTAATTAGACTAAGAATTTAATTAAAGAAAACGAATAGGAGAGATCATGTGCGGTGGGATGCAATGTCGTTGCTAATTTGGAAAAGTTTTAATACTTAGGTATAGATGATTTTCAATAATTAAATCACGCCCTCCTTATTCCCAGTATAATCTTCTTAACGTAACGTTTTCCTCCCTCGGAATGTTTATCCCTAAGCAAAATGCAGACATTATTATACTCATTTGTTAAAAAGAAAAAGGGGACGTGGGAAACCCTTGGAAAATAAATTTTTAAGGAATCACTATTTCGGTTTTTTGTTGCTTTCTTTAAAATTGCATTCGGCGTCTTTCTTCAGGGTTAAAATTTGCTTTCAAAACAAAATTGGGATTATTGGTAGAAGAAGCGTAAAATCTTTTGTTGAATTGAACGAAAAAATTGAATGCCCAGCACAAAAAAAGCAGCCCACATCAAATCTTTTGACCAGGACAAAATCACCTACTTCTGACATTTTTTAATTAATCCAATGAGCGGCAGTAATTATGGCTGTTGATCGTATTCGAAAAGTTGTATTGTTGTGCTCAATCCGAATTTCGAACTGAATCTCTTGGGATTCCGGCAATCTTGTAAACAAATACCGTCGATGCGTCAAATCAAAAGAAAAGTTAAATCCGTTTACTATAACAGATTACAATTCGCTTGTCAAAGATCAAACCGATCGGGAGGGAGAAGTTTAGAAAATAAAATCAGAACAATTCTGCTAACCCCTGCGAAGTCAAACCGACGCCCTCTAACAAGATAATTTCATTTAGACCCTTCCCAATGCAGAATGTAATTGTTAGTAATGGAAAAGGGCCTACGTTTAGGGTTACTAAAACTTTGGAAAAATTTAAACATAAGGAAGAATTCGATGGAAATTTACCTGATTTCGGGGAAATATATGTTGGGTTCAATGTCTTAAAACCAGCAATGAGCGAACAGTCTAAAACATGTTCAGACACATGTTGTTTACGCTCTCACAACACAGTTCCATTCAGAAAAGAAGTCGGCCATCAATGTCTATAAGGACTCGAGCTTGATGTATGAGCTGTGGCATCGTCCAGCGTTCCGATGTCAGTAAATCACCGTCAACATGTCTTCGTTTGAAGTTCCAAGGTTGGAGCGAGCGTTGGCACAGAACTGGAACATAGACGATGGATAGCGGAGATTTTTTTGTCTGACGGCTAAAAACATTGGTGGAAAAAAATTGGTTTTAGGCAAATGCTAATAAAATGTGCAGACTTGAATTAAGAGCGCTGCAACGTTCGCCCAGATGATACTGAAAAGAGCTTTGGTCCCTCTGCTTCAACATGAGTTGAGAATGCAAGAAACATGATCATAATTAAAAATAATCGGCAATCTTTGAAATCATTTACAGATCCAGACCTGAGGATTAAACTGTACTATCTCTGGTTTGCAATTGACTCTAGTGCCGATTGTTTAGTTTGTGCAGCGCTCAGTCAATTCCGAACCTGAGATAGTACAGATTAATCCTCAGGTCTGGAGATGTCAATTGGAACATTCGCTCAGATCATGTTCAAACACTCTTTGAGAGCAAGTTCAGACTTGATCAAAAATTAAGACAAAACGATAACTCCGGTTCGATCTCCACTGCGCAGGTTGACACTTGCTCTGAACACGTTCAGACATGACATAGGAACCAAGAAAATTTTCAGGAATGCATTTGTTACTCTTTCAGAACAAGTTCAGACTTGATCAAAAATTAGGACAAAACGACAACTCCGGTTCGATCTCCACTGCGCAGGTTGACACTTGCTCTGAACACGTTCAGACATGACATAGAACACAGGAACCAAGAAAATCTTCAGGAATGCATTGGGTTACTCTTTGAGAGCAAGTTCAGACTTGATCAAAAATTAAGACAAAACGATAATTTAAAAATTTTATAACTTTCATTGTACAGTTCATAGTGAATTGTTGTTGGCTTTTGGTTCCGACATATACAATTTATTAGAAACTTTCATCGAGCGTCTGACTCCTCCACTGATTCTCGATATCACCAAAGACAAACTTTGAAATTAGGCTAATCTCTTTATGCGACTCTGAAAGCAGCGAGCCTTCTCAGGATTTACTACCCTTGAATAATTGACTTTGACGTGTCAGCCGGACTAAAATTATACACTTCACCCGAAGAAATGAGCGATACCCTTTAAGTCTACAGTAAAGACCATAATCTCTTATTTATCACCGAAGCTTAAACAATTCTCAATAAAAATCTATATCCCGATTTCCTTTTTTTAAAATTTTCTTCCTTAAAAACTTTGGGAAAAAAAAATCACATTAAATAAATGTTAAGGAA
Organism: Liposcelis brunnea; assembly: GCA_023512825.1. Classification (NCBI taxonomy): domain Eukaryota; kingdom Metazoa; phylum Arthropoda; class Insecta; order Psocodea; family Liposcelididae; genus Liposcelis; species Liposcelis brunnea. Next base: position 11,926,185 of record CM042066.1, read on the forward strand.
AGGTATAAGAATCGGATTTTGATCAAGGCTTCGCCTTTTGCGAGCTGAAACCAAATGGAAATGAGTGGAATAACAATGATAAAAGTTTTCGAAGTGAATAGAATAGTTGATGAAACTTGAAGCGAGCTGAAGTTCCGACGTTTGACTTTTCAGGCGATTTGCTTATTTCAACAACGCTTATGAATATTGAATCGTCAACTTTTCCACTTCCATTCACTGTGTATTAACTGTTGTTGTTGCTTTTCATTGTCTTTGTGTACTCATTGAGTCACGATTAAAATTTACCGAAACAAGTAAAACGGGGGGAGAACGTTTTGCGCCAAGTTTTTAAATGGGGTAAAGGGAAAAACCTTTTTCGGTTATAATACCCATTTTATGTAAGTTTTCCTTAAAGGTCACGATGAAAAACGTTCGGGAGAGGGGAGGCATTGTCTTCGAGGACGAAAAAGGAAACTTGGCCGCGCTTTATACCGACCATGGCTATATATAGAAAAAGAAGTCTAATAATTTTTAACGACCGTCGGCGCCAACCTTTTTCTCTTCCACTTTCAAGAGGAGTAAAAAGAATGAATGGCCAAAAAATGTTGAATGGATAAAAGAGGGGTAATATTTTCCCATTTACTGCTCAATGATAATTGTCAACCTCTTCTTTTTTCTGTCATTTTTATAGAAATAGTGCGTTAGGGATGATGGGTAGGGTTTTTTTTTCGGAAATTTTTATTTCTTCTTTGTGCCCCCGAATGTTTTCCCTCATGCGAAAAGAAAATGAGAGAATTGCGGGCAACTCGCCCGAGTGTTTCATAAAGCAATCGGAAAAAATTCAATTATTGAAATTTTTATTGGTTATCGTTTTAATAACGAGCGTTATAGAATTTTGATTCTCGGTGAAAATCAACCCGCCGAAAATTTTTTTTATTTTTTTAAACCCGTGAGGAGAAGGGGGATGACTCTGCGAGATTCTCGAGCACGATGATTTTATTTTTTGTTAAAAAAAAAAGAGTGCGTGCTTGAAAGAGTCTCTCTCTCACAGGTTGACGGAATCCGATTCTTCCGAGCCATTGATCCAGATTCCGACCATTCACGTGAGACAATGACGTTTCCAGAGACCTTACAGTTAATTTTCACGCGCGATTTAACTTCTGTTGGATGCTTTTGACAAGGTTTTCACAATTTTCTTCAGTTATACTAATTGAATTAAAATATTTGATTATACCGTTTTGCTTCTTTCCCCCCCGTCTTTTCCGGCGTGTTAAGGAAGCACGAATTAATGAAATTTTTTTATTTAGCTAATGGGATTTTTTTTTCCTTTTCTGTTACAGCACTTCGATTGCAGGAATCACATTAGAGTTATTCAAGCAATCGGCGACGGGTCCCGGTTTTATGTCTGCGGGACGAACGCACACAATCCTAAAGACTGGGTTATTTATGTAAGTATCACTTAAGATCTCGAGTTTTATTTTAGAAGAAATTTGGGGTCCCTTGATTTTTTTCACAATTTTTTGGGTTAAAAAATTTTTATAGGAATTTTTTTTTAAAATTTTTTTTAGACCATAAATTTTTACTTGCACTTTTTTTTGACTAACAACTCTTTCTAGAATTATTTTATTGTTAATTTTTTTTGGGGCTTTGGGTCAAGTCATTGTATGTCTTCTAGCTAATGCTCATTATCACGTTGATAACATACTTTTGCTTGAAAACTAGCTCCAATAAGATCAGGGCCATTAGAAAAAATTTCTGTTTTTTTTACAATATTGAACTCTTTGAATCTCCATCCTCTATTTACTAGGGTGTTCCTTAAGTAGGGCATGGTGGAATTTTTTTGAGTTCGCCCTCTCAAAAGTTTCGAAATAAATCAAAAACACCCTCTGTCAAAGCTCAGCGCTTTAATTCAATTCTAACCCGCGCCTTAAAGGACTTCATTTTTTACATGTAAAATGCATAAGAATTTTCAAGATTTTTAAAATTAATTTTTTTCCCAAAGTAAAAATGCGTTTAAAAATTAGTCGATTGGGTAAATAAGTGTCCTTGAAGTAGGCTTTTTAGAGGACCTGTCCTTGCTTACCTACCTCTATAATTAAGGGAGTTTGGAAGGGGTGGAAAATGAAAAAAAATTTTTTTTTATTTTTCGTGGTATTACATCAGTAAAAAATTAATTGTGTGAAGGGGTATGTCTCCCTCGCACTTTTAACGAATATTTATATTAGTTAAGACTGAAAAATAATTTTTTCAATGCGTATACGTTGAGGTAATGTTTAAATTCTTCAAAGATTTTTTTTTTTAACAAGCAGGGGCTCTGAACTTGGTTTCTTTTTTGGCGTCAGGATATTTTTTTCGGTATTCACTCACTCCTTGCAAAATGTATTGGGTTTGATTTTATCCTTTAAAAAAAAATTATTGCCGTCAGGACTTTATTTAGATATAATAATTTTTTTTTAAAGGATAAAATCAAACCCAATACATTTTGCAAGGAGTGAGTGAATACCGAAAAAAATATCCTGACGCCAAAAAAGAAACCAAGTTCAGAGCCCCTGCTTGTTAAAAAAAAAAATCTTTGAAGAATTTAAACATTACCTCAACGTATACGCATTGAAAAAATTATTTTTCAGTCTTAACTAATATAAATATTCGTTAAAAGTGCGAGGGAGACATACCCCTTCACACAATTAATTTTTTACTGATGTAATACCACGAAAAATAAAAAAAAATTTTTTTTCATTTTCCACCCCTTCCAAACTCCCTTAATTATAGAGGTAGGTAAGCAAGGACAGGTCCTCTAAAAAGCCTACTTCAAGGACACTTATTTACCCAATCGACTAATTTTTAAACGCATTTTTACTTTGGGAAAAAAATTAATTTTAAAAATCTTGAAAATTCTTATGCATTTTACATGTAAAAAATGAAGTCCTTTAAGGCGCGGGTTAGAATTGAATTAAAGCGCTGAGCTTTGACAGAGGGTGTTTTTGATTTATTTCGAAACTTTTGAGAGGGCGAACTCAAAAAAATTCCACCATGCCCTACTTAAGGAACACCCTACTATTTACTTTTTTCGCCTCCCAAAAGCCAAAGCTTTAATCATCATTTACTCTTGCTTTTACCTCATTTACCTTTTATTTGTTTGTTTTACAAACTTTCACCTTCTAAAAAAAATTTGCTCTTTTATTTTCTGTTTCTCCCTTATCAAAATTGCTAATCTAAGAAAATAAAAAAGACTTTTGCAATCGATAGGTATGATATAGCCGTGAGAAAGGAAATAAAAGTTATGCATTTTACGATAACTGCGAAAGGTCTAAAAGGCGCTCGCAAAGAGGAATTTAAAAAGAAAAAAAATGAATTCGGAAGTGAGGAAACGAAGAAATCCGAGCCCCCGTCTACGTTACAATCTTGATCAACTTTTTTTTTTCAAGTCATTTAAAAAAGAAAGTTTTTTCCCTCCCGTGAAAGTTAATGGTTCACGCTTTAAACCTTTACTTTTTTTTTCGAGAAAAAAATCTTTGGACCTATCTGCTTAACGTCCCACGGGTGCCATCTTTTCCAATCTTTGACTTTCCGTTGTACAAGTGTAAATTTATTTCCACTCAACTTAAAAATTTCAATAAGTTCAAGTCTTTTCCCTCAGAAAGATTTATTTTTTGATTTTTTTTGCAGTCAAATTTAACTCATCTGCCGAGACATGAGTACGTGCCTGGAGTGGGGATGGGCATTGCCAAATGCCCGTACGACCCAGCAGATAACAGCACAGCCGTTTGGGTTGAACACGGGAATCCCGGCGACCTGCCCGGTTTATATTCGGGAACGAACGCCGAATTCACAAAGGCTGATACAGTGATCTTCCGAACTGATTTACACAATCTCACAACTGGAAGAAAGGAATACAGTTTCAAAAGAACGCTGAAATACGACTCTAAATGGCTAGATAGTAAGTAACTCAATCCCTTCTTTCTTTTTTTTAAAAAAAAAAGGGGGAATCATTAGCTTTTAGCGAAAAAAAGAATTTTTCCCGCGGAACATGAATATAAATTGTGCATTGTCGAATGCGGAAAAGAATGAGATTAATCTCGGAATGGGCATAAGGAGTTTTTTTCCAGCCCCTAAGGGTTAAAGGGTGAGGGAGAATCTGCAGTAATGTGGAGCCGGTTATAAAAATATAGAAACGTGAGCTTAGACGTGTTCTCTCCTCTTTTATTATGAATTTTAACACCTTTTATCTTGTAAGAACTCTAAAACGTTTTCACGTTAATTATTTGCATTTTTTCTGCTGGGATTTTTTTTTTCTTGTTCTCCTCGTTTCTCTTTCTGCTTCACAAGTTCAAGCGGTTATAACGTGCTCTTGTAATTAAGAAGCGGAGATATTTTTCGTTGATATTTTCAAGAGGTTTTAATCGTATACTGGGGAGGTTTGGTGAGTGGATTTTTGATATTTTAAATATAGTTTGATGAGATTGACGGATTTGCTGGAAATTATGATTTGAAAAATGGTGGAAGGTATCGTCACTTTATGTTAGTGTCGTATGCTCCTTAGAGTTTATGTGCTGTTGAGGACTTCTCACGCCAACATTTTTCTACCTTTGCTTATACAGATCTTAGTCCCCATCAGGCTTTTCGCTCAATCTTGGCTTTGATTTTGCTGGAAAGGTACACCTTTCTATTTACTATATTGAATAACTCCGAAATTAAATGCTTCCGAAAAGTATATGCACTTCTGGTAATTCCTTGGCTTGGTCCTCTTCATAATTAGATTTTTTTGCCTCTGCTTACATCTATCTTAATCCCCATTAAGCTTTTCACTCAACCTTAGCTTCGGTTTTGCTGGAAAGATACATCTTTTATGTGCTACATTAAGCCATGCCGCAATAAGTTCAAATAGGTGAGAAGCACCCATGTAACAACTTAACTATTGGAAGTGTCAACCCCGTGACGTTAAGCAATCGTACAGATTGTGCGTTACTAATGGAACGTCGAGGATTTAACAACGCGTTAGACCGGCATTGGGCCAGTTTTAGCCTGTCTGCCTTATATCAGATAGTCAATGGTATAACTCTACGATCTGACTGCTCTGAGCTGTTCATGAGTAAATTAGGCTGAAGTCGTCTTCAACAAGCACTCTTTATCTTTTTTGGAACTGCATTTAAATCCCATTAACTTGGATCATACTTTCCCTTGAAGAAAAACGCATTGCGGGCATCATCCCCCATTTACGTAAATCCTTTGGAATTACTGTCTTTATAAAATTGTTCGTTTTCAATTACGGTAGTACGATTACTTTGAGAGAGAGAGAAGCAAAAAGAGAAAAGAAAGAAGGAAAATACACGGTTCCTTTAATAATTACTTAAGTTAGAAGAAAAGAATTTTTCTTTTTAACACCTTGGAATCCCGAGGGAAGGTGAGAGGTTCTCCGACCTTGTAATTAGATATTCTTGTGATTCATCGCTTGTTTTCTCAAAGGTCGTTTTTATTTGGCAAAGCATACCTGGGTCTCTCTCTCAATAAAAAATAATTTTTTTTTGCCTTCCATCCTCCCCGAGCTCCCCGGTGCAGCTCTCCTAAAATAAAGTTGGAAAATTCCTTCCCGGGGAGAATTTTTTTTTCCAAGGAAACATTTTTTTCCCGATCAAAACTTTGTAAATGACAGATTTTCCGGTTTGAAGTTTTGAATTTAGATTTTTGAGGTTAGTTTTTTTTAAAAAAAAGGATTAATTACTTCACGAAAAGTTGATTTTAAAGTTTTGTAATCATGCGGAAGAAATACTCATGTAACGCTTTTTAAAAGGATGAATTCTTGGTTTTAATGATCACGAAACGCGAAAGGATAGACTTGTTTAATTAAATATTTTAAAGCGTTCCCCGCTTCGAAAAAGGATAGAAAAGTGTAACATTGGCTATGTTATTATTAGAGCGCATTATTATTGTAAAAGCATCATCGTGTATGAAAGTATGTTTGATGCTTTTAGAAAAGTTCTCTTTTGTCTTGGGAGTTATTTACGTTAAAGGACAGTTGTCGGGGAAGAACATTTTTAGCAATGCGTGGGTAGATCATTTTCGTTTTTAAGCCGATTTTCCTGTTCTGGTGTTTTTTTTTATAGACTGTGGGTGTTGTTGTCAAGAACTTCAGGGAATATTTTCCCAGGCTTTTTTTTTATTAGGAAAATTTCAGTTTATAATAATAAGAGCTTAGTTCGCCTTGAATTTTTGTAGTTATTGCTTTTTAGTATTTTTTTCAGCTCTTGTTCGTACAGTGGTCGTGCAGCATGAGTGAACCTGTCGTCAAACTAGCCACTTGGCACATTCAAGGTCATTGGCTGTGAAATTTCCTTCCTTTGCAAGGGAACGGGTAATACGGTTTCAAGATGTGTCAGTCGGAGCTTTGAGCCCAAAAGGAAAGATATTTTTTTTCATGTTTTTATTACTCGACCAGTGTATTCTCCCAGTGTTGACATACGGAATTCAGACGTGGACATTCACCAAGCAGACCGTAACGAAGCTTCAGGTGACCCAGAGAGCGATGGAGAGATCAATGTTAGGAATATCACTTCGAGACCGCATAAGAAATGAAGAGATCCGACAAATCACCAAGGTAACTGACGTCATTGATCGAGCGGCGAGGCTGAAATGGGATTACGCGGGACACGTGGCAAGGAGAAATGATGGCAGATGGAACAGGAAAATCCTGCAGTGGATGCCATGGGCTGGGCAGCGAAGTAGAGGGAGACCAATAAACCGCTGGTATGATGACTTAAAGAGAATGGCGGGTTTGCACTGGGTGAGGACAACGGAGGACCGAGACAGATGGCATGCCTTGAGGGAGGCCTATGTTCAAAATTAGACGCATTAAGGGCTGGAAAAAAAAAATTACTTGACTCAAACGTCTGAAATTTTTGGTACGAGTAATCTTTGTTTTTTGGAAATGAATCCTTATGAAACTTATACCAAACGATAGCTTATAGCTCGTACTGTCTGGGCCTTCATAGGGGAATCCCTCGCAGACCTTTTCATTTACTCTTTTCTCGTTGATAAAATTCAGGCTTAGCTATAATTGTTTTCCTCCATTTCCTATACACCTTGTATTATTTAATATATAGTTCCCAAAGGGGTAGTTGCTTACATTCTCTTTTGACAATGCAGTATTTATGGAACACCCCTAATTAAAACACTCGAGATGAAAAAAAAAAAGAAATAAAAAGAGGAAAGTTTAATCATTTACAAGTTGGGAAGTGTGCTGCGCCCCTCTCCTTATAAGAAGAAAATCGCTCAGCATTAAATCAGCGTGTTTCTCCCTTATTTTAATTTGGTGCTTTGGAAATGTTTCACGTCAGCCATTCATTATTCCCCGATCACCTTTTTTTTTTTTTCCTTTCCGTTCTTTTTACTCCCCGTCTGTTTTTATTGCCAACTGAACCGATCAGAAGTTGACAGTATTTGGGGCAAGCAATCGTTCGTTGACGCGCTATTGTTCATTCCCGGTTTTGCGGGGAGAGAAATATAAAAAAAAAAAAGGTAAAAGGAATTCGTCAGAGATAATAAAGGCGAAAGCGCGTTGAATTCCGATCCTAGTTTTGCATATTTTTGAGTAGTTGTAAAAAAAAAAAAGGAAAATGGCAATAAAGACGGGAAATACGGATGCTCGGATTCCGATAAACTCTCCCAAGTATTTTAACATGTCTTACAACTGAAGAGCCTTTTTAGTTCTTGGGGGGGAAAAGGACGGAAACTTCTGGTTTGGGGTTGAGTAAGGGGCGATGCATTAGAGGTAATGGCTTGAAACTGTCGTAATGCATATATTGTTTATTCATCTTCAGGAAATTTTATTTTACCGAGGAAATATTCCGCAAAATTATTTTAAGTTGAAGTAGATGAAGTTTATGTGAACTTTGCTCTGAAAAAGCTATGGATTTTTTTTTTTGGAGTAGAAAGTGAGACGTAATCGATGACGTCACCGCCATTTTCTGGATCTGGTGATCAACTAATTAATTTAATTATTGACTAGTTTTGAGCCAGCCGAAATTTTTTCCCTTAAGGAGGGAATCTGAGCAAGAATGCGAGTGTAGTGAAAATTAGGTTAGGTTAGGTTAGGTTAACTTTCGAGGTTTGCAAAGCGGGCAGAATCAACCTTCACTCATTCTGTGAAACTCATATTTTTCTAAGCATTCTTGATCGCGATTTTCTTTTCCTATTCCCAAGATGGCGGCATAAACCGCATTTTTCTTATACTCCTTCAAAATTTTCCATTTCCACGGAGAATAATCGAACATCTTTACGGCGTATATTCTCCTTCCGTCGAATCATCCAGGGTCATTTTAAGAAACTTTGGGAAAAAAAATTTGGTCTGGCATTGTATCGAATCGGGAATAATGGAATGAATCCCCCGGTAGCAAAACAGATTGTTCCCTAGTTTCTACCAGTGCTACTAAAAAAAAGTCAACCGAAATCGTAGTCAACATTATTAAAAATTCACAACTTTCCCTGGGTTTTTTTCTTATTGAAAAAAAAAAGTTACGCGTTAAAAGATATTTCAAAGTTTGAAATAAAATTGCTTTGTGAACCTAGAAGGCTAGCGAGACATCTGGCCGAGAATTAAGTGCGAAAATTTCCCATTAAAATTTCCCGTGATGCAGAAAAGGGAGAGAGAGTAGGAGAGCGGTTGAAAGGCAAGGTTCTCTTTTTCGCTTTCCCGACTCATCCCCCTTTTCTTACTCCCCCCCGGTCGGGAAAAAGCGGTTTTTAGATTATTGTAAAGTTTAGTGTTAACTCATTTTTTATTATCATTTGCTCAATGAGCAAAAATGATGTAGAGTAGTTGTTTTTAATTGCCGCAAGGATTAAAAGGAATTGATTGCAATAAAATAATCATTAATCCCTTTTTTCTTGAAGATTAATGCAGTTGAAGGGTTTGTCAGGAGTTGTTTCCTCCGGATCGTCTTAATGATTAAGACAGAGAAAGTACGGAGTGCTTGTTTTTAAGGTTTTGGGGTTTTTAGCCAAAGTCGTGACTTCACCGCATGTATGGTTGCGGCCGTAGGTCTGAGATGTGGCTTTTCCTCCGCAATTTCCACGGACTAAAAAAGTGGGGAAATACTGAAGCACTAAGTGAGCGAGGTGCCCTAACTGAAAAGTTTAGCTAATCCAAAATCAGATTCTAATGCGTTTTATCAACTTTTTGAAAACGCGATTAAGCAAAAAGGAAGTTAACTGACAACTCTCACTCCTGATGTTTTTTGCCCCCCATCCGTGATTACCGCGGCTGTCTGGGATAATGTCTCGCCGCAGAAACTTATTCTTCCCCAACAGAAATCCCGCGGATGCCATTGGATCTGGTTTAATGTAATTATAAAAGAGTTTAGTCTTCACTCAGCGATGCAAAGTAATGGCAATTTGGTAACCTCTTCATTTACATACATTTTTGATGACGGAATTAGATATTTTGAGGTCGCATTACATTTCAGTCCCGCGAGAACGATATTCCGTGAGCTGGAATTTATTATTAGCGGATTAGTGAAACCTTTTAAGACGGTTCGAACATCTCTCCGTTTAAGACTTTTGCTTCTTCTCTTTTAATTGAATTTCTTAATATTTAACTCTTTAAGATTTTGTTGAAGATCTTAAGATTTAACGTCCTTAATGTATCAAAAAATTTTTATTTTGAAAAAAAAAATCGTTTTTTTGAAATTTTGTCTTGGCATGAATAATCGTTTGATAAAAAAATAATTTCATTTCCTCCTAAAATTATTCGCAAAAGTTTTATTCTTTGAAAATTAAAAATGTAAATTTCCATTTTGTAATTCAACTTTTTTTTTTTCTAATAGATTCCATTTTCGTCGAATAATTTCTTTTTAAAAACGGAGCCAGATCACGTGATTTGAATCGAAACAGAAAATTTTACTACTAAATGAAAAGGAAAAACATAATATGGAATCCTCTTTCCTCTTAAATTAAAAAAAAAAAACCGCAATTAAAGAAAAAATTCCATTAGCAAGTTTTTCTCGTCATTTTTTTTAAAGCTTCGATAACCAATTTATTGGAAAATTGCAAGAATAATAATTATTTAGGAAAAAAAAAAACTAATAGCGATCGCTGATCACTACGGATATATAGCCGTAAGCGCTTATGTCATATCCGTAACTGATTACGCAGTTTGATGTCTAGACGGGTGAACATCCCGATTACAAAATTTCATCTTTCCTAAAAAAAAAAAATTGACGTTCGCGAAGCTAAAACGGAGTAGATTAAAAAATCATTATTATATTTTCGAGGAATGGTTTTTTTCCCTCACAAAATGGCATTTTCTTATTGCCAACTGAAAATATCGCGGTAATAAAAATTGAAATAAAAAATTCTCTTGCGTGGAAAACAATATCTTCAATAGCAATAACCTAGTTTCTCCTAAAACGTAAAACAATACAATATAATGTCGCAATGGAGAAGGGGAATCGGATCGATTAGAGCATATGACACAGGTTCATGGATTATGGATTAGTGTCTAAACAAACAAGGAATGTCCGCCATGGGGGAATTTCTCCCTTGATAAACTAGAGAAATAATAACAGAGAAAAATAAACTTGGCCACCTGTTTTCTTAGGGTATGATTACTGGAAATGTGTAAGGTGAGAGTTTATGTACAAGAGGATTAAAGGGATATGTGTGATCTTGAGATTATTTTAAGAATGTTGAATAAGGAGTTGGTTCGTGGCAAGCTGCGAGGTAAGCTGGATGTAGTTTGTAATAAGAATTAGGGTTTAATTTAAAAAAAATTTTTTTTAGATATTTGGAGATCTTGAGAATTTTTGTTTTTATCAGGTGCCAAAAAAAGGCCCAAAGGCGCCTTTTGTAGTGCTAGGAGTCCTTCTGGCACTACAGAAGACGCCTTTGGAGTTTTCCGGGCGCCTTAGTTGTCTTCCGGGCGGCTTTGGAGTTTTCCGGGCGCCTCTGGAGTCTTCCGGGCGCCTCTGGAGTCTTCCGGGCGCCTCTGGAGTCTTCCGGGCGCCTCTGGAGTCTTCCGGGCGCCTCTGGAGTCTTCCGGGCGCCTCTGGAGTTTTCCGGGCGCCTTTGAAGTCTCCCGGGCGCCTTTAGAGTGCCAGGAGGAGTTCTCCTGGAGGACTACTGGCAACTCCTCTTTAAGGAGTAGCTCCATGGGAGTAAGTTCAAGTTTGCCATGGTGTTCAGAAAATGTGCACGCTGTCACGGATTTTTTCATCATGTATTAGGAAACAGTCCTGTCGGAAATTTTAAATGGATACAACAACGCAATAGTCGTTAATATGGAATTCATCAATAACTTGCAATTCGCAGACAATACAGCCTTGATCGCCAAAACTGCGAGCAATACCCAAGAATTGTTGCACCGTGCTTTCTAATGGAACGCTGAAGCTTTGTAATCATGGAAAATTCAAATTTTCTGTTTTTACGCAGATTTATTTACTTACATTCGTTTAATCATGTTAAATGTAGACGTCGGGACATGGCAACCCCACCGCTCAGTCGAATTCCACTCCAAACAACCCTGGAAGGGGGCAGCAGCCCAACCGGTGCTAGCGTGAGGCTAGAGAGCAGGAGGCAACATTGTTGATGGCAACTGTATGACTTCTGCACTGCGACCAATGCCTTGTGGTGTGGGAGGGGATCCCAAAGAAAATCAGAAAATCAGGTGGGCCGAGCCACCTTGAGATAGCTGCCCTGTCACCTGTCTTACTTGACTGCAGGTTGGTAGTCTGCATTGGATAATAAATATATTTACTCAGAATCTTCGAAAGAAAAAATTCGGACGGATTGCATCAGCATTTATTGAAATGACATTGAAGTTTTGTGTAAAGCTCCAGTCTGCCTCAAAATGATGCCTCAAGATTTTCCAGAAACGAAAAGTGTGTGGCTCTAAAGCACGAATCTTAGATTACAATTTTTTACTTGTCGAGGATAGCTGGCCACAAAAAAGGCGCCCAACGTGGGACTTTAGAATTTCAGTGGGATTGCTCCAAGCAACGGCAGCTTTAAAATATCCATGATGATCTCCATTCGTTGCCGCGGAGGCACGTGAAGAAAAATTTCCATGAAAATATAAATAAGCATCGCTTTTGGCTTTACGATTGTCCAATATCCTCAAATATCGACGGAGCGTATTCTTTATGAGGAAAAATATCGAGAATTTTTAATAACAACTCTGAATGAATCGATATCTCAGCGAGAATCTTTAATAACTTACCGTTCAACTACAAAAATGCTGGAAAGTTTTTTTTTTTTTTAAGCAGGGGTAAAAAAAACTAAGTGTATGAATATTGAAAAGTTAAAAGTTGAAAGAAAAAGTTTTCATACTGTTGCACGGAGATATAAGAAAAGAAAAACTAATAAAAAAATGTTACCTCGACGTAGGGAAACTTTTTTTCTAAGGCAAAAAAAATTATTAGTGTCATTGGTTAAAAAACACCCCCTCAAGTTCTAACTCCCGTTTCAAACCTTGAATGGGGGAAGAAGAAAAAAAAAACGTATTTTGCTGAACCGGAAATAACTTTTCTCCAAAAAAAACCTATTGATAAAAATCTACAGGTGTTTTAAAAAAGTATAAAAAGCCCGGAAATCTTTTTTTCTTTCCAAAAAAAAATCGCACCAACGGTCAAAATCGATCAGAGGGATAAAAAAAAAAAGGAACAATGAAAGTTAATGATAATCGTTCGCTTTTGAATAGACATTGAAGGGAAGAGGAGAGACCAAAAAAGGGAAGATAATAGCACAGCCACTGGCGAGAGAAATGAGAGCATTAAAGTGTTTGAGAGGCTTTTCCCAACAAAGATTAACTCCTTAAGCAATTCAAGCTTTTAAAAGTACAAAGTTGTACCCGCGCCCGGATACCACTCACGTTTGTGATGTAAATTTAGAAAGGCGTCTGGGAAAGAATTAAACCAACTTTTTCATAACGTTTAAAACAAAATTTTTTTATGAAGCATTACTCAAGTTGTCTGGGGAGAGTAAAATATCAAAATTGAAATGGGATGATGATGATCCAGATATGATAAGACGGTTTAATATTTAATGGGAAGCAAGGAAGTCGTCTTGCGGTAACGAGGTCAGCAGCGAAATGTTCATTAAAGAGGCTCCCCACGGGCCCCCCTCGATGGCTTGATGGGCTTCAGCCCTCTGTGTGTTTACAACTCATTCCTGATTCTCACATCATCATATTTCAAAACCGAATTAATGAAAATCGTGCTTTATGAAATATTTTAGGATGCGGCTTGCTAACGTACCCTAGATTAATATCTGATGGAAGCATTAATAATAACCATACGATGCAGTATAATGTTTAATTTCGGGGAAACTCTCTTGTGCGTTATAACTCTTGGAACTTATCGCCCTTAAAATTCGCTTTTTAAAAAGGAAATGTTAAATACGTTGGAATTTGTTTTTAGGAAACGTCAGGATTGATTTTGTTAAATTATTAATGGGCGGAAAAAAATTTATAAGCCGTAAACGGAATCAGGAAGTTGAAAGATTCCAGGAATTAAAAGTGGGTTAATTAAAATTACATGAAATCGTGGAAGATTATTTGTATGGAATTAAAAGTGGCCAAACGACGCTGGTCGGAATTATTAAAAAAACAGCCACAACAGCTAAAAACAATACCAGATCAGATTTACATGAAAAGCTAAATTTTTCTTAATGAGACGCTTAAGACAAAAGAATTTTAAACTATCCTCGCCCCGCGTGTTAAAATCCTCGCCTGACTCAACTACAAAATCGACTTTCTATTAAAGCTTTTCTCCAGCGCGGAAGCTACAACTTTTTTTTTAAAAAAAAAAACTTCTTAATGGAACGAAATACTTTTCGTGTCGTCTCGCTCGAGAAAACGACCAGAAAATTAAAAATACTAAGAGAATTAAAGAGAATTTTTCGTGAAATTGCAATAAAGCAGCTTTGAGGTGAAAGCATAACGTAAAGTAAGTTAATGCTAATAAAAGAACGAAAAAAAAATGCGGGGGAGGAAAAAAAAGTAGAAGAAAAAGTAAAAAGGGATCGGCGGCGAAGGAGAGCATTAAATATGGCGCCTAAAAAATAATTATTTTCAAATTACTGTAGCTTAATTTCCTAGGGATAAAAAAAAAAGACAACAGAAAGTTTTACGGCTGGAAACTTGTGATTACTACCATCACTCAGCTAACTTGTAAATTTTATCTTGTTAAATTTTTTAAAACGTGGAAAGTCCTCGGGAGGAATATGCTTTTAGGGAGTCATTGATTTTAATGCAAGGGTGTGTCATTTTGAAGAAGGCTGCAATAAAAAGTAATTTTAAGGGATGATATTTTTTTATAAGTTGATGGTTTCTTTTTAAGATATTTTTTTTTCGATGTTTCTCTCTGCCACCAACTACTTCTCGTCGCGAATTTCATTAACTGCGGATAAACAAATTATCCCTGAGAATGTTTGAAAGTTGTGAATGTCTCCTGATAATCATCATAATCTTTCATCAAAGTAAACTATCGTCAAACATCCGACTCGCGTTCTCTCAGACGCTTTTCCAAAGTTATCGTTTCGATCCAAATCTTAATCAGCTTGTTTCAAAGACAAATTTTAACTGACCTTATCCATGTTGTCCTTGAAAGGTTCGGATTACAAAACTAGGTCGAACAAATGTAGCGTACGACATTATTAATTTTCATCATTATGAGTATATTAAGGAATAATGATGTCGAGGGAAATAGGATATGTTAAAGAAATGTTTGAGGTTATGATAAAAGTTTTCTTTGTCTTAACGTTTAGCTAATTTACCTGCGTGCAGGTCAAGGTTCTCTTGGAAAGAAAATTTAGAAGTTAAAATTTTGCAAGACGGTGCCTTACCACCAGTAGAATCACCTAACCTAACCTCACCTAACCCTTAAGTATTTTTCATGCTTTTAGTGTAGCTCCTCCTCCCCCTTGAATTTTTGGCTTGGGTCCGTTTCTAAATTAAGAAAAAATCTTCGCAGTAAAAAATTTTCAAAAGTGACAATTTTTCACTGAAGCCAGAATAAAATTACCGTCCTATTGAAGTCGTTCATTCATTTAACAGGGGAAAAACAAATATTACCTAAACAAAAATAAACTCCCCACCATTTTAGACACCGTGCTGTTCGCCTTGCCTCGTCTTCTAATTTATATTCTTAATAACCTCACTTCTTTGTACTGCGGAGGTGGGGAAACGAGGTTCAGTTGGAGTTATTGCTGTATAATTTCCTTCATTGTTCCCAACACCTCTCCTCAGCTCTCTTACTAAAACAATTATTGTAATAATTGGGGGAAGAAAACTGACTTTCAAGATCAGACATAAAACATTTTTATTTTAATTATAGATCACAAAGGGTTAAACACCGTTTCTTTCTTTTTATAATAAGATTAAAAATGTCAAAATGAAAATTCGATACTTTTCTCTCTGATTTTACATGATCTTTCCATAAAGGTTTTTTCATTTTTTTTTCGATGCCTTGCGAACCGAAAAGAAATTTGATCAAAGTATCATTCCTAAAAGGATTATTTTTAGATTGATTAAAATTAGAAATTTCCATTAATACGCCGATTATCGTCCCTTCTGGATTTTTTTTTTGCACGTATACAGGATTTATTCCGTATATACTTAAAACGTTTCGAAAACGATGTACTGTTTGTGTGATTCCCACAGTATCGAACGTCGACATGGAAATCGAATCATTGTAATAATCATCTCATAAAATCCTATTTATGTTCCCTCCTCTGCTCAAGTGTGAATTTTCAAAATCCTTTCCACTTTCCAATTTATACCATGCGGCTTTATCAAAGTCCCATCGGGTTTCTTCTCCTTATTATTATTATTATTTTACCACCCTATCCTCTCTTTTTTTTTCTTGAGATCGCTTAAAAAAACGTCTAAACCCATTTTCTTTTTCTGTTATCGCTTTTCGAGCATAAGCTTTGAGAGAGAAAAAAAATCAAGAGGATGTAAAAGAGCTTTTTTAGTTGCGAGGTGGTGATGTGTAAATCTTATGTAGGTACTCGTTGGTTGTTTTAAGTTTTGCAGGAGTTGAGATGTATGCCTTTGTAGAAATTCCAATTAAGGCCATGTATTACGAAGAAAGTTGGGAGAACATTAAGATATAATCTATGGGAAGTTTGTACGATTAAATTTAAAGCATTGAAGCAGGGTTGGAAAAATTTTAAGTACGTCGATTTTTAGCACAAAAATGTAAGTTATTATTTTAGTTGTTTATACAATTGAGAGCGTCGAAGGCTTGATAAACGATTTTTAGTGCTTAGCTTATGTCACAGATGGAAATTTTTCGTTTTCTAACACACGCAAATTGAAGTGGAATTAATGAATTTTTTTGAAGGAAATCGGAACGAACATTCCATTCATTTTAGATAATAAAATAATTTATATTGTCGTATAAGCTTATTTCGGGCTGTATTGCCCATCTTCAGCTTCTTCTTTAAATGCCCGCTCCTCGTCGGAGATTGGCGATCATCATGGCCAACCATTGATGATTTTACTACGAATATCAAATAATGTGGTGACTTTCCGTAATCTTCCACATCGCAGTACGGGAGCCACACCATTGATCCAACTCTGCCTCCCGGTATCTGAGCCTAGGCCTTGCCGATTACTACCATCTTCAGCCCTAGGTCAGTATTAGCGAAGCTGCTGCCCTCCACTAACTCATAACCCTGAAAAAGGAGCTCACCACAGGGCAAGGACGCCATTCCTTGAGCAAGACAAAACATGCCTCACCGGTTACCCTACATCTTCAGCTACATAGATGAAAATTAAAGTCGATTAAAATCGCATTTTAGTTGTGATTGTATCTGCGATTGTATCGCAGCACAGGAGGGGAATAGAGAAACTGGTCTACAAAGAAACTGGTCTAAAATAAATTAGACCAGTTTCCGCAGACCAGTTTCCCAAAATTGGGCTGAAAATGATGAAACTGGTCTAATTTTTAAATTTAAAAAAAACCGAATTTCGATCTCGCGCTTATAGAGTAGATTTTGTCTCGTCAATCGTATTATATTTTGTACTCTTTTGAACCATAGTAGAAAAACCTACAGGCTGAAGTAGGTAAGTGATACTTGCCGAATTGCCTCCACGTAAGTCTTCTGTTTGGCGCAGTTCATAGCAATTCTCTTCCAGTACCTCATACCAAATCCATAAATCCTTCCTGACATTGGCAACTCAGAA
Source organism: Liposcelis brunnea (assembly GCA_023512825.1). Lineage (NCBI taxonomy): Eukaryota > Metazoa > Arthropoda > Insecta > Psocodea > Liposcelididae > Liposcelis > Liposcelis brunnea. The sequence continues at coordinate 11,943,343 of CM042066.1, forward strand.
CATCTTAGGCCTGCTCTGTATCCGATCAGTGGCCTCCTCCTAAGACCCGGTTACTCCTTTCCTCCCTTTCTTCTCCAATAATTTTACTATACAAGAAAACTTTTAGAATATCATAATAAACCACAATCGATCAAAGATACTCAAACACTAAACCTCCCCCGAAAACTTTCAAATTAAAGAAAATTCCCTTTACGGGATAGTCCGAAGTTTAAGGACCTCTCGACCTTTAAATGAAATTCCAAAAAGTTTAAAGGAAAAACCTTTCACCCCTTGAGAAACAAATTTTCCTTTGTGCACGGAGCTAAGATTGAATTTTACTGTTTCCCCAAAATTAAGCTTTTGATCGGTGAAATGTTATTTTTCAATGTTGAGGATCAGGAGTTTTTTTATCACGTAAAAGAAGGGAGGGGATGTAGGGGTAAAAAAGAGGGGAGGGGGGGCTCAACCGTGGATTCAAAGGGTAAGTTTAAAGATAGAGGAATTAGTCGTGCTGGAAAGGGTGTCTTTAATATACAAAGTGTAGCCATGTTCCGTGAAATCGAGTTATCGAATACATGCTCTTTCGGCTGACGAAACTTTCATGGGGGTGCTTTTATCAAACTTGTAATCCTTTCACGGCTCCGAGTTTCACCGGATTACCGATTGGTCAACCTTTGATTTTTTTTTCCTCATCTCCCTTCCAAGGGGTAAAAACTTTTTTTTTTTTTTTACATAAAAATGGTCATCTAATAAAAGTAAAGATACCGGGAAAAAGGGTCAGAAACAAAAACACCTCGTCCGATCACGTCCTAAATAATGAATAAACCTCCTGGGATTGTTTTTCACAAAAGTTAACTTTACGAAAGTGTTATCCGTAAAGTTATGAAGATTATACAAACCGGGGCTCTTTTAAAACTCGAAAGGGTCATTTATATAAGGCAAGAAAATACTTTCCCCACCGGAGCTTATCGAAAACGACAAGATTTGTCGAGTTACCAAACTATGGGAAACCGCAAATGCATGGGAGGAGAGTGAACAAAGCCTTAAGTGGGGATGGAGTCTTCTTTCTCTCTTGCCACGGCTACTTCAAGGTGGGAGGAATGTCGCAGACCTTGTGGACGTTAGTGTTTGCTGAACGGCTTACCGACCCCAGGTCGTAACAAGTTTCCTTTTTAGTTAACAAGGTGGAGAGGGGGGGAGTTTAGGATATCAAATGAAACATTCTGCTTATTTAATTTTAACCTCTTCCAGAGAAGATCTTAGTTACAAATGATCAAAGGAAATGATTTTATTTTATATGCCCACGTTTTAATTCGTATTATGTTTTTGTTCGAGAATGCCTCCTGAGACGATTGTTTCCGCTCTGCATGTCAGTGAAGGTGGAGATACTTTGTAAATTAAATCAATTATGCAGATTATATCAAAAGATTTGGCCAACCCTATTAGTAAGGGCTGGATTTCTCTCCCTGTTGAGAACTAAGCACCGTCGAGATTTTACGCATTGTAAGCTCGTATGTGAGGAGGTTACAATTCTTAGTTTGAGGGCTCTGGAGGATCTGAAGCTCTAGTCGTCCTGACGCGCCTTCCGTTTGGCAGCGTTACTTCCCATAAAAAAAATTTCTGAGGACTGTTCTTCTTCTTACAGTACCTTCCCGCGTGTCTTTACAGTGTCTTGCACAGCAAACCCTCGGCCATGATGGCTATACTAGGTAGCTTAATGCGGTGGCTTTTCCATACCTTCCACATCGCAGCACAGGAGCCATACCGTCAGTCCTCGACTCAGCCTCCTGCTTTCTGGACTTAAGCCTAGCCAACTTTTACCGTCTTCAGCCTTAAGCCAGTACTGGTAGGACTGCTGCCCCCTACCAGAACCCTTACCAGATACCTCTTGGGTCAGAAGGAATAGGAGGTATAACAATAAAAGTGGGGGAAGATTGCGCTCATGAATAGCTTATACTCGTAAGACCTCAACATTATGGCCGCTGTACATGGATCCTTATGGAGCTCGTGACGTCATCTTTATACCAGCTATTTGAAGCTCGTCAAGGGCAGGTGCGCCAAACCTGAAGCAGGACTGTTAATGTTCCCACCGACTACCCTATTGACTCTGAGGACTCTAATGAAGACCTCCGAGGACTGTAATGACTCATAAACTCTTCATTATTATCACAGTTGGCTCGAAAATAAAATCAGTAGGCAGACATCAAAACATTAAATAATATCCGTCGCTTTTTTATCTCATTCAAATAACTTTTAAAAAAACTTTTATTTTTTAAAACAGCAAGATTCTCGAAGAAAAGCGATAAATCAAAAATGTTAAAAAGTTTGCGTGACATTCGCGAATACATTCCGTCAAAACAATAGCCAGAAATAAGAAAGGCGTGCACTTTGTTTATAGCAACTATAAAAGTCAGCTAACCATCTTAAATAAAGAAAGGATTTAAGTGGGTCAATATTTCAAGTCGGTTCCTTAGTGTAAATAATCCAACGCCTCCTTTCCTTCTCGATAACTAATTCGAGACGTTAAAAAAGGCAAAAGGTTCGATCTTTTTTTTTTTATTTTGGAAAGGTTTTCGAAATTGGGATGAGGGAATCAATAATTCAAATGAAGTTTTTTTTTTTTACGAAAGAAATTGACCCTTGAATTTTCGAGGTACCATGATAACCATTTTTCATTTTCCAAATATCAGATATCAAGGCACCTCTTGGAGAGACGTGATCCAATTCCCTACGTGATCCATGTTGTTCCCTGTAAAAAAACATTTTCGCATCACCCTCTTTTTCGAATTTGCGACTCTTAATATATCTGCTGCATCTAATTTTAAAAGGGCTTGCGTGTTTCCCTTAAATTTCCCATTTAACGAGTCGTTCCTCAAAGTCTTACCAAAGGCGCTGAACAAGCACAAGTTAGTTAAGTAGGGGGAGGAAAGGAAGGAAGGAAGGAAATGGCATTTTGAATTCGTCCGAAGACGTTTGAAATTATAGCGGGATGTACAGAAAGAAACTAAGCTGGGAAGTCTGTCTTTGTAAATTGAAGAAGAAAAGCCCGGTTGGTAAAATAGTTTTAAAACCGAAGAAGTGATTCAATTCCTAGCGAAAGTTTTGTAACTTTGGAAGCCACGCACTTTGAATGTGAAATACCACAGTCTTTCTCTCCTTGCACCTTACCTACAATCTCCGAACCTCCTCGACTCATAATTTTCAATTTTCCTTTTCTGCTCCTCCTCCCCCCTCCCGATTCAACTTCAGCACCCTTTTCATCCTTTACAATTCGCCTGAGTAACTTTGCGACTCTCATTCTAATATATGCTAATTGATATTTCCCGTTTTCCAACTTCTTCGATATTCTCTGATTATCTAGAGTCGGTCGATTGTTTCGAAAGTAGCCCAAATTGCTGAGGTGCGGTTTTAAGTGTAGGCGGCTTGGGGTTGTGCCCGTAAATGCGGATGGATTTTGTATTGTATTCGGATTTGAGGTTTTGTGGTTGGCTACCATAGTTGGCAATCAAAATAGAGTTCGAAGTAAAGGGTTGGGGCCATTCTTTCTCGGGTGAGTCGATCAAACTCATTAGACCTGAATGTTTCAGCTGAGAAGCTGCCTCGATAACCTGAAATTAGATTTAGGCATATTTTGTGATAAAATATTTTTTTTAATACAAAATGTGGCAAAGGAGGCAGTGCTGGCGGGATCACATACACTTAGTGAAGAGTAACAACCAAAAGCGAGTGGCATAGAAAGGGAATCTCTGAGGCCGTTTGGCCGGTTGTTGGCCAAATTTTTAAATATTAGCCCAAAGACCAAACTAAATTTCAAAAATTGCCTTATTAATTCTTTAAATTATCATGCTAATGGGAAAAAAATATTGATTTTATTATAATATTTCAGAAATATTTTGCAATATTTATAAAACATTGTAAAAAAAAATTAAAATAAAAACGAATATTTACTAAATAGTTTAAATAATGTTGTAAATATTCATTTTTATTTCTTATTGGGACAAATATTTCTAAATATTTCTAAATATTTTATAATATTACAACAATATTTGAGCTCAATAATGAGCTCATCTGCATTTAAATGCATAATCGAAATATTTTGAAAATATTTTTTAAACATTCGTGCAATATTTTACAAATATTTGGTGAAACCAATTCAAATATTTGAATGATACAATATTCACATAATATTTTCCAAATGTTTCAAAATATTATTTTGATTGTACATTTCCCGTTGGGATTCTTCCTCTTGGGATGCCCACCTTGATTTCTCTTAGGTCATCAACTTAAAAATTCTGAACACTCTCCCCGTTTAATCCTAATCCCGAACCAGTCACAGCTTTAAAATGTCCTTTTAATTATTTCAAATTAGAAAGCACAAAAGGAAAAATTGGATCCTTAAGAAACTTGATGAACCGACAACGTAAAATAGATTACAAGATCGAAAAAGGAGTAAGACAGGAAGGCAGCAGCTTAACGAAAAACGTTGTTTGAATATCCTGCATGAACTTCAATCCCCTTTTTAAAATATACACGTCTTCTAATTGAGCTTTTTCAAGGCTTTTAATTTCACCCTAGACACCTTTTTTTATAATAACCAACTTAGCGAAGACAATCAGGAATTTAAATTTCTTTAGAAAAGCCTTTTCTTTGAGGCGCCCATCTCCACTTCCCCTCTCTCTCTTTTTTTTTTTTTTTGCGGCCCCCTTTTCCCTTCTTTGCCAATGTTATCTCGACTCTCTTTGTTTCACCCATTAATCCTTTCTTTTCACTTTCACTTTCATTTTCTGCTTCGTGCCTTTCGTTCCAGTTAAAATATTTTCATATACAGGGGAAGGATGATTTTTTTTTTTTTTGCTTTATCCTCCTTCTTTTTCCATTCTTCCCTTTGTCTTTTTTATTGAATTTATAAGTGGTAAAAAGATTTGAATTCCATTTCCGATAAGTTAAGATGAAGGAAAATGGCTGTGGGAAGACTTTCAAGTTTTCGAGAAAGTTGGCGTAAAGAGTTCTAAAACTTATTATTTGTTGTCTTAGGTTTTCTCTCCAGAATCATTTTTAAGTTTTTTTTTACTATTAAAGAGACTAGGGTGGCGAAGATAAATTTTTTTTTTCCATCCTTTAGAAAACCGGATAAAATAAGAGGTTTTTAAAGCGAAGTTCATAACAGTTGTTTCATCTTTAATATTAAATGAGAATCTATCACAGAATCTTTTGTGACGTTTACTTAAGCGCTGGTTCAATTTCGGAACAATGTAAGTCGTTTCTTTGTCAGATTAAAATTTTAAGTTATCCCAGAAGTTTTTAAGGAAGTAGGTTAGGTTTTTAGTTAATTCAGAGCAAGATGCTAATCTGCTTTGGCGTTTAAAATTGTGTTGCGTCGGGTTGTATCAGGCATTGTAGACATTCCTCTGGTTTATTCTGTTCAGACGTTTTTTTTCCCAGTTAGGAAAAAAATATGTTAAAAATGTTTGAGGAAATTTTTTTGGAAACATTAATGTTTTGACTATGGTTGAGGGATTTTTTTAAGAAATGTTAATGTTTTGACAATGTTTAAGGGATTTTTTTGGAAATGTTAATGTTTTAACAATGTTTGAGGAACATTTTTTGGAAATATTAATGTTTTGATAATGTTTGAAGAACATTTTTGGAAATATTAATGTTTTGACAATGTTTGAGGAGATTTTTTGGAAATATTAATGTTTTGACAATTTTTGAGATAATGTTTTTGGAAATATCAATGTTTTGACAACGTTTGAGGAGGGATTCTTTTGGAAATGTTAAAGTTTTGACAATATCTGAGGAAACTTTTTTTGAAAATATTAATGTTTTGATAATGTTTGAAGAAAATTTTTAAAAATATTAATGTTTTGACAATGTTTGCGGGATATTTTTTGGAAAAAATAATGTTTTTACAGTGTTCGAGGAAATGTTTTTGGAAATATTAATTTTTTGACAATGTTTGAGGAGATTTTTTCGGAAATATTAATGTTATGACTATGGTTGAGGGATTTTTTTGGAAATGTTAATGTTTTTACAATGTTTGAGGAACATTTTTTGGTAATATTAATGTTTTAACAGTGTTTGAGGGATTTTTTTTGGAAATATTAACAATGTTTGAGGAAAATGTTTTGGAAACCTTAATTTTTTGACAATGTTTGAGGAATATTTTGAAAACATTATTGTTTTGACAATGTCTCCTAAACAATTGAATAAATATCTATTCTGAGAATTTTCGATGTAAACAAATGAAAATATTTGGGTAGTCTTTGCCAATATTATTCAAATATTTCCAAAATAATGTTTTTCGAATATTATAGATCATTTAAAATTATTTTTATATTAATAATATTTGAAAATATTTATAAAATGTTATTTTAGAACACTTAATTTTTAATGTTTTTTCAAAATATTCTCGTCATATTTTCTAAATATTTATTAATTGAAAACGTTTTCAGAATATAAATATTTTTACCCTAACTTGGTAGCCATCGACCATTACCAAAAATATGATTCAAAGAAATGTAAAAAAAATTTTAACGAGGAAATTGCTTCGCCTACTTCCCACCTACCCGAGACAATAATCCCTGAAAAAACTGAAACGTTACCTTTTGACCCTTACGAAATTAATTTTCTCATTCCCTTTTTCCCAACGTAAAACGTCGCATCATATAATAATAATATCAGTCCGTTTAACTTTGTTAAAATTTTCACTGTGAAAAGTTGACATATCATTTTGCGTTTGAAAGCTGCGGAGATTGAAGATGTTACTGCATAATTAGATCATCTTAACATTTTAGCTCTCTTCCTCTTCTCCGTTTCTCCTTTTATTCCCTTTGAATTTTAACATTTATCCCGAAAAATAGAGTTTTGAAGGAGCTTTTCTGTCACTCTATTATTTGTGTTCTTAGTAAACTTCATAGAATAGTTTTGAATACAATTAAAGATGTAGAATTCTTGACATTGTATTTCCGCATTATTTCACTTTGCATAAAAGATGGGGAACGGATTTATTGTTCGGGCGGTTTCTGCGGTTTTTCCTCCCCTTTAGTTGATTTTCAACCTGCTTCAAAAAAGCAACCGGATTAATGTTGTTATTTTTTTTTTTTTTTGCAGAACCAAATTTCGTGGGTTCCTATGACGTTGGCCAGTATGTTTTATTCTTCTTCCGAGAAACGGCGGTCGAATACATTAACTGCGGTAAAAGCGTTTATTCGAGAGTCGCCAGGGTCTGCAAAAGGGACACGGGAGGTAAAAATATCCTCTCACAAAACTGGGCGACTTATTTGAAAGCAAGATTGAACTGTTCCATCCCGGGAGAGTTCCCTTTTTATTTCAATGAGATACGTAAGTATTGTTACGATTCATCATTTTTCACCCAAAAAAAAAATTTTTTGTTGAATAATTCGACCTTTTGTTTTTCAGAGAGCGTTTACAAAGTTCCGGGAGATAACAGCAAGTTTTATGGAGTGTTTACAACCTCGATGAACGGTTTAATGGGATCGGCCATTTGTTCCTTTGATATTGGAGCCATCATGGAAGCGTTTAGGGGACGTTTTAAAGAGCAAGCGACTTCCAGCTCCGCATGGTTACCGGTATTGAGTAACAAAGTCCCGGAACCGAGACCGGGTGAATGTGTTAACGATACTGAAACATTGCCAGGTGAGTATTAGTAATAATTTTAGAGTTTATATTTTTTAAGCACAGGACGGTGTAAAAAATGTTATTTCTTTGTAGCCTGATGATGATGATTTTTGAATAGGAATCGAAACATTGCGTTGAGTTGAAAAAAGTTTTGTACAGTTTCATAATACAATAGACTCCTGGGCCAAGCCGGTTCTAGGCCAGCGGTTCGGCCAGGCGCGACTTTTGGGCCGGGTTTGGGCTCTGATTTTGTGCTGCGCCATCTGGTCGGGCCGGGCTCTGGCCGATTGATTTTGTTTACATTACGTATTAAATATCTGACTTCTGTGTTAGGATTTCTTTCTTTCGAAGAAAATTAGGAAAAAATGATCTAATTTTTAAAAAAATTCAGGCCGGGTTGGGATCGGGCTTCAAAAATTTTCAACCTCTTTAAGCTCTGGCTTTTGTAGTTGGACCTGGCCAGCTCGTTTGATGATTTGGGCCGAATCGGATTGGGCTACAAAATTTATGTTGGGCCGGGCTCTTGGGCCCGCGCAGGGGTCTATAACCCAGGAAACACGAAAATAAAAATCTAAGAAGAGGAACGAGAAAAAAAACCTTTAAAAAATTTTTATAATACTTCTGATTTTCTTGCCAAATTTTTTTTAAAGATTTACAACTCTTTGAACTAGGATCATTGTTAATATTATAGCTCGCAGAGCTTTGATCGAATTGGAAGATTGTGTAGTTGACGCGCGAAATCGGCAGATATAGAAGACACTAAAAATAAAAATAATGGCTTTGATCAGGGAAGAATGATATATTTTAAAGTTTAAAATTATAACTCAAAATTTTTTTCGAATTATAAAGAAAAAAAAAATAAGCGGAAGTAAATTTTTAAAGGGTAATACGCTTGAACTGATCTTACTTTACCGTTTAATGGTTTGAAGTCATTTTCAGTTGCTAAAAGCGTTTTGAGTTTCAGTGGCGTAGGCTCGTGAGAGCTTTTGGGTTTATAGAAAATTAGGATGGGATAAAATTGGGAGGAAATGAAAGGGTAATTTTTACTCAAAGTGCTTGAGAGTTGATAAAACTAATAAAAAGCTATAAAGATTCGGAAAAGAAAAGTCGGTCCCGTTCCAAAATCAGCTTTGCAGAATCAAATTCTAAATTTTTTCGGGCGCTGAGACAAAGAAAATTTTAAATTTTTCTTTTGGAATCAATTAGAAATAAAATCAGCTTAAATAATCATCTGGATGGTTTTTTTTTGCTCAACAATTTTCCATAAAATTGTTTTCTCTTTCTAAAAAATTTTTCTTTCATGTTTTCCACTTACAACAATTTTTTTTAATTTTTCCAATCTCGGCAAATTTTTTTGAAAATTTTTTTTGAGCTCAAATATTTTTTTAAAATTTAATTTTTGTACTAACAATTTGTTTCAAGTTTGTGAAATTTTTTCAAGGCTTTTAAGCTCTTTCTGGAAGTTTTCAAAGACGTTTCGAAACATTTTCACGGTTCCTGTAAAAAGCTTCTAGCGTTGAGACCCAAAATGAACTCTTGTAGTATTCTGAAAAAAAATATGGAATTCGTACCGTGTGTGAAATAAATCGTTTTAAAATGAGAGTTCAGTGAATGAAAAAGCCTTGGGGCTCTTAATTTGTAAATTTCCCTTTGTATCCCTTGGATAAAATGTGCTAATGATGTCGAAATTTGATGAAATTTACCTGAATCGGAAAAACTACCCCTTTACTGTTGAAATTCATTCAAAATTTTTTCCCTATAACATTTTTCACCAACATAAAAATACTATTATTAGCTTTGTCAAAAATTCAATCGTTATCGATAAAATATACGAATGAAAATGAAATTTAATGGGAAGCTCTGTATTAATTAGAAACGATTTTTATCTCAGTTGTCATTCAAATTAGTTTCGATCTAACCGCACTGATTATTTTTTTATTTTTTTCCAGACACTGTTCTAAATTTCATTCGATCTCATCCACTAATGGACGAGGCTGTTAGCCACGAAAATGACAGACCAGTCTTCTATAAAAGAGATTTAATATTCACTCATCTCGTAGTAGATAAAATAAAAATTGAATTATTTGGAAATCAATTGGAGTATACTGTTTACTACGCCGCCACAAGTAAGTCTGATTTCTTTGTTAATTTTCCTGGCATCATCGCAGAAATTTTAAATTTATTTTTTATTTTTTTTAGATACGGGTAGAGTGTACAAAGTAGTCCAGTGGAGAGACGTCAACGGGGAACCGTCCTCCGTATTGCTGGACGTGTTCGATGTGACGCCCGGGGAGCCGATTCGCATCATGGAAATTTCTCATCAGCACAAGGCTCTGTACGTTGCGTCTGATCATCGAGTCCGTCAGATTGATCTCGTTATGTGCAACAAAAGATACGATAACTGCTTGCGATGCGTACACGATCCCTATTGCGGATGGGATAAAGACTCAAACTCGTGTAAATCATACACCCCCGGTTTGCTACAAGACGTGAGCAATTCATCGATTAGCATCTGCGATTCATCCGTAGTTAAAAAGAAAATGGTGGCCACGTGGGGGCAAAGTGTTCATTTAGGATGCTTTTTGAAAGTTCCAGAAGTTTTGTCTTCTCAAAGTGTTACATGGTATCATTATAGTAAAGAGAAAGGGAGATACCAAATCGTATTTAGGTGAGTGTATTGGAGTTTAAGATTGAACTGGAGTTCTTTAAAAAGTAAAAACGAAGGGAGAAAGGGAATTTATTCGAGAAGAGTGCAATAGTTCTGAGAGTTGACCTCTATTTGCCGCCTGGATAACCCAGAGGACTTTTCTGAATGACCATTGTGGTCCTTGTCTGAACTACAATATGGCGACCAGCGACTTTTCTCCGTTTAGCCAATTACGAGACGTTAGCGACATCTAACGGTCAATCCTGAAACTAATGCCGCACTAATGTTATATTTAGTGACCCTTCTGGGAACTTTAATCCTGTGCTCAGTGCTCCCTTTTGTAGTTTATCTGAACAGAGTATAAAATTTGAGTTGTCTACTGCGGTTTTTTAAATGTGCATTGTGATTGGCTGACAACTCTAATTTTTCAGCCATTTAATGAGTCTGTGTGCTTTTTGGCTTTAATTTAACCTCAACTGGTTACAATTCTTGCCTAGCTAATCAGAAAGTCACCTAATTGGCGACTTTGCCTGTAAGACTAACTTTAAGCCGAAAAATTTTGTTCCCAGCAGAAATCAAACATTGTCCTATTTCCAGTAAAAATCCCTTATTTTGAATGTAGCCAATGAAGGTCTCTATTTCCAGAATCAGTAGACAACTTGAACCAGAAAAAGACTTTGTTTGACAAGAAAAATTCTTAAAGAATTCGTTAGACAAGAAAAAATTCTGAAAAACTTCTCTTGACAAGAGAAATTCTGAAACAATTTGTTCGACATGAAAAAATGCTGAAAGAATTTGTTTGACAGGGAGAAATCCCGAAGAATTTTGTTTAACAGAAAAAAATTCTGAAAGAATTTGTTCGACAGGAAAAATTTTAAAAAGTTGAAATTGCTCAGCGACTCCTTGGGAAAAATTCTTTAAACTTAAAAGTTTTTATTTTTTCCATTAAAAAACCTTAAAGTCTTAACTTCTATCTTTGAGCTCATATTAAATTAATAGTTCTAAAAAATTTTTTAATTTAACCTTACTTTTTACTTTTCAGACCTGATAAATACATTGAAACAAGTGAACACGGTTTGGTAATCATAGCCGTCTCCGAAGCAGACGCAGGTCGCTACGACTGCTGGATGGGTGGCGCCCTACTTTGTTCATATAACATCACCGTAGATGCACATAGATGTACTTCACCTAAGAAAACCAACGACTATCAAAAAATATATTCGGATTGGTGCCATGAATTCGAAAAATATAAAATGGCAATGAAGTCGTGGGAAAGGAGGCAGGAGGTTGGTATTAGCTGCTAGAACAAATTTAAATGAAAGCAATAATACTAATATCTCTTCTTACTTATTTCAGCAATGCAGTTCTAGGACAAACGACAGCCATCACCAAAATACTCTCTCAAATGAAATAACACAAAGTCTGAGAACGCCTTTGGTCTGATAGCTCAACACAGCTTGAATAAATTAAACATTGGTGCTTCTCTGCAGTTCATCTGCCTTTGTATTCTTTTCTTTTAATTTTTTTTTAAATAGTAGGAATCCATTTGAAAAAAAAATCAAATAATTTTATGATCTCGACGAAACTCTCTTTTATCCGATTAATTTTTTTGACAATATTTAATTAATATTGTGTGCATTGTGCAGTTATTAAAATCAAAAAAAAAAAAATAAAACGCAAAAAACTAGCAGTAAAACTCATTTTAATTTTTTTTTATTGGTGGAAGAAGAACAATTAATTTAAAAAAACATAAAATGTCCGTCCACCAAAAAGTACTTAAATTACTGCTAGATGACTTGAAAATCTCGAATTATGACGTCTAAAAAAAAGTGCGGAGGAAAATTTCACAAAAAATAGTTATAAGCGGATTTTTAATTTTTTTGAAAATAAAAATCCGTAGATTTATAAAAATTGTAAAATATTATTGGAACAATAACTTTTTCTATTTTTAAGACTTAGTTTTTAAAGTCGAAAATCGATTAGGTCGGATCTTTTAAAATTAAACTGTCAAATTTTTATTTATTTAAATTTTATTTTAAGTTTCATTGAATCGGAAAATCCAAAATTTTGAAAATCGGACTATATTTTAGCGTTCAACGTGTTTTTATGTTTTTAATGTTGGTAACACTGCTTTAATTTTGTTTCATTCGTAATCATATTTTACAACCTCGGACTAATGTAAAAGTTGAAAACAATATTTTAACTTTTGAAGTTATGAAGCTTTCAAAGTGTAAGGAAAATTTTAATGTGTTTATCGCTAAATAAACACATCTTAAAGATATTAAATATCGTTTTTATTATGTGACGGGAAGTATTCTAACTGAAAATACTCGAAAACTTTATAATTCCGATTCATTAGGTTCCTAATTGTTTTATTTTGTGTGTGTAAATGTTTTCTTTTGGAAATTTTTTAGGATATTATTTTTTAAGCAGCTCATTTAGCTTTGGCGAGAAGTCTTTGAAATATTACATGAGCTTAAATTCGGTTACTTTCACTTTTGGTAATGCTGCGAAGTAAAAACCTAGATTGGCCAACTGCTGATACAGCTATAGATAAAAAAAAGACATCCAGCAAGAATTTCTGGGCTTAAAAAATTTTTACATATAAATAAAAATTTATTTATACCATGAAAATTTTTGTGCTCATTTAATATTTCAATGACTTCTTTACTGGGCTGTTTTTTTAATTAAAATGTGTGTTTGACTGTTAGTTTAATTTTTTTTACTTTTTTAATTTAAATTTAGAAAATAAGATCGACGAATGATTTTAAAAGATTTAGACGAATTTGTACTTTAAAAGAAAAAACTCAGTGGTTCCGGGATTTTTTTTCGGATTATGTAAATAAGTTGAAAAAAAAATTTTTACTATACTATAGTTAGTTTGTAAATGCTGATTAGGAAAATTGAATGATGCAGCAACAAAAAAAATAATTAAGATATTCCGGACAATTCCAGTGAATTTAAAAGAAGACATTTTTAAAATAGAATTAGAGAATTTTGTGATTTTTTAGCCGATTATGTTTTAGATTGTTTTAGGCGATTATTTCTTTTTTTTCTAATTTAGCTGAATACTCGGTTTTTTATAGTTTATAAAATACAAGTGTGTGATCTAAAAGGTAAGCGGCTAAATATTATGATTTTCTATTCAGAAGATTGTATCGAAATTTAATTATAAAGAGAAATTAGTTCTATTTTTTTTCATAAGAATTTGGTGTTTAAAAAAAGCCATTTACAATTAAATCGAAGCCAACAGTTGATATTTTCTTTTAAGAAGATATGTTTTATTTATTTTTAACAATCCTATCATTGTAGATCTTTACCTTTCCTACCCTAAGCGGGCACACTGTCACTTAAAAGTTGCTAGATTTCCCGCTATTTTGCCATTAGAAAAAAAATTAGTTTTTCGCGGGATTGCCCTCCCTCTTCGCCTGCTGCGAGCTCGGAAGTGCTCATGGATGCTCATTTCTATACGGGAATCTTCGTTTTTTTGGAAATTTGGCGCTTCTGTGCTACGCTCTGTAACTGACTATTCATATGAGCATTTGAGTCTTTGCTGCTTTCACAAAAGCTTTTTCTTCTTGATCAGGAAATCTGAAAAAGAAATGCTAATAACACTTGAAACCGGTTTTTAAACGAGATTTTCGGAATTTTTCCGAGTCCCAGAAGTTTGACCGTTTTTTCACCCAATTGAAAGGAAATTTCCATCACAAAATATGGGATGACCCAATTTTGACAGTTTTTCAACCCAGACTTACGGAAACGCACCTAAAGAGGTTTCTCTTCAAAAAAATATTTTTTACAAGTAGATTCTATAATTTTATGCCTTAAATATTTTATTTTTTTAAAAAAAAGGAGCTAATTTGACCGCAACCCCTACCTGAGCAATCATCCGCCATTTTTTTTTCAGTTCATTTCATTAGACGAGCTTGTTGTATTTGGTTGTTCGGCGGAAGTAAATTTTTATCTATCATTTTTGAAGTGATTTTCCAGTTTAAATTATGTGATAAATAGTTTGCAATTGATGAGGTAAAATCATTTGTGTATTGTTAAAAGTTTAAAGCTGTGATTTGATTAATCTAGCGCACGGCAGTTCGATTTCATAGCATTCATTTAATTGAAAGGGTTAACAGGTGAAGCAGTTCCGTTCATTTTCATTGGCTCCCATCAGTCCCATCTCGCGAAATTTCGTCATGAAAACAAATTATTTTGCTAATGTTTTTTAACAAGAACGATTTTCTTCAAACATTTTGCTCTTTTTTTAAAATCATTAGGAAAAAAATCATATTTTTATATTGCATAACGGGGAAATCGAGAGCCGCCATTTTGTGAACATCCGGCAGGTGGCGCTGTCATCGCAAAGTCTTAAATCATTTAATATACGGTTAGGATTATTCTTCCTTGTTATAAAAGCGGGGTTTTCACAAGAAATACCAAATATTTTTATGTGTAAGTGAAATTTAGAATGTGTAAAGTGTTGTGTGATGTGTTGTGCAAAAATAAATTGTAGGAATTTTGAAAATGGTAAAATGTCAGTGAAAAAAAAGGATGATGGCGGGCCTCGTGGGATCATTTCAGTCATCATTTAAATCGGATCATTCTTCATGCGTTACGTGAGTTAATTTTATTACTTTATTGAATATGAATTCATCTTTGATTGATTTGATGTGTTTTTTAAAGGGACAAGTAAAAGTTAGGTCGAAAATACGAACAGGTGTTTACATAACCTCAACCCGCTTCGATTACCGTTAGAGCTAGTCGTTCGTACGTTTTTTAAATAACAGAAAACAGTGAAAATATTAGGGAATCAGCATTACAACGGTTCTTATGAATGTTTAATATTACAGTGCGACATGAAATTAGTTGTGTGGCTTGAATAATTTGTAATTCTGAATAGGATTTTTTTGTTGCATTAAAATGGCTGCTACACGTCTATATGCTTATCGGGTTAGTTATTGGGGATTAGGGGAATGGGAGATGTGAGAGTTATGTCACATGCAACCAAAGACACATCAGGTTGATCAAATTGTTTTCTTAAATTGTAAAACCGATTTATATTTTATATTTGAATGAAGAATTTTCTGTGACAGAATATTTATATGTAGTATCAAACTCAAAGTACGTTTGTGGTTACCTAATTACCAAAACACAATTTATCGTTACTCTCTTTCACTGATGTCTAAATGCTCATGCTATTTTAAGTAACCAAGGTTTGAGATGTTACTTCAGAGAGTTTTTAAGGCTTGTTTTTGGTATAATTTGCTCAATTAAGAACGTTTTAATACCAGGAATGCCTTATATGTGCTGTTACTTTAATTGAATGATATGTTCTTGCAAAATTCAAGCTGTTTTACTTTTTGAGAATGAACATTAATTGTTGATTAGTTAAAAATTAGCAGATAAGGATAGACATACACATTACTTCACATTTTTGGTGTAGCAAAAATCTAAATGAAGTGGTATTTAGAGGGTTTGACTTTGGACAGTTCATTGTGATTGCTTACCTTAAAAATGGCAATGTGTTAACTTGATTTCAACTTTCAAACCCATAGCTTTGCCTTTGATGTCATGAACAAGTCATGACTTGTTCTTCAATTAGGTTATGCATTCAATATTCGAATATGATGTTTTTAGTTTTGATTTCAAAAAATCCATTTCACAGTCGCAAAACTAATTTTTTCTTTTTTTCTTTTCAGGTAAGTCAGATTTTTTTTCATCAGGCAAGGGGTTCAGTCGATATTTACCAAAGTGGCCACATACTCATTTTTAGGTTTTTGTAGCTTTTGGTAAGCTTGTTTATAGCTATTTTTTTGAATTTTTAAAATGGTTTTCTGCCTGGATATTGTTATTTTGAGATTGTGTGTCGTTTTTATGAGCTGGATCTTAGAAAGTGGTTGATGTCGGGTGAATTGAAATGGTTTAAGCATTTACAAGGCCAGAGATGAAATTTGGTCTAGTCGAAGATTTATTTTGAGAATCTTTCCACTGCTGAAAACTGTCTGTCAGTTAAACCGATCAAAAGTTTGCTGGTTTTTATTTTTTATACTGTACATTGGGGTTAATTTTGATTCTTTAATTTTTGTTTTGCTTTGAAAGTTCATTGTTTTAAAAAGGAGATATGCCTGTGGTCACTTTGGTATTTACTGAGGCTGGAAGAGCTGGTTTGAAGCCTTCCAATTTTTTCAAGACTAAGTCTAATAAAGACAAGACGGGGAATCCGCGAATCTGAATGGCTGGTATTATTAATTTCGGTTTTCTACTGGCGTATTTATCGAAATTCACTTTGTGATTCGTGTTTAAAAAAATGAAGACTTAAAATAGAGGTGAGTTGCAAAACATGTAAGTACCATTCAATCATTTCATTTAAAATGATTTTTATTCAGAAAAATCTTGACATAGAAACTGAAATCTGGTGCAATTATTTCAAGTCCTATTTACCTTTCACCTTTTAGAAACTTTTAGAAGGTTGCCTAATTTTTGATCTAATACTTGTAAATAATCGCCCTCATTCTTTGTTGAGCTTGGAGTCTTCTCGGTGACGGCTTTCACCGATTTTCCTTTCTGTTTTTTCTCTTGTAAAAATTCCTCAGCCATATCTTTCATTTCTAACAAAGTAAACGATGATACTAAAGACTTCTTTTCGCCAGTAGCTCCTATAAGAAAACAGGTTTGAAAAAGGCCATGATTTTTACTCAAATTTAAAAATCATAAAATTACCAAAATAAAATTTTTCATCATGCTGCCGGTAATGACGCCGATAGCTTTCTTTCAAAACAATCGTCATCATTGCTTTCTCTCTTTCTAATTTCTTTAGCTTTTTGTTATCAGTTAGCAAAGCTTTTGTAATGCACTTCATTCCCTCAAATCGAAACACATCCGGCTGGGCAAAATGCACGAAACTATCATATTTCTTTGTAAAAATAATTTCTTTCTCTAATTTTTCTTCTTCAATCGGTTCTTCGGGAATTTCCTTTGATTCTTTTACAGTTTTTCGTCCCCCGAATCTCGAACACAGATTACCGCCTCCTTTAAGCCTCAAAACCCCACTGCTTCCTCCTCTTAACCTCAAGACATCTCCCTTATGATTAGTCGATAGTCTATATTTAATATACTTGAATATATTATACTTATTTGATAATTTTAACGTTTTTACTTGTCGTAGATTATAAACAATGATCGATATGAAAAGGTTAAACAACATTGCAGAAATGGCGAAAATAAAAAAGGCAAGGAACAAAGGAGCCAAATACCAGGGAGTGTTGATGAAAACGCTAAAGTCGAACGTATCGTCCATGCTGATGGCTCGATTAATCATCGTTGAAAGGGAAAGAGAGTAACTGCTGAAACCGTAGTCGTAAAATATTAAAGTTAAATGGAAAAATACGGAGAAACCGATGATTAAGACGAACATTTGTAAGGATAAGGATAGAATATGGGTTTTGGCCAGGCGGATTGTTGTTTCCATTTGATGGAATACAACGCGGAAGGTTAATATTTGGAAAAGTTTTATGGTTGATAAACATATCTGAAACAAAAAAGGTGAGTTAGTAGAAGAGACAAAAAATTTCTAGTTTTTATTTGGAGAAATAATAAGATTTCTATTTTTTTTTTTTAGGTATTTAAGAAGAGCAGAGAAGAAAAGCGTGCTGAGGAAATACGCTGGGCTTAAAATTTTAGCCCTGATGGTTTTCGGGGCCCTAGTCAGGACCGTAGTCAAGTGGCACAGTTAGGAGGGGCTTATAACTTAAGTAAGATTGAGAGAGGGCTGCAGAGATTAAAAATTCGATTTTACAGTTAATTGAGGGAGCTCACTTGTTTGATTTTTTCTAAAAAGCTTAAAGCACTCTGAAAATCTCTAAATAAACTTACCAAGACGGCGTTAATGTAAGTGCTGAAGGTATCCCAAGCTGCAGCGTATGAAAAACTGATAAATTTATTATTTGCAGATTTTTCTAAAGTGCGAAATAAATAAGAGACGTAGTAACTGCGTAATATTGTGAATATTATACTTAGAAATCCGATGGAAATTATGGCGAAGTCTAGTATGGCCCATCCACTAAAAAATATAGAAGAGGCGTTAGGCGAATACAAGAAACAAAGGTAATTAAAGGAAATATGTCAGTGCCGTAATAATTTTTTGTGGGCCCAACCGCAAACAGGATTAGGAGCCTTCTTAAATTTTTTCACAACTGTTCTTTGGTGAAACAATTTTTTCTTAGAACTTTTTAGACACTTAATGTAAATCGTAAATCGTCATGCTCATCTCGATTTACCTTCTACTATGATATTACCGGAAAACGTAAATCTTTAAAGAAGTTTTCTGAATCCTTATGCTCTCTCTCACTAAATAAATAAACAAAAATATCGTAAACAGCCCAAGCATAAAACTCGTAATAATTTCAACTTCGTTTTCCATAAACATAAATTTAGTCGTATGAATCTGAAAAATATTTAAATATTTATTCGCTCAAAATTATCTCTTTTATTATTTTTCTTTCGTAATTTTCAACTTACATGAAAACTGGGAATGAAATACCCAACGGCTGATCGTTCTAATATTAAATCCACGACGTTAAATAAATTGGTATCTACACTGTACGTTGTGAATTCGATGAAAACCTGAAAAAATATTTATGAAAAAATCATTCCAATATTTTTTTTTTCCTACTGAGGCTTACTTACTGCTCTTGTTTTAAAATCGATCCACTGAAGCTCATCTAAAAATTTAAGAATAATACGAGAATCGTTTAAACTTTTTGCAAATTCCGCTATGTAACCACCTCCCGGGTAAGTTTTAAATTTAGCATTTATGGTCACGGTTCCAGTTTCCCATCCCGATCGGTAAATCCAAGGCTGGGATATTTTTTCTGAGTATTTATAACTGTCGTTAAGTGTCCAGCTGATTGAGAATGATCTCCGCTCTTCGTTCCATATACTTAATTCAGCAGGGCATTCGTTTTCTCTTGTCGGCACTTTTTTTACAAAATCGCAGCTATCTGAAGCAGGAGGTTGTTGGTAATTTTTTTTTTCTGGAATAATTTTTGAGGGAGCGTGTGAATTATTTTTTACCATTTCTGACTCGAATTTGCCTCATTCGAATTTTTCCAATTAACTTTAAAGATTTTTCCAATGTCCAACCTCTATCGTAGACTCTAGTTTGAGCTTTTTGGTCGTCTTTGTCTTTTTTAATTTCTTTTTCTAGTTCGTTTATGGTTGTGTTTTGATTTACGTTTCTTTTATATTTTATTGGCATAGCTAAAAAAAAATTTAAATAAATAAAAAGTTTGTGTAGGCAAATAATTATCCAATTGAAAGAGTGGGAAAATGAATTCCCAGTAAAGATTGTTATTTTCTCAGATGAGTTTGAGAAAATTCCGCTAGGTGGCTTTAGTGTTATTAATAGTGCGTGAATGGTTCTGATGAAGTCCTATAGGAGGCGGTTCGAGTCCTTCGTGTATGTTTTCCCGTTAGGCTTCATTTTGATTTAGTCGACAAGAAAAAATTGTCAAAAAATTTAGTCGACAAGAAAAAATTATCAAAAGATTTAGTCGACAAGAAAAAATTATCAAAAGATTTAGTCGACAAGAAAAAATTATCAAATGATTTAGTCGACAAGAAAAAATTATCAAAAGATTTAGTCGACAAGAAATATAATTGTGAAAAGACTAGTCGACTAGACAAATTATCAAAAAAGTTATTTGACTATAAAAATTATCAAAAAATTTGCTCAAAGCCAGAAAATCTGAAAAAACATTGATCACTGAACTATTTGTCCCTTGTTGTCTTGATGGCTACTTACACTCCTTCCTATAAATTTTCCAATTTCCTGCGTCTTGAAAAGCCTTATGATGCCATTCCGTCGAATTCACCAACAACGTTGGTAACAGCGTATAATTCAAATAAAACAACAAACTGAAATCATCCAGGCTAATTTTACTATTGCTCAAAAATAAATTTTAAAAAAACCAGAAAAAATTTACTCATGGTATGTTATCACATCCAAAAGCGAAATGCCTTTAATATATCTCCCTTTAACAACCATATTATTGATTACTTCAGAACTATAATAAGCCATCGGGGATTTATTAATTAGGACGACATAATACAAGGCGATCATGAACAGCACGTAGAGAAAAACTTCTATTGTTAAAGTTCGAAGTTCAATCGTGTATTTTATATCTTCAAAGCGATCCTGAGAAATAAAATTAAGTTTTAGTTATAATAAACGCGTCATATGACTAATTAGGAATGTCAATTCAGAAGAAGAAAAGACCTTGCGACAAAAGGTGATTATAGCAATGGTCAATATGAGTGAGACTTGTTATGTACGCATTGAGCAGGAAGAGGGGGGGGAAATTATTGTTGAAACAAACGAGATGGGAAATGCGGATTTTTGCCTTTAATTAAAATGTGATGTAATTTGGCTGCCATATTTTATGGATGAAAAATAGGGAATTTGTCTGATTTTTAGGCGTAGGAGTTTGTTGGAGACTTTTTTGGAGCGTACTTAAGATTTTTACTTACTTTAAGTTTATATATCGGGGTTGGCTCATATGCCTCTGAGTATTTTTTTCTGTATTCCAATACTTTGTGAAGTTTGGCTTCGTTGTACGGGTTACTTAATGATTGTCTTGGGATTTTTTTCCATACTAATTGCGGGGATTTCTAATGAGAAAAATTAAGTTTTTTAAATGATTTTTTTTTTAAAATTCAGGGCTGTAGAGTGATGAAGGGAGTTGGGGTAATTATCTCAGAGGTAAAAAGACCCGAACGAGAGGCTTTTAGGTTGGGACGATGTAGCTCTAAAAGGCAGCTATGAAAAAATGAGGCCATAATCTTATTCCATCTATTTCCATATTTATTCTGAAAAACCAGTTTTGATTGAAGTCTTATGTATAGCCGAACATTTTTGGTTTCAGCCTCAAATCAGGAGTGTGGCTTGGACCAATCAATCGTGTCCTTCCTAATATTATCTTGACTTCAATTTTTCTGACTTCAAACTCTTTCTATATTTATTTTTAAATTTAGAAAGAAATCGCCTGCTTACCTTTAAGATATAGCCTTTCAAAACAGTTAATACTAATATCCTAATGGGTTGAGTGACGATAATACTGATAAAAAATGAAGAAAGAACTGTGGTCAGCCATAAATAGCTTTTTATGAACCCAAATTCCATCCCGTATAGAATTAGGATTGTTGAGGATGTGATAATTATGGTAATGCAGAGGAACCTAAGACCAAAAAATGATAAGCTTTAGTTATTGGGGTTGCAGCTATGTGCTGCTGTTGTTGGCAGTCTGCTGCTCCTGCTTACCAAGCTATGTATTTGACCCAGTGCGGAAATAAATATTCTTTCTTCTCTTTTGGAAATTTTTCGGTGTCATGACCAGTTCTTTTTACTGGAATAAAAAAAACTTGAGTGTATTTTTTTGTTGATATAGTAAAGGAATTGAAATATTTCTTAGTTTAACCCCACATTTCATTAATTTTACTTGTAATTAAGGAGTTGACACATTAGAAACGGTTTGTTATTGTTTACAATATTTAGATCGAGGAATTCGACTTGTTGCCAATGCTGCCAATATCAGGAGCATGTCGAAGACTAAATTTCATGATCATGTAAACAAAGGGATGGAGTTTTGATTAAGATAGCGGTTGGCCGTTGGCTGCTAAGTGCAAAAAGTGATGGGTCTTGGTAATTAAAACTGACAATCTGAAGCTGCTGGCCTCTGGTCTTCGAGAGTAAAGAACTTCGGAGGATATTAGACATGATACTGACAAGGTAAATGTTGATTGGTAGATAAAACCAAAGAGAGGATTTAGGTAATAACTAGGCAGTCTCTTATTTCAGAACTGATCAAGTCCAAGAGGCGACAGAAAGGATGATGAGTGTCACGATTTTTTTTGCTGAACACTATCAAATAAGTGGCACTGCTGGAGCTGCCCATGGTCTACGTCTTCTGAATTGGCCTTTGCGACTTCAGAGAGTGTCATGTAGGATGGGGACCACTTAAAAATATCTGATTGGTGCAGAGCTTGTTTGAAAGTGTGAGGGTGATTATAGGTCCAGGGTAAGTTTTTTAAAATTCTTTATCACTAATTTGATGAGGATAACTGCTTGTGGGGCGTGTGTAAGACGAGAGAATGACGGTCTGCAAAGTACTTTCAAAAGGTAGCTACCAGTTTTAACAGTAGCAATAGCAGTAGCACTCTGCTACCAGTAGCAGAATATGCTCAGTACCTTGTACTATTAAGCATTGCTCCAGCATTGTTCTTATCCCTTAAATCAGTGTAGTTAATGTGCGCCACTGATAATTCTTTTATACTAAAGCAATAACATCATTGCTTCTAGCTAGCCAGGATAGATAAATAACGTTTTTCTTCTTAAAAAATTCGAGTGACTACCTATTGACGTCCTCGATATATGTTGACTTAATTAAATGTGACAATTTTGTAAGCTAATATTTAAGAAGACTTGTTATCATGAATCCCCATTGAATTTTAAACCTTACAAACCTCATCGAGCAATTTATGAATAGTTCGTACTCGCGATCATTTTGCATCTAATCAGAAAAATGTGGTATACGGTGATTAAATTTGTGATGGAAATCTCAGCCATTTTTTTAGTGATATTAATAGTAAAATATTATGTTGATAAAAGAAAAAGTTTTTGGATGGGAAATAAATTACCAGGTCCGAGACCTTGGCCTATTATTGGAAATGCTCTGGAATTTTTAGGTTCAGATTTAGGTAAGTGAGCGAATATTTTTTTTTTAAATAAAAAATTTATTAATTCATTGAAGTTTTTCTTTATAGATATACTAGGAATTGTGAATCGGCTAAATAAAAAATATGGTTTAGCAGCTATTTGGCTTGGGTCTAAACTAAACGTTTTTATCTGCGCTCCAGAGCACGCTGAAATTTATTTGACATCTACAAAATTTTTAGATCATAGTGATAATTATAAATATTTAGAGCCGGCGTTAGGAAAAGGGCTCCTTACATCTAATGGTAAGGATCACTAGTAAAGATCTACAATGTTTTTTTAATAAAAATTTTTTAATTGTTTAAATTTTTTTTAGGTCAGTATTGGAGAAAAGCGAGGAAATTGCTGGAACCTTCATTTCGTTATTCGATCCTTAAAAGTTTTATGCCCATAATTAACGAGCAGACCGACATTTTACTGACTAAGCTAGGAGCGGAAGTAGGAAAGAAATCTTTTTCATTATTTCCGATTATTAAAAATTGCACTTTTGATATTATAACAGGTGAGTGGAACAACAGAACGCTGGTGAATGGAGCAATCATCTTCAATTCCGAGTTCCTCTCCTTCTTCAGGTTTTCTATCTGATCTGCTCCATCTCCCGATCTCTTCCTTGTTGTTGGTAGAACCCTAAATAGAGGGAGAAGCGCCACCGTCGGGTCAAAACATGGAGGACGCCATTTTACCATCCGGTTTAGCTTTTGAGTACGGCCGCCATTTTACCATCCCATGGAAGGAAAGTGGTCCTTCTCCCTGTAAATAGGGCTCTAGTAGGGTGCTCAGCACCATCAGTCATGTGATAGCAGCAACCCTAGAGGTTAAATCTGGTGTTCACCTTATTCATGGGATCTCTTAATTTTTTTTGTTTTTATAGAAACCACAATGGAGGTGAAATTAAATTGTCAAGAAAACGAAGTTCAAGTTCTTCAAAATTCAGATAAACTGATCTCTTTAGTGGGCGCTAGAATGTATAAAATTTGGCAACAGTGGGATTTTTTATATCAATTTCAAAATGATGGAAAAGATTTCTGGAAAAGACTGCAAGAGGTCAACGAATTTGTTGATGAACAAATTAGGATTAAAAAGAAGAGTTACGTAGAAGAAAAAAGTGAAAAAAAAGGATCCATGGAACAATACAAGGTCTTGAAACGATTACTCGAAGATGGAGGATTCAGTAATGATGAATTACGTCAACACGCTTTGACTATTATTGTAACCGTAAGTATATTGCCCTTTAGTCCGATTTTTAGGCGTTAGCTATATTATTATGACAAATTTGCGCCAATCATATTCTATATTTTGAAGCAGAAATTTTTTTCCGCTGCAGTGTATTGTTATCGAGCAATCACACCTATTTTTTTTTTAAATATTTAAAGTCTGGGAGTGGCTGATAATGATTAAGTAACTCCTAATTAAGTTTATTTTGAGTGCAATGATTGAATGATGGCATAAACAACAACAAATATTTTTTGTGGCAGGCTGAACTCTACAAAAAATCCGTCTATTTTTTTTTGCAAGTTTGAACTTGTTTTAATTTTTGTTTTCAGGGGTACGAGACAACTGCCTTAACTGCTTGTTTCGCTTTAGTTTTGTTAGCTATTCATCCTGAAATCCAAGACAAGGCGTTCCAAGAAATTAGTGCAGTATCGGATGAAAAATCGTTAACTGATGAATCTCAAAGATTAGAATATTTAGATATGATTGTAAAGGAGACGTTAAGGTTGTATCCTGCAGCTACTATATTGTTTAAGAAAGCAGCGGAAGATATTCAAATGGGTATTTATCTTTAGGGAATGAAGGCAGGCTCCAAAAAGGGCTTATGCGATTGTGCCACCTGTTCAGATAATGACAAGAATTTTTAAAAACGGTCTAACTGTTAATTTTAGGAAAGTACTTCATTCCCAAGGGGACGGATGTGAGCTTAAACTTATATGCTCTTCACAGACACCCGACTCAATATCAAAACCCAGAAGACTTCAACCCAGACAACTTTTTGCCGGAGAACTTAGCAAAAAGACATCCATACTCGTTTGCTCCTTTTGGTGGAGGACTTAGGAAATGCATCGGTATGTTTCTTATATTTTCTCAGTTAATATGTCTCTTGTAATGTGTCCAATTTAAATTTCAGGTAGCAAGTTCGCCATAATGGCGGTAAAAGTCATTTTAGCCAAAATACTCAAAAACTATAAAGTTGAATGCGATTTTAAAATGGAGGATATCGAGCTTCGATTTAATATTACAACGAAAATGAAAAATGGATTTAACGTCCGTTTATTAAACCGATAATTACTCTCATTTTCTTATGAATGAGGACAACTTACTATTAAGTTCCGGTAATTTTAAAAACAATACGGTAATGAATGAAGTAAAGAAAACAAGACCGTATTCATTGAACGTGCCTCGTAAAAAAAATTCACATGAATTAATTATTATGTAATAACACACCATTTAAAGGACGCGATTTTTTTTTCTAAGCTTTTAAAAAGGTGTCATCCATTTGTAATTTTCCATTACTTGGAAAAAACTTTTTTTTTGTCAAAATTTTTATTTCAGTGAGTCATGATTTTTTTTGATGAATAATTATGATTGTCAAAGTGAAAAAAATTACAAAGGGGGTAATTCAATGAAATTCAATGGCTATTCTCAGTATATTATTTATAATTGCGAGAATTAATGTTTTTTTTTGATTGATTTGGGACATTTTTTCAAGTTTTCTTCGATTATTTTATTTTTTTGCTAAAAAGAATACATTTTTCAAGTGGTTATGCTGTTTGATGTCTGTACTACAATCAAATCCAAAACTAGGTGAAAGGTTTTACCCAATGCCTAAGTATTAGGCAGCCTGGTAGGGAGTGGACACTTCGATGAGTCGTCGGCTGCACACGCGGCTGCATGTTTTCGAATCGGCATCCGCCATGATCTCGAACTGGAAGTCGCCCTGAT
The DNA here is from genome assembly GCA_023512825.1 of Liposcelis brunnea. Taxonomy (NCBI): domain Eukaryota; kingdom Metazoa; phylum Arthropoda; class Insecta; order Psocodea; family Liposcelididae; genus Liposcelis; species Liposcelis brunnea. Next base: position 11,969,313 of record CM042066.1, read on the forward strand.
GGCTAATAGAAAGCTTATGGGGCAATATGGCGACGTCTACTTCGAGAACGTGGCAACCTCGATTGTAGCAGACGACTCCTGCAAGCCTGCAAGTTGTAACTCGTTTAGTAAAGCTTCTTTATTTACCAGTTTGGCAAACTTGAGTTCACGGTTCTTAAATTTAACAAAACATCGAGCAAAGGAATGGATACATGATTCAGTCCAAAATGATAGGAAATTTAGCCTGTCAATGATCGTGTGGTCAATATGACTCCGCCAACCAGTGTAAACATACTTAGCAGAATATAGATAAAGTATTAACATGGGATTTCACGGTGAGCACTGCCTAAGTTTAAAATTCTGCTGGAAATACCTCGTATTTTTTTTTAGGAACTATAAAATTTTTTTTATCTTTTAATTATTATGATTTGAATAAAATTTTCTCACTCTTATCTTGATCATGGTTCGTCGCATGTTTTTTTTTTAAAAACAAGTGACATCAATACAGAATACATGCACATTATTTTCGCACATTTTTTAAGGTTTTCCCGATTTCCACATCAATTACTTTATTGCGTCAGTAAGTTTTTTTTGAAAGGATGAGAAAGTCGTATAAAGAGTAAGTAGCTCCCGCGTCCGTCCCTGTAAGCCACGGATTTTGAACAGTAAACACACTTATTTTAGACTTTGATAGGCTAGGTTAGGTTAGGTTTGGTTTTTTCGTAATCGAGAAAGAGAAAGAATAATTTATTAAATACGAAAGATATCCTTCCAAAAAATTAGAGACTGAATTTTTTAAGAAAAAAATTATTTACATTTAGCAGATGTGTTACAATACACCAAACAAGTCTGAACTTGTTCAAGAATCAAAATAAATCTTGAACAATTGTAAAACATCGATTAAAGTGGTAAAAGCTTGTCTGAACTTGTTAATGTTCGTAAATCTCATTACTGACTTCGCATGGTTCGAGTTTAAACATATTCAAACGTGTTTCAACTTGCTGTAATGTTTGTGTTATCACGTTTTGTAAACTTATGAATTAACAAACTGTTGTTTTTGTTCTCACATGTTATTTACTTCCAGACTTGTCTTTTTTTAACCTCAAATATCGTTCAAGGCTATTAACATTACACTAATTTCCGACCTTGAACTTGAATTTTTTATCGCCTACCCCAAATTATGGAAGCGAATTTTTAATTGCTGAAAGTTTTATATTTGCGTAGATAAAATTCCAGGCAATGAAAAAATACAGTACCATGATTAATAATGGTAAAATTGTAATTGAGCATTATTACACATGCAGAGACGGCAATTAGATTTTTGACAAGAACTATACAAAATAATGATGCAAAAAAAAATATTATATTTTCACATGGCTAATAATTTTGAATTAATTACCGCTACAAAATAGCTAATATGATTTTTTGTAGCATGACTTTTTTCTGTTTTACAATTATTATTCAAAAATGAAAGAAGATTTAAGATGGAATAACCATGGGACAGTTCCTGTTGGCATTCAAAGAGTAATTTTATATTTTTCTTAGGGAAGGCAAATATATCTGAGTTGTATTTCAAACTTGATAAGAGTTAAAACCATGAGATGGCTATGAAGAGTATAAAGGGGGCAACTGCCAGGTTCAGGAGCCTCAGCAAGCATCCAGGTTGCTCAACCTGACAAGTTTTTCTGTTTGGCCTTTGATAGAGAACTTTTAAGATCTTAAAATCGGTGGCCTATGTTCAGATACGAACAAGGCACCGCGATACCTTGATAAATATTTTGTAGATGCCTAATAGATTCTTGGAAGAGTATTTAATTCATTGTTTACGTTATGTATTGTCTTCTTCACAACCTAACATTTAACTTTTTTAATCACATAATTTTTTGAATTAGCATGTGAAGCCCAATTATAATATTACCTGATTTAGCAACCTAGTCTTTTGTCTTCAACCATTTATCTGGATTATTGTTCTTCTGGTTCAGTTGTAAAGATATTCCGATCGGGCTAACTGCGACATTATGCGCGACAATGGAAGATTCTATTAAATTTATTTTATTAAAAGAGTGAATTTTAATTTTTAAGACAAAATGGGGGCTGTTATAGGGTCTTTGCCTCTTGAATTTTGGGCTGGCGCAGTTATAGTGATCGTTATATTACAAGTTGTTAAATTTTGTTTCGAGAAAAGACGATTGTTTACCCTGGGGAATAAATTACCTGGGCCAAAAGGTTGGCCAATTATCGGTAATGCCTTGGAAGTGTTGGAGAAAGATTTAGGTTGGTGATCTAACTTTTTTAAATTAAAATTTTTATTAAATACAAGCTTCTAATTTTTTTTTACCGACAGATATTTTAGACAAAATTTGGAAATTTAACCAAGAGTACGGATTAGTAGGGCTTTGGCTCGGCCCAATGTTAAATGTTTTCATTTGTACTGCTGAGGATGCGGAGATTTACTATTCTTCTCCTGCCCTTTTAGACCGAAGTGAACATTTTGAGTTTTTAGAACCTTTTTTGGGGAAAGGTCTTCTTACAGCTAATGGTAAGTTGATTTTTTGGTTAAAATAGATAAAAATGTTAATCCAATTTTTTTTTTTGAAAACATTTCAGGTCCTCACTGGAAAAAATCAAAAAGATTAATGGAACCTGCGTTTGGTTATTCATCACTCAGGAGTTTTGTTTCAGTTTTCCAAGAAAAAACAGATGTTTTAGTTAAAGTTCTGGAAAAAAACATTGGAAAGCCTACATTTCCAGTTTACGATTATATTAAGAATTGCAGTTTTGATATTATCACCAGTAAGAAAAATAAATGCTTAATTTTGTTTGCTAAAAGGGATTTAGTTAATCATGTATTATTAATTTTTGTAGAAGCTATGTGTGATATCGAATTAAATGCTCAAATGGAGAATGTTGAAATCCTAGAAGATGCCGATGTAATAATGATGTATGCAACTTCCAGAATATATTCTATATGGCACCATAGTGATTTAATATACAAATTAACGAAAGTCGGGAAAGATTTTTTTCGGAGGCTCAAGTCACTGAAAGCATATGTAGATGAAGTTATCGCAGAAAAAAAGAAATTTATTAAAGAAAGCAGCCAAATTCTTCGAGGTATTTAATTTTAATTTCTAATATTTTATAATTATGAAAGTTCTTAGTGTTAAGCTTGATCGTGGATTACAATTGCTGGGCAGTTTTGCGACCTTCTGGACAGGCCATGTCCAAAGTTCATAATGATCTTTGAAGTGTTCAGTCCAAGAAAATCCGTTTGCTGAAACGCCCTCACAACCTCAAAAGCTGCCGCTATATAGATTAATATTGAGTAACATTGTCGCAATGTCTTTGCAACATTTGTGATTGGTCACCTTGCAGATTGGTCACCTGCTGTGACTTTAGTCTTAGACTGAGCTTTTTTAATAATAGACTTTTATTTGGAATTTCATTTTCATTTGTAATAATCTAATCAGTAATCATTCAAAATATTTCAGAGAAAAATGATGAAGAAACTATTCAAAGAAAACCATTCTTACAAAGATTAATTGAACAAGAAGAGTGGAATGATGATGAGATTAGAGATCACACTACGACTATGGTGGCTACGGTAAGTTTTCTTCTGATTTTTAATTTTTTATGTCATTTCTTCCTTGTTAATACTTAACTTTTTTAAAGGGATACGAAACCTCCTCTTGTGAGATTTGCTTTGTGCTCGTGTTATTGGGAATTCATCAAGATGTACAAGAGAAATTATATCAAGAAATCTCCTCTACTCTTCAAAATGGCTTTCACGATAAAGAACTGGCAAGGCTGGAATATTTAGATAAAGTTATAAAGGAATCGATGAGAATTTTTCCGATCGCTCCTATACTTTTTAGAGAAGCAAAAGAAGATATTCAATTTGGTACGAGAAATGGAAGAAGTACACTTGCAATTGGGATGGTTTTATTTTAATAATGTTTTGGATTTTCAGGAAAACATTTAGTTCCCAAAGGAGCTGCAATCGGGATAAACATATTCGCGATTCACCGTAATCCGGAATATTATGAAAACCCGAGTGTTTTTAATCCTGAAAATTTTTCGAAAGAAAATGTAGCCAGGAGGCATCCGTATGCGTTTATTCCGTTTGGCATGGGAGTCAGAAGATGTATCGGTGAGTATTACCTAGAGGTATTATTTCGGTGAAGTCAAAGAATAATGTGATAGTTTATTTTTTCAGGTGAAAAGTTTGCATGGATGGCTCTTAGAATAATTATCACAAAAATCTTGCTTAATTATAAAATTGAATGTGACTTGAAATTGGAGGAATTGCCCCTACGACTGGATATTACTTTAAAAATGACGAATGGATTTCCGATTCGCTTGTTAAAGCGCGAGAAACTCAATTAATTCGGCGATCTAATTAGATATTTAGGATAAATTTTTAAAAGATTGTTTTTTGTGAATTTGTAATAGAATTTTTTTTATAAAAAAAAATTGTTTATTCTTGGGGCTTTCAGCTACAACGTTTATTTAGAACTTAGAACGTTGTGGGCTTGGTGGTCTCTCACGGAAAGAAATTATTTGGTGTTGGTTATGAAAACTGTTTAGAAGTCCCAGAAGCTTTCCTAACATTTAGTAATGACAACTAACGTAGTTGTCATTACTGAATGTTAGGGAAAGAACCTCCGGAGCTTCTAAACGATTCTAGTAACCAGCACCAATCATTTTTCTACGTGACTGAACAGTTACTAAAATCAGGAAAGACTTCAGGCTGAAACAGTTACAGACCTTTTCTTGTAAATACTATGTCTTCTCTTTCTACCATGCTTCCCCGCTATATGGATCGGGGGCCATCATGGCCGGAGAGCATATTGGGCCGTGCAAGAAATCTTAGCCGAGTCGAGTGTCTTGGGTCTTGCACTAACCAACTATTTGGCCACAAGTAAGATTAATGCGGTGGTTTTCAACCTTGTAAAACAAGAGCCGTACCCTTGCGGGTTGCGGCAACTCTGCCTCCTCCTATCTGGTCTTAAGCTTAGCCGAAAATATTGCCTTCCGCCTTAAAGGCAGACTTTCGTTTAACGATTGCTGTGGTTATATCTCCGGTTTTTTGTGCGGTCTCAACGCTGATTGGTGGAAACGGAAGACCGGAGATACAAGGGCAGAGGTTCCTTAAACAAAATAGCGCCTTGAGCCAGTATTGGTAGGACTGTCTCAAGGCAGAGACTGAGTAATTATTCTGGGAAATAGTAACTAAAGAGAAAGGAGGGGGGGTGAGTAGTTGACACTCTAAAATGGACAGCTAAAGCTACTTGACGGATTCTTTTAGTGAATGCTCTCATATGAAATTTAAAAACCTGCGATCATACTGATTTTTCGCGGAAAATGCCAAGTCGAGGATATGGTAACCAAGTGCAGCTACTAGAAAATATCAAGTAGACCTTGGTAAAAGCTGGACGTCAAATCTAGTGAAAGAAGCGTATAAAAAAAATACCGAGTCTTATATTGCAGCCCACTTTATTATTGTTTCAATAATATACATGTTTTTTAAAATTTTATCCTCGATCTTTGGTACCTATATTAATAATTTTCCTCGTCGGAAAAAGATATAATTGGTTAAGTGATTTGTTTTCAATACCTAATGATCTTATGTTGACGTCAACCTTTTGCCAAACGAACGATTCTGGAATTTAATTTAATTTATTCATTAAGCAGTTAAGGAAAAAGTTAGGGAAAAGATTCGGTATTTCATTCATTACTCTTACACTGTCAAACTCGGAGTAGAAGTAATTCGTTCCGGAAATTTTTATTTGTGATTATGAATATTATAGGAGGGTCAGCGATTTCGCTATATTTGATAGCAGCTCTATTCGCGTTAGCGGTGATTAATGTGATTAGATATTTTTTTGCTAAACTACGGATTTATATTTTAGGGAATAGGTTGCCTGGGCCAAAAGGTTGGCCTATAATTGGGAATGCTCTTGAATTTCTGGAGCGAGATGTGGGTAAGTAATCGGGGTTTTTTTTAGAACAGTTTTTTTTTAGAACATTTTATAATATATTTTTTGTCGGTAGATTTTTTAGAAAAAGTGAGTAAGTACAATCAAGAACACGGTTTAATGAGGCTGTGGCTGGGGCCAGAGTTGAATGTTTTTATTTGTTCGGCGAGGATGCGGAGACTTACTACTTATCTCCTTTTCTTCATGATCGAAGTTACCATTTTGATTTTTTTAAATGTTTTGTTGGTAACGGATTACTTACAGCCAGTGGTAAGTTTTTAATTTAAAGTTAAGGGTTGATTCCCAAGGACATCCGCACGGACTCCGTAAGCGGGTCGTCGTAAGCGAAGAGAGGGATTCAAGCAGTGGCGCCATTTCACCAAAACCTGAAACCTGGGGGGGGGGGGGGCAGGGCCAAAAGCCTAACTCAATGCTTATCTTATGGAAGAAAAAATTCCAAGGGGGCAACTACCCCCTGCTCCCCTTAAAAAGGCGCCACTGGAGTCAAGGAAATTTATAATCTTGTTTACATCCGATTTATGTTTTTATTCCTTTGTATTTCCTTGTTCCGCTTATGACGAGCCGCATGGAATTGAATGCTTATGGAGTCCGTGCAGATGTCCTTGGGAAGCAAACTTTTATTTAAGAATTAAATTTTGGTTAGTTGGTGTGTTTCTTGGGATCAGGAACAATGTACAAAAATTTCGAATGATTGATCTAAGCCAACATGTTTCGTCTTTTTTATTTAGACATTTTCAAGGCTATAATAAAAAAATACATTTATTAAGTCCTAAGACTAACGCATTAACGACTACAATAAAACATAAAACACCGTACCTGGTTCGATCACAGGATAACTAGAAAGATTTTTTATGACATACTTAAACGTAAACAATTAAAACTTAAATTAAAAACACATTCAAATATTTAAAAAAAAAACCTAGCGAATGGATGCCGGCATCCATGCTTGTTTATCAACAACACGGGTTATTGACATTCGAATGACGTAACTACAATGGAGAAATTATAGCAAAAACCGCGCGCGAGATAAACTATGATTTAAAACTTATTCAAGAATTTCCGTTCAAACAAATTTTTTAATAATATTTTCATACGCATTGTCAAAATCTATATAGCGAATCATTATTTCTAATAATATTGGTCATTTCAAGAAAGAGCCCACCTTTTAGTATCATTTGACTCATTCTTAAGAAATCTGATAGAATCCCAAGCTACTTTGTAACCTGTTTTAAATTAAATTTTGATTTGATTCTTAACATTTTAGGTTCTCACTGGAGAAAATCAAAGAGATTAATGGAACCATCTTTTCGTTATTCATCCCTTAGGAGTTTTGCACCACTTTTAAATGAAAAGACAGATATCTTAATAAGTCTATTGGAAAAAGAAGTAGGAAAACCAGTTTTTTCAATTTACGATCATATTAAAAACTGCACTTTTGATATTATTACCAGTAAGGAACAAAGAATAAGCTTGTTGTCATCTTTCGCAAAAACCAAAATCGAAATATTTTATTTTTTAGGAACAATGTGTGACATGGAATTGAACTCACAAATACAACATGTAAAAGTTCTCGAAAATGCTGAAATACTACTTGAGTATGTGAATAAAAGAATGTTCTCCGTATGGCAACAATATGACTTTCTTTATAAATTCTCGGAAATTGGAAAAGATTTTTTTCAGAGGCTTGTATCTGTACAAGAATACTTAGACAAAATGATATCAATCAAGAGGGCGTCGTACGAAGAAGGAAAGAAAAATATTCAAGATGGTTAATATTATTCTATTTATCTGTAAAATTTTAATGTGATTGTGAAATTTGTTTTAAATAATTATAGGGAGTGACATCAAAAATCTTAAACACGCATCTTTTGTGCAAAGTTTAGCAGAACAAGAATGGAGTAATGATGAAATTAGAGAACATGTACTGACTATGGTTGCTACGGTAAAATTGAATTATTTTTAATTATAAGTTTCGAGAAATATTCATTTAACTTTTAAAATCATTGTTTACAGATTTTAAACTTCTTGCAAGAAAAAATTTTATGGAAATATCTTTTTATTCAATTAGAAATTTAAATTCTATAGAAAGCCCGCCAAAAACAACATACGCCATGTTTGGGCTGATGACGTCATAACTCAGTAAAACTTTCTAATTTCATTGGCTGGTTTATGGCGCGAAAAATACTCCACCAATAGAAACACTTACCGAGTTGTGACGTCATTGTTTGTTTTTGGCGGCTTTTCCAGAGTTAGAATTTTAAATCAAATTTTTCTTTGGCTATTAAACTCGCTATTAAAGCAATCTGTTTTTACAAAATATTAACTTTTTTAAAGGGTTTCGAAACTGTAACTTCAGAAATCTGCTTCGCGTTGGTATTATTGGGAATTCATCAAGAAATTCAAGAAAAATTATATCAAGAAATTTTTACATCGGGTTTATATAATGACTTACCTGATAAAGAATTGGCAAAGCTCAAATATTTAGAAAAAGTAATAAAAGAATCGATGAGAATATTTCCAATAGCTCCGATTTTGTTTAGAAAAGCGAAGGAAGATGTGAAATTCGGTATGAAAAGTTTGTGATGAATTATTTATTCAAGCTTCTTTTTCTTCACGATCTTTGGTTTCTAGGGGAACATTGCGTGCCTAAAGGAGCTGCAGTCGGCATAAATATATTCGCTATTCATCGTAATCCAGAATATTACGAAAATCCGAGTATCTTCGATCCTGAAAATTTTTCAGAAGAGAAAATTACAAGCAGACATCCGTTTGCATTCATTCCGTTTGGGGCAGGAATAAGAAAGTGTATTGGTAAGTGAAATAATAAATAAATTCATGTCAAAAAATTGCAATACTTAAAATAAATAATTAATTTTCAGGTGAAAAATTTGCATGGATGGTTCTTCGAATAATTATAACTAAAATTTTGTTAAAGTACAAAATTGAATGTGACATAAAATTAGAAGATATTCAAGTTCGATTGGATATTACTCTGAAGATGAAGAATGGATTTCCGATCCGTTTGCTGAAGCGTTAGACGCCAAAATAAGCATTTAAGCTTTTATGTTATTATATGTATAACTTGTACAGGGACGGGGCCAGGTGGGGCCCAGCTGGAAAAAATTTCGCCCGACCTAATTGGGAAGACCAGTAATATTGCTCTAATGTAACAATGTTCGACTTTGGTCCCACATGAAAATTTTGTTGCTTACCCTTGGCCCCATCCAGAATTTTTTCCTGGCGCCGTCACTGAACTTATACGTTTTATTATTTTTGTAATGATAAATTCATCTGGACCAATCATGGTCTTTAAAGTTTTATACATTTCAATAAAGTTTGTTTCACATGTTACAAATTTTTTAAGTTATCGCAATAAATGCAACAATGCGCGTTATTTCTAATCTTAATATAATTGCTTTGTAAATTTTTTTTCAGAAAAAGTCTTTTATTGACGTATAAAGCTCATTATTTAAGACATGATACCTTAGCCATATATTAATTCCATATTAGTGTCTTTTAAAATTAGGAAAACTAGAGATATTAATCTCAGTTTTTCGTACTGTTAACTTCGGTGGATATAGAGATTGGTGCGCTAATTTTTTTGCGACATGAGTGCTATACTAGGATCAGTAATTTTACTTTATTTGATGGGGATTGTATTAGCATTAGCTGTGATTTATGTGATTAAAAATTTGATCGGTAAAATTCGGATTTTTATTCTGGGGAATAAGTTGCCTGGGCCAAAAGGTTGGCCTTTGGTTGGAAATGCTCTTGAATTGTTGAAGAAAGATTCGGGTTAGTTACCTAAGGTTTTTTTAAAAATATACTTTCGAACCGCACACAAATCTTTTTATATGTTTTTTTGCCAATAGATATTTTAGATAAGATATGGAATCATAATAAAAAATACGGTTTAATGAGATTGTGGATAGGTTCACAGTTGAATGTTTTCATCTGTACCGCTGAAGATGCTGAGACTTACTATCTTTCTCCTGCTCTTTATGATCGAAGTGAACATTTTGATTTTATAAAATATTTTATTGGTAATGGGTTACTTACTGCCAATGGTAAGTTCTAAATTCAAACCTGAAAAGTTAAAAATTGGCTGACAATTTTTTTATACCATAGGCTCTCACTGGAAAAAATCAAAAAGATTAATGGAGCCTTCGTTTCGTTATTCATCACTAAGGAGCTTTGTTCCTTTCTTGAACGAGAAAGCAGACATATTAGTAAGTCTGTTGGAAAAAGAAGTGGGGAAGAGAGTTTTCTCAGTTTATGATTATATCAAAAACTGCACTTTCGATATTATCACTAGTAAGAGTGATTAATGTATTTGACGTCTTTTGCATAGATCAGGATGTTTTAAAAATCAGTTTCTCGTGTTTTGTAGGAGTAATGTGTGATATGGAATTAAATGCTCAAATACAGTATGTTAAAATTCTTGAGGATGCTGACGTCTTAATGGCTTACATAACTTCGAGAATGTATTCAGTGACGCAACAATCTGATTTTATTTATAAATATTCGAAAATCGGGAAAGACTTTTTTCGAAGAGCCGCATCGGTGAAAGAATTCGTGGGAGAAATAATTGCAATCAAAAAGGAAAGTCTAAAAAAAGAAAGAGAAACTTTACAAGGTGATTATTCTATTTCTCTATTTTTTCTTTTGTAAAATGTCTAAAGTAAATTATTTTTTAAATTGTTTTATTGTAGAGAGAAACGACGAAGATCTTAAGCGCATGCCTTTCTTACAAAGATTAATCGTACAGGAAGAATGGAATGATGAGGAAATTAAAGAACACTTAACAACTATGATTGCTACGGTAAAATTTTATTATTCTTGAACTGCAGTCCAAGAAATGTTAATGATAAAAATATTCAGTCCAAAATACATTACACTAGAGGAGCTTAGAAAGAATGGACACTTCGATGAACCGTCTGCTTCACACACGATGCTGCCATGTTCTCGAAGTGGACGTCGCCATATTATGAGCTTTCTACACGGTCTTGTAAACAGGTCCGGAAACTCTTGTTTATTTCCATGGTAACGATGTCCCGAATTCTGTAGCCGAATTTAGTTCCATGTTTTGGCGCTGCATGTACAATTTATAACCAATAGGAATCAAATTTTGAAGGCGCCCATGTTTTGCCAAGAAGACTGCCGCTGCCATTGGCTCTGAATTGAAACACTAGCGACACAGGTGTTGAAAATTAACTATTTTCGGCGACATGATCAAGGACCAATCTGAGAGCGAAGATTTCGGACCTGTTTATGAAACCGTGGCTTTCTATGAGGCCATCATTGAGATCATGGCAATCCCGTGTGTAGCAGACGACTCGTCGAGTTGTCCCCTTAACATTGATGACGCCGTCTGGTTTTATGTGGAAAGTGGTTGCTGTAGCGGGCAGTTTGTTTACATTTGCATGGTTATCGCGCCACCTAACCTAACCTAACCTTGTCGAGGAATGAAAACAAATCTTTGTTTTGCGCCCCAGCCCTCCAGAATTGACAGTTCAACATTTCATTTCTTGAACTAGTCAAGAATCCCCTTCTTAGTCAAGCCGAGTAGGCTTTGGAGGTATTGTCAGCAATTTATTTGTTGAATAAAAAAAAGTTTGTCTTTGCAAAGCTTTGAAAACTGGAAATTACTAATTGGCCATTTTTTTAGGGCTACGAAACTATGGCTTGTGAAATTTGTTTCGCTTTAGTGTTACTGGGTATCCATCAGGATGTCCAGAAAAAATTACATCAGGAGATTTCTTCAGCTTTAGATAATAGTTTCCATGATAAAGATTTGGCAAAGTTAGAATACTTAGACAAAGTTATAAAAGAATCAATGAGAATATTTCCGATTGCTCCTATATTATTTAGAAAAGCAGGAGAAGACGTGCATTTTGGTAAGAAAAAATTCTAAAAGGATATTTCGTGCATTCCAGTTTTTTCCTACGACGTTTTGATTTTTTTTTTTAGGAAAACATCTGGTACCTAAAGGAGCTGCGATTGCCATAAATATATTCGCAATTCATCGCGATACAAAATATTACGATAATCCGAGCATTTTTAATCCTGAAAATTTTTCAAAAGAAAAAGTTGACGGCAGACATCCTTTTGCTTTTATTCCATTCGGTGCAGGAATAAGAAAATGTATCGGTGAGTGTAAATATTACTTCACAACAAAAATTTGCAGAAGATATTTTAAACTTAACAATTAATTTCAGGTGAGAAATTCGCATGGATGGCTCTCAGAACAATTATTACAAAAATTTTATTAAAATACAAAATTGAATGTGATATGAAATTAGAGGATATTAAAACTCGGCTGGATATAACTCTGAAGATGACAAATGGATTTCCAATCCGTCTGCTGAAGCGTTAGGCGCTAAATGAGACAGTTATATAAGTTAAATTATTTTTCTCATAATTTATAAAGTTAAAAAAATAAAAATAATTTTCTTGGAAAGATACAGTAGTTTTTTTTTTTTTCAATGTAGACTGTGGCAATTATGCATTAATAATTTTCAAATGACAATAACAATATAATTGCTTTAATAACATATTTTCAACAATTAGCGAGTGAACACTTATGAATGCGTTTTATGATCGTTACTGCAAAGCTTTTACTTAATCGTTTAGGTTTATCCGATTCATAAAGCAATTACGGTAATAAAATATTTCTAGTGGAATATATAATCAAGTGCGATGGTAATTTTAATTAGTTAAGATTCGAAATGTATTTTTTTTGGGGCGAAATAAATGCAATTGCTGGAGCGACTTCTTTGCATTATTGGATAGGAGCAATTTTAGTGTTGATCTTAATTTATACTATACAATTTTTAAGTGATAAAATACGAACTATTATTTTGGGGAATAAATTACCTGGGCCGAAAGCTTGGCCTATATTTGGAAACGCTTTAGAATTCGCAGAAGATGATGTCGGTAAGTTTTTTAATTTTTTTTTTTCCTGCAATGAAGTACATAATTTTTATTTTTGTAAATAGATGTCTTGGCTAAATTGTGGAGGTATAATCAAGAGTATGGTTTAGTTCGGTTATGGTTGGGACCTTGGCTTAATGTATTTATCTGCTCTGCCGAAGATGCTGAGATTTACTATTCTTCACCTCATCTTTTAGACAGAAGCGAAAATTTTAAATTTATAGAAACTTTTTTGGGGAAAGGTCTCCTCACTGCTAATGGTAAGTTTTTAGCTCTTCGATTGCGAAAGAAATATTACTGTTTTTAAATTTTTGCAGGACCACATTGGAAAAAATCAAAGAAATTAATGGAGCCCGCGTTTCGTTATTCAGCGCTAAGGAGTTTTGTCCCAGTTTTCCAAGAAAAAACAGATCTTTTAGTCCGTATATTGGAGAACGAAGTAGGAAAACCTGCTTTCTCAATTTTTGATTATGTTAAAAATTGCAGTATTGATATTATTACCAGTAAGGGATAAAAAATGATTGTTGAAAATTCTGAAGGATTTATTGAGTTTTTAATTCGGCTTATATTCTGATTTTAGGGACGATGTGCGATGTGGAATTCAATGCTCAAGTGGAAAATCTTGCCATACTTGAAGATTCAGCTAAAGTAATGGAGTATATAACCACTAGAATGCATTCTATTTGGCAGCAGAGTGATTTCATTTATGGATTTACAAAAGTCGGGAAAGATTTTTATCGCAGGCTTATGTATATTCAAGGATTCATAGACAAAATGATAGCTGCAAAAAAGGAATTTGTTGCAAATAATAGCCAGTTATTTGAAGGTGAATAATTTTTAGTTTGGCGGAATTTAAAGAAAGGAATAAAAATCTTGAAAATTTTTACAGGAAAAGATAAAGTCGAAGATTTAAAACGGAAACCTTTTCTACAAAGATTGATCGAACAAGAAGAATGGACTGATGATGAGATAAGAGATCATTTAACGACCATGCTTGCGACGGTAAAATCTTTATTCGCCAGACAATTGACATGAGACTTTTTATTCAGTGTCCCAGAAATGCATTACTAAAAGATTTGTTAAAAGAAATTTTTAAATTGCTATTTTTCTTTAAGGGATACGAAACATCCTCACGACAAATCTGCTTCGTGTTAGTGCTATTGGGCATTCATCAGAATGTTCAAGAAAAATTATTTCAAGAAGTTTCTTCTGCTCTTCAGAATGGCTTACACGATAAAGAATTAGCAAAGCTGAAATATTTAGATAAAGTATTGAAAGAATCAATGAGAATTTTCCCTGCAGCTCCTTTGCTTTTTAGAAAAGCAAGACAAGACGTTCAGTTCGGTAATAAACGGTAAACATTATTTAGTTTGGGTTTTGTATTTATGAATTTTGGGGTTTTTTTAGGAGAACATCTGGTCCCGAAAGGAGCCGCCATTGGCATAAATATATTCGCGATTCATCGAAACCCAAAATATTATGATAATCCTAATTTTTTCGATCCTGAAAATTTTTCAGAAGAAAAATTAGCGAACAGACATCCATTTGCTTATGTTCCTTTTGGTGGGGGAGTAAGAAGATGTATTGGTGAGTGCGAAAATATTCCACAAGAAAATTTTAAAAATTTATTTTTAAAAAAAAATTATTTTTTAGGTGAAAAATTCGCATGGATGGCGCTTAGAATAATTACTACCAAAATCTTGTTGAAGTACAAGATTGAATGTGATCTAAGATTAGAAGATATTCAAGTTAGGGTTGATGTAACTTTAAAAATAAAGGATGGATTTCCGATTCGTTTGCTAAAGCGCTAATTCTGTAAAACTGATATTTTGTGTAAATATATTTTTTATTTGGATTTTTACTGTGTGTATTTGCAATCAGTCTTTTTTTTCTTGTTTAATGATCCAATTGTGTTCAAGAAAATGTGAATATTTTGCATAGCTGGTTTGTATACGAATCGGCATTGCTGTAAAAAGCAAAACAGACACTTAATAATTTGCCAACATTTGAGAAAGAGAATCGAGCGCAGCACTTAAATTGTTTTTAGATCAATAAGAAATTACATGCGAGAATCAATTGCCAGACTTTCAAATTGTTGGCCAGCATTTTATACGCTGAGAGCCACAAAACTGGCTCATATTCTTAATTCTTAATTCTGAATCGAAAAAGGACATCAAGCGTGTTTCAACTTGTCTGTCACATGAAAGAGAAGAAAAAATACAACGACAAACAAGTTGAAACACGTTTAATGTTTCGCTGGACTTGAATGTATAAATGACAAACAAGTTGAAACACGCTTGAGGTTGCTCTTAAGAAATCCCGGACGTTGAACATGACGGTTTTTTATCCGCGTTCGGATTTTTAAGTATAAACAAAAATTTGTTTACATTATCCCATGAAAAACTGACGGCGAACCCGCCCGCGAGTTTGGACTGAATAAATTAAATTATGAGGCCGCGAGAACCCACATGTTAAATTACAAGTTCCGTCGGAAAATTCTTCTGTTTTCTTTGTTGGAACTTATATTAGAATTTAATAATTCTTTCAGGGACAATAATTAAAAATAGTTAATGGCTTTAGTAATGTAGTTTTGACAAAATGTGTGTGAATGTCAATTAAACAATTTTCGGCTAACGTCAGAGTTTATGCGTAATTTTTCACCTGGGCTACAAAATAGTTCAACTTGTAGTGGCTATCGTGTGTCCAACGAAAAATGAAGCATTGATTTGAATGTGAGAATTTTGCGGGAAAAAATTTTTTTGCATAATGGACGCTACAGTGTTCTTGCAATATTTGAGGGGAGCTGTTTTAATTCTGGCATTGGCATACGTTGTAAAATACTTCGTTGAGAAAAAACGGATTTTTATTCTGGGAAACAAATTACCTGGGCCGAAAGCTTGGCCTATAGTTGGAAATGCTTTAGAATTTGCAAAAAATGATTTGGGTTAGTGTTAAAATTTTTTAGGGTGAATTTCTAAAAATAATCCATTTATTTTTTTATTAATAGATGTTTTAGATAAATTATGGAAATATAATCAAAAATACGGGTTAGTTAGATTATGGCTTGGGCCTATGTTAAATGTTTTTATTTGCTCCGCTGAAGATGCCGAGATTTATTATTCTTCTCCTGCTCTTTATGACCGAAGTAAACATTTCGAATTTTTAAAGCCTCTTATAGGTCATGGATTAGTCACAGCCAACGGTAGGTTTGTTGCAAAGTCACGCCTAAAATATAGACTAAAATAATTTAATTTTTCAATTTTGTTACGTCATAGGTTCTTATTGGAGAAGAACTAAGAAACTGATGGAACCTTCATTTCGTTATTCAACACTCAGGAGTTTCGGTCCAATTTTACAAGAAAAAACAGATATTTTAATCCAGTTGCTGGAGAAAGAAGCAGGAAAGCCTGTTTTTTCAGTGTATACCTACATTAAAAATTGCAACTTTGATATTATTACTAGTAAGAAGAATAATGGGCCAAAAATTAACTTAGAATTTGAATACTTTTTAATTTTTTTTCTTCTTTTTTAGAAACCATGTGTGATATGGAAATAAACGCGCAAACACAAACCGTGGAAATCCTCCGTCACATTGATGATGTTTTAGCTCACATAACTAGCAGGATGCATTCTATATGGCAACAGAGTGATTTATTATATAATTTGTCAGCGATCGGGAAAGATTTTTATCGCAAGACCGGATTGATACATAAATATGTTGAGGATAAAGTTGTGGGGTTAAAGAAATCTGTTGCAGAAATCAAACGAGCTGCTGAAGGTAATCGACTTCGTTAATTCGTTTCTTCAGTAAAGATTAGGACATAAGTAAATAGACTGTCTTTTGTTTAAAGGCAATATTTATTTATGAGATTTACATTTTTACTATAAAAATCCATTAATTTTTGCAAAATGTTTACTAAATAACTTTTATATGGAAAAAAATTTTAGAAGAAGACTGCGAGGGAAATTTTAAACGGAAACCGTTTGCGGTGAGGCTAATTGAGCAAGGGGAATGGAATGATGATGAAATAAGGGACCATTTAATAACCATGGTCTCAGCGGTAATTATTGTTAATTTTAAAATTTTGTAGATTCTGAAAACTGTACTGACTATCTCAGTTTGCAATGAATTCTGGGAAATTTTTCGAGAGAGCTTTAAGAAATTTAATTGGTGAAGCATTAAAAATTTTGGATTATTAGTTAAACTTGATATTGAGTTTATTGTAGGGCAGTTCATAAATGTTAAAGATGCTCAGTCCAAGAAACTCAGAACGGCAACCGGACGAGTTCTTTGCGGATTGCATACAATAGCCGGTTTTTATTGAACAAAAGGTTTGTTTACATTTTTTGCGGGAGCCAGATGGCGGCTTTTGAACAAAGGTTTGTTTGTTTACTTGGTCGCGATATACTGATCGTTTTTATAGATCTAATGAAGTCTTGTTTACATTCGTCAACCAGATGGTTTTTATTGAACAAACAACGCTTTGTTTTCATTGGTCGCGGTAGCCAGGCGGTTTTTTTTTAAACAAAAGGAGGTCGAGTTTATTCGCTGTGAGAGCGCAGTAACTCTGGAAATGGAACTACGTTTACATTTCGCGCAGTCGCCGTACGGCTCACCCGTCAAGTTTCAAAATAGCATCTTTATAACCAACGATCCTTTTCCAATTAATCAAATGATTATCTGATTTTCTGGAATATTTTGCAAACGAGATAGCCACTCATCACATTCATACAGTTTTATTAAAAAGAAAGTTATGTTTCTAAAGGGGTTCGAAACTTCGACAAATGCGACATGTTTCGCCTTAGTGTTGTTAGGTATTCATCAAGATGTTCAAGAAAAACTATACCAAGAGATTCTTTCTGCCGCCGAAGATGGTTTGAACGATTATCAACTGGAAAGGCTTGAATATTTAGATAAAGTTATAAGAGAGACTATGAGGATTTTTCCGATCGGGGCTATTCTTTTTAGAGAAGCTAAAGAAGACGTGCAATTCGGTATAAAAAATTTTGTTTTATGTTTTGTTTGTTCAAATTAACGCTCTTTATGGGCTTGTTTGGTTTTTAGGAAAAAATTTGGTGCCGAAAGGCGCTGCAGTTGGCATAAATATATTCGCCATCCATCGTAATCCAAAATATTACGATAATCCAAATGTTTTCAATCCTGAAAATTTCTCAAAGGAAAATATAGATAACAGGCACCCGTTTGCGTTTGTCCCGTTTGGTGCTGGAATGAGAAGATGTATCGGTGAGTACTTTTGTTTTCTAAATTAAAAAAAGGATATCAAATAATTAGAATACTTTTTAGGTGAAAAATTGGCATGGATGACAATGAGAATATTTATAACGAAAATTTTACTGAATTATAAAATCGAATCCGATTTAAAATTAGAAGATGTTAAAATTCGAGTTGGCATAACACTCAGAATGGAAGACAGATATCCGATTCGTTTGATAAAGCGACATCCAATGAAAGAATAATTTAATTTACTATTTTTTTCTAATATAAATGGAAGCAGTAAAAAGTTGAAATGGAAATTCTTATTTTAGAAAAAGATTTTAATACTCTATTGCCTAATCACGGTTTTGCAGGAGGCCATACGACTCTATAATGCTAAAGGTAGTGCGTAGCCTCCAAATTCAAGGAGGACCAGTTCTAATTAATGACGCCTTATTGATTAGAATAAGGAATAGAATAATACATCTGAATTTCTGGAGTCTTGAGATGCACGGGAAGCCATTCACAAACTTTGCCTCACTCTGTCTAACTTTAGTTTGTTTTTTGTTTTGTATTTTATTTTATTTTTTATTTTTTACTTTTTTTTTTTTTTATTGTTCAATTCTGTTTTATCTATATTACTCGATGTTAACGATATTTCTGGCACGACGTCAAAAAATAAAATATATTATTATTATTATTATTATTATTATTATTATTAAATGACTGATAAAATTTAATTAAGGCAAACAAGTTGCATATTATTAATTTTTAAGGAGTAAAACGTACTCACTGGCCGCTGGAATAGCTTTGATATAAAAAATGGATGAACCTTGATATTGGTCATAGCTTTACTTACGTTTAAACTTTGATTTTCTTTAATGAAAGGCTCCCAAATAAATTTTTTAATAAACCGCGTTACCAAAAACCAAAAATTAATTGATTTTGTTTTTAAAATAATTTTTTGAAGTCTTTCATGAAGTCTATAGCATCACCTGTAATGTTTGTTTACATTAAAATCCCGTTTTTTCCCCTCAAGGACGTTTAGTTATAGTTTAAAAATAACTTCTTTTTTTCCTGGATTTATTTTAAATGTTTATTACAATAAGTTCAGTTGGATTATTTAATAACAGCTTTTGTAGCATCTGCAATTCAAATTTGTTTCTTTAAAAGAAAATTTTAAACATTAACTTTCAGATGCCAGGAGTAATAAACGATTACTGTATTTGAACAGTGGCGTAGCAATGTTAGGAAAGGCCCCCCAGCCCTTCTTCAACAGCTTTTTATCTAGTGCAAAATTACTTTCATGCTAAGAAATCGGGGGCCTCTTTGACCCCGGGGCCCCCCTCATGGCTGCGGGGTTGCGGGGGTGGTTGCTATGCCAGTGTATTTGAAAACTTTTTTGAGAAGGCTGAAAAGTTGAAAAGATTCTAAAAATTTCTAAAGAATCTGTAGGCTTATTTAGGCCATGTTTCCTGTCGGTGCCACTTTTAGATCTCTTCCAGCAAGTATTCTTATCAAGTATCTTATCCATATGACAAAATCTTACAAAAAATGGTCTAAATAGTAGGATTCTTCAGGGCAGGGTATGAATAAATTAAAAAACAAAAAAAAAGGGGCAAAAAAATATTTTTTGCAAACATGCTTCAAGAAATAGATCCAAAGTAATTTGGCTTAGTTTTATTTATCTCATAGCTTCAACATGGCTGATTTAAAAAACTGGTTCCCCGTGTTTAAAATTTTACTATCAAGTGCGTTTATATTGTTGATTGCGCTTTTGATAAAGTATTATTTTGAGAAGAGAAAATTATTTAAATTAGGGGCAAAGCTGCCTGGGCCTAAGCCGTTACCTTTGATCGGTAATGCGTGGGATTTTTTAGACTCAAACCTCGGTAAGTGTAATTAATTATAAAAAGTAGAGTATCTATCATTTTTTTTTTAGAAATATTAAAATGTTAGGAGTGGTACTAATCTTGCAAAAAAGAAAGAGAGAAAATGGGTTGAAAAAATAGTTACATAATTTTATTTAGGTTAGTGGATATGTAATAGTTGCACTACAGGATTTCCTTCCTTAACATGATTAAAAAATTAAAAGACAAGTTGCAATCACAAAAAAAAGTAGTCAATGTTAGTTGAAAAAACATTTCTGCACTTACTGGAACTTGGATGCAATTTGCCTTGCTCAGAATTTTCTGCCCAATCCAGATTTTGGTTCGAACAGGAGGATTTCTTAATCTGGCGGTTATAGGCCGAAAGTTGTGACTTGAGTGAGCAGACCCAACCCTGCTGGCATATTTCTGCGTCTGCGTTACTTCAGCATAAAGTTTTTCGTTCATCATTACCTTCATTTGTTTTTCAGATATTTTAGCTAAACTGAGGAAATACCAAGAAAATTATGGTTTATTCGCCCTTTGGTTTGGGCATGATCTACACGTATTTATCCGAAGCCCAGATTTGGCTGAAGCTTACTGCCGATCCTCGAAAATTTTGGATCGAACCAAAAAATGTGATCTTATAAAGCCGATTGCACCAAACGGGCTGCTGTTGTCGAGTGGTAAAAAAAATCGGTTGTAATGACTGACTGCTATGTCAAGTCCTTGATATTTTCTGAACGTTTTTCCTCAGGTGCTGTATGGTGGAAAGCGAAGAAAATTGCGGAAACAGCGTTGCCCTATTCGAATTTAAAGTACTTCATACCAGCAATTCAAAAGGAAGGGGAAGTATTAATTAAACATTTAGAGTGTGAAGTGGGAAAACCGTGTTTTTCTGTAGTTTCCTATTTGAAAAAGTGTGCATATGATGTAATCACTGGTTAGTAGGGGATACGATTTGCTTGAGTTACTCAGTTCAATTAAACCCGGGCGGTCTGTAAATTGTGTGCGCGGTGGCAAACCGGAAATGATGGTTTGTTTACATTCCATCCGGCACCGGATTATTCGCCACCGACGACCACGGGTTTGGGCTGAGTATCTTTAAGTGTCGATCTCACTTTATTCTTATTTTTAGCTGTGACTGTGGAGCGCGAGAAAAAAGCTCAAAGATCAGAATTTCCAGGCTTGGAAGACGTCGACGTGTTTAATACTTTAAGCAACAAAAGGATTTATAATTTTTGGCACCAATGGGATTTTATTTATAAGCTTTTCCCTGAAGGAAAAGAATTTTACCGAATAATCGATAGTTTGAAAAAAGAAGCTGATGAAGAACTAATAGATAGAAAGAAAAAATACGAAGAGGAAAAGAGAAAGTCAAAAGGTAAGTTTTAATTTATTTGCTAACTTAAATTACTGATTCAGTGTATTTTCTAGGCGAGGAAAATTTATCAAAACCAAGACGAAAAATCTTTTGGAAAGAGTTATTAGATAATGAAAGCTTGAGCTTGGATGATGTGAGGGATCATTTGTTTTCTCTCGTAGCCGCGGTAAAAATTTATTTTAGTTTTATACTTCTACTCTTATTTTTTTTTCTTTTCCAATTTTCACTTAGTGGATTTACTTGCAGGGATACGAGACAACTGCGGGTTCGATTTCTTTCGTACTCGTAATGTTAGCTCTTCATCCAGAAGTACAAGAAAAAGTTTATGAAGAAATAAGCTCGGTTATTGAAGGGGATTTCGATGAAGAAAAAATTCGAGAGTTGAAATATTTAGAAATGGCAATTAAAGAAACTTTGAGGTTATTTCCTTCCATACCTGTGACTTTTAGAAAAGCGTCGGAAGATGCCCAAATAGGTAATTAAAGATAAAGGTTAAAAAAAAAATTGTTAGTTTAACTTCAACTTTCATTTCATTTTAGGGAAGTTTTTGATTCCTGCTGGAGCAGACATTAGTCTGAACATTTTTGAATTACAACGTGATCCGGAGCAATATGATAATCCACATGAATTTAACCCGGATAATTTTTTACCTGAAAAAATTGTCAAAAGGCACCCATATTCGTTTATACCTTTTTCAAGTGGATTACGAAAATGTATAGGTAAAAATATCTTCTTTTTTTTAAAGTTCTTAGACAAGGACATTGTTAGCTTAACAGTTTTCAGTAACATTAACAGTTTCCGGTTAACCGTCCGGTAGAGTTTGCAGATTCGGCGAGTTCAGGGACGGCGCCAAGGGAGGACCAGGTGGGGCCGTGGCCTCAGCCCCCCCCCCCCCCCTCCCTTGGCCCCTTCTATTTGGGGAGGACAGTAATATTGCTGTAATGTAGCACTGTTCCAATTTTCTCCACATGAAAATTTGTGGCCCACCCTTGGCCCCATCCAGAAATTCTTTCTGGTGCCGTCACTGGGCGAGTTTGTGATTTTTTTACATTTCAAACATAGTTGTAAAGGTCGCGAAACTTGGGTTAATTTTACTAGAAAAAAGCGATCTCTTAGCCAGAAATAGTTCGGCTTCTGGCGCTTGAAGCGTGAGAGATTAGATGTGTTCGAAAATTTGAAATTCTACAAAAGAAAAGCGTTGAAAACTCTTGTTGGTCACCATCAGCCCTTTATTCACTTACGCTCGTGGCGGTAAAATCGCCTGAACTATTTTTTTGACTTCAACAATGAGTTTCCCTCCTCGACCCGAGTTTCGCGACCTTTACGACCATGATTTCAAAGGTTTACCGAACATCTTGCAGTCATTGACTGAACATCTTCAACGCCTAATCTAAGATATGTTTCTTCTTTTTCAAGGTGGTAAATTTGCTATGTATGTGATAAAAATACTGGTTTCAATGATGTTATTGAACTACAAGTTTGAATGCGATTATAAAACAATGGATGACATCAAAGTCCGAAATGATATAAGTCTTACAATGCCAGATGGCTTCCAGCTGAGAATTCTAAAAAGAGTCGGTGACAAAAAACTCATCACTGTTGGCGGCTAGACGTTGGGTTCATAACTTATTTGTGCTTGCGAATTCTTTAAAGTCTATATTCTAAGAGCAATGAGCTGAAAGTTTTTTGGGATTTGAATAAATTTGCAGTTGAAAAATTATAGTAAGATTTTCATTTATTAATTTTTAAAAGTTAAGTGAGAGCAAGAAAAAGCTGTTAAAAAGTGTCTTGCATACACTTCTTGAGGTGGCACTGAGGCACTGCTGGTTTTAAAGTGGCGCTGCTGTTTGCGGCTTCATTTTCTTGGGGCACTAGTGGCTACTGCATCTCTATCCTAGCTCCAAGCCCCGAGAAGAGAGACCATCACGGGGAAGGTTCCTATTAACCAAGGACCCTTGGGCTGAGGGGCCTTACCCTGCTGGGACTAACCAATATTTTTCCTCACTAAAACTTGAAGGACTCTTCTTCTTTGAATCGGTCTAGACAGAAATATGGAGCCGTTAAATTTGAATAAAATTTAGCACGCCCATCAATTCCCGATTCCGGTTTTCCTTCAGTACCGCTAGTCTCCTACTCCAAGTACTGCTATTAAACTATTAAAAGATCACAATTGATTCTTTTTTTATAAGCCGGGTGATTACTAAAGACGTGGAAAGTAAAAAAAGAAAAAAAAATATCCTTGAGGCTAAAAACGATTTTTAGAAAAAAAACAAAAAAAAAACTTGTAGTTATCAGAAAAACTTATTGCGAGGACGTGACAAAAAAATGTGGTTTAGTTTTATTCTGTGTCTATAAGATGACTTTTGATAAAAATTGGTTCTCGGTTTTCGAGTTTTTATTGTTAACTACTTTTACGTGTGTTGTGTTTCTAGTTATTAGTTATTATTATAGAAATAGAAAATATTTTCGATTAGGGGCCAAAGTCCCGGGGCCTAAACCTCTGCCATTAGTTGGAAATATTTTGGATTTTTTAGACACAGATATTGGTAAGTAAATTTTTTGAATAATTTTTGATGTGTCCACGACTCATCGAAGTGTCCACCCCCTACTAAATGCCTTATTTCTCCCATAGAGATGAAAAATATAATAAGCATGACTCTGCAGCTAGTCTGGTGTGCCAGTTTTGCGTTTGGTAATTTAACTTTTGCGATACTTCGGTCATTTTCACTTCAGTTCTTTTTATCGTTTCAGATCTTTTAGCTATCGGAAGAAAATATAAAGAAAATCATAAATTATATGGCGTTTGGTTTGGACATTACCTTCTTGTATGTATTTACACTCCTGAATTTGCAGAGGCATTCTGTCAATCCACAAAACTTTTAAATCGAACCAGAAGAACCAAATTCGGGGAGCCATTAGCTCAAAAGGGATTAATTTTTGCTAATGGTAAGCAAATCTATTAAAACAAAGTGAACGACTTAGTAATTGCTTCATGCATCATTTTTTTTTTAGGCGCACAATGGAGAAAAGCCAAAAAAATCATGGAATTAGCATTTCCATATTCAAATTTAAAAACTTTCATACCGGTATTCCAAAAGGAGGGAAATAAATTAATTAAAAATTTAGAAGGCGAAGTGGGAAAGCCATGTTTTTCGCTAAGCTCCTACGTTAAAAAATGTGCTTTCGATGTGATTAGCGGTAAGTAGTACTAGATTTACCGTCTTATCCTACTCCTAACATTTTGCTTTTTTCAGAGGTAACAATGGAGTTTAAAGAAACAGCTGAAAGTTTTGAAGAGTCACTCGTAAGAAACGTTGACAGGTTTGTACAACTAAGCACCAAACGAAGTTTCCATGTTTGGCAGCATTCGGAATTCTTGTATAAGCTTTCTTCTGAAGGGAGAGAATTTTTTCGCATAGTTGATTTTGTTGAAAAGAAGGCGAACGATGAACTTATTGAACGAAAGAAAAAGATGGACGAAGAAAAGAAAAATTTAAGAGGTAAATTTTTTTAGAAGATGAAAAATGAACCAGGTTGAATAAATAACTATGTAAATTTCAGGTGAAGATGATTTAGCAAAATCCAAAAAAAGACTTTTTTGGAAAGTATTATTGGAAGATGAAAGTTTAAGCATGGAAGAGATTAGGGACCATATATATTCGATTTTGGTTGCGGTAAATATTCATAAAAAATTTATTTAAACAAAAAAAAGTTTGTGTTTTAATAATGAAAAAATTTGCAGGGCTACGAAACATCTTCTAGCGCTATTAGTTTTGTCCTCGTTATGTTAGCTCTTCATCAGGATGTTCAAGAAAGAGCATATCAAGAAATAACTTCCGTTGTGGTTGGAGATTTCGATGAGGAAAAAGTTCATAAATTAGAGTACTTGGAAAGAGTAATTAAAGAAACCTTAAGGCTGTTCCCTTCCATACCATTAAATGTCAGAAAAGCTACGGAAGATGTCCAAATAGGTAAAATTAACAATTTAGAGTCTGCGGCCAAAGTCGGAGTAATTTTACTGAACTTAAAATTTTTAGGAGAGTATTTGATACCTGCTGAAGCTGAAGTATGTATGAACTATTACGAACTGCATCGAGATCCAACACAATATGAAAATCCAGACAAGTTCAATCCCGATAATTTTTTACCAGAAAATGTTGCCAAAAGGCATCCGTATTCTTTTGTTCCTTTTTCGAACGGATTACGAAAATGTATAGGTGAGTCTCAATAATTTAGATTTCTGTTGGAAACTTACGAGGACGATATCATCATTAATTTCTTTTTAAGGTGGTAAATTCTCTATGTACGTAATGAAAGTATTAATATCAATGCTGTTGATGAGTTACAAGTTCGAATGCGTTTATAAGACTATGGAAGATATTAAAGTGAAAACTTATATTAGTTTGACGATGCCAGACGGTTTCCAAGTCAAAATATTGAAGAGGTGACCAACGACCACAGGTAAAAACCAAATTTTTGATACTTCTCCTCTTACCGGATTAGACGAAGGGCATTAGTTTAGTTTAACCGATTTATTATTTTTTTTTTTCAGGGTAGAATTTATGTAAATTTTTGAATTTTTAACAATAAAGTTAATTTTTTGTTCTAATCTTCTTAATTTCCTGTCCTACTAAAAAAATTTAATATTAGATTAAAAAATTTTTTTCCAAAAATTTAATATTAGATTAAAAAATTTTTTTCCAAAAATTTAATATTAGATTAAAAAATTTTTTTCCAAAAATTTAATATTAGATTAAAAATTTTTTTTCCAAAAATTTAATATTAGATTAAAAAATTTTTTTCCAAAAATGTTTCGGTACGCCCCTTTTTTCAAAGTTTCCGGGAGGTATCAAAACAAATAAATCGCAAATTGCACGTGAACCTAACAATGGGTTTTTTTTGGAACAAGCGAGTAAACTAGCCCCAACTCGCTCCACTTATTACACAGTGTAAAGGCTGGATTTCACAAAGCTAGTAAACTCGCTTGCTTCTTAAGTTTAGCTTATTTAAGAAAAACTCGCTGGCGAGTAGCTGGTTGAAAAGTTATATATAAGAGACAAGCGAGTTTGCTAGATCAGTGAAATACAGCCTTAAGTTAACCAGCAAACTGGATTGCTTTTAACTAGCAACCGAGTCACTTGACTAGCATGGTTGTTACTGTCTGTTTTAATTGCACAAGATAGTTTAAAACGTTCAAATACAAACTTTAATAGTGTATGACAGCCCTCAAGTTTTCCAAAAATTTAAGCTATTTAAAAGATGATCAGCTTACTTTCATAATACGAACAGACTTTTCTAAAAAATCCCGAGGATATCTATTTTTCAAATAGATTGGGACGCCCCATGAACATCCACTGAATAAGATATGTCGCCATAAGGACATCCCAGGGATGTAATGTGCTATTTTCAAGGCCAGCAAAATCTGAGGTATCGATAATTTTCTGAAAAATTATTCCTCCGCCTTGAATTCATGGCCTCGACTCGATTCCTTGAGGAAAATCCAAAATGAAAAAACGATGTTAACGGATTTTGAGCCGTTAGTCGATCTCTTTACTCATTGGTCACTTGACAATTAATTACAAGCACGTTTGACGTTTCATGATTCACCATTCAAGGATATTTAGTTCTTTTACAAGGTATCGCTGCATCTCAATTTTTTCTATTTTCCTAAAATTGTTAACAATTTAACATAAAGGGTGTTGTAAAGTTAAAATGATTTTCAACAAAATTTTTGCAACTGATAAAACCTCTTTATTCAAAAATGAATCAATTTGACTCTGGAGCTTTTTTAAGGTCCCGAGTGAAAAGAAGCGAACAATTGCGAAAATTCGTGAAAATTTGCTGCGATAAAAACAAGAAAAATTTATATTGATTCACTCTGTATAGCTGCAATTTTTTGTAGATCACAAAAAAGTAACGATCTTTTTTTTTGCGTGTTGAAGCTGGAGCTTTGAGATGTGGGCAACAATTAAATAAAACAAATAGGAAAAACCGGTTTGTTGGTTATTTCCAAGTATAAAATAATAGCACCGTCAAAATTTTTTTTTTGAAGTTCTTATGAATATTTTAATTCTTACAGTACCAGGATAACGGTATAAAGAAAAACTAACGAGTAACTAGTTGACAAGTTCCAAGTATGGCTAATTTAGAAAATTCGTTTACCGTGTTAAAAGTTTTAGTATTATTGACAATCGCAGCTGCTGTTGGGTTTATTTTGAAATACTATTACAGCAAAAGAAGGATTTTTCGTTTGGGGAGCAAACTTCCTGGTCCTAAACCGTGGCCTTTGATTGGGAACGCTTGGCATTTTTTAGGCTTAGATTCCGGTAAGCAATTCCTTTAATGGCATTTTTTTTTTAAATAGCTAAGGTCTGCAACTCAATGCGCTGTGGATTGTGTAAGATGGAAGATGGTAAATCCAACGAGTTTTGAATTGTTAGCGGACTGTAGTGAAACGTTGAGTTAAGAATGTGGCGCCTCTATAATTCAGTGACTATAGTTATTACAATCACGGACTGGTTCACTATGGTTCATTACTACTACTATGGCTTTTATGGGGCTTGAAGTCCGCCAGACAGTCCTGTCCCGGCATGACTCCATCCAGTCAGGAACTCCAAGTCGGCTTGCATTCGTTGACACGTTATCCTCTAATCAAAGCTGCGGCCTACCCTCAGGTCTGGGACTTGTAGATCCCAGTGGGCAATCGTCTGGTCCCACTTTTATTTTCTTTTTCTGTCAGATGCAGACTCTTAGCCAGAGGAAAAGCTGCGGAGACCATCGCCCTGTAATATACAGTAATGATTTTTTTTTTTTTTCATTTCAGATATTATATCTAAATTAAATAAATATCGAAACTTTAAAAAAATATTTGCGGTTTGGCTTGGCCATGAGTTGAATGTTTTTGTTCACAGTCCGGATTTTGCTGAAGTAATGTGTAAGTCGCCGCAAGTATTTAATCGCAGCGGGAAAACCAGATATTTAAAATTCATCGCTCCCACCGGAATATTTTTTGTAAATGGTAAGTTTGCTGAAAGCAATGTCAGTATTAAAACGAAAAATCCGTTAACATTTTTTATTCTAGGTGCGGAATGGAAAAAATCCAGAAAATTTCTCGATAACGCTTTAGCATATTCACTCATAAAAAATTCAATACAAGAACTTCAAATTCAAGCTGATGTATTAGCCCAGCGTTTGCAATGCGAAGTAGGAAAACCATGCATTCCAATAATTAACTATATACAAGAATGTGTGATAGACATTATATGTGGTAAGTGCTGCTAAAATCCTCAATTCAACCTCCCCGGTTGGAGATGTCGAGCCTTCTGCTTATCAGAAGCAAAGTGAACGAACCGTCAGGATTTTCATCTTTACCTTATTTACAATTTTTTCTTTTACTTTTTAGATATATCTGTGGAGTTTGAGCTGAAAGCTCAAAAATCAGAAATACCTCTTTTTTATGATTTAAGTTTCGTTATTCGATTAGTCAGGGAGAGATTTTACAACATTTTTTATATGTTTGATTTTTTGTACAAACTTTTCCCAGATGGAAAACAGTTTTATTCTATAATTCATTTATTAAAAGAATTCACAACTGATGCTATTATTAAGAGGCAGGAAAAGTACATGGAGGAAAAAAGGAGACAAAAAAGTAAGAATAATTTTAATAAAAATTATCTTCTAAATAAAATTTGGGCAGTAAGCCTAATATCCTGAAGAAACATTTTTGTTCGAATTCCTGAATTCTAATTTATTAAAAGAAATTAGAAGATATAAAGTTTAGGTCAATTGCATTGTAGAAAATTTTTAATTTTTTAGCATGTGCAGAGTTCAAGTTAAAGTTTTATTTATTTTTAGGTGATGAAAACTTACAAAAGCCAAAAAGGAAAAAGTTTTGGCAATTATTATTGGACGATGAATCCTTAACCGTACCTGATATGCGAGATCACGTTATTTCATTGATAGTAGCGGTAAAATTTTGCATACAATAGTCATTAAAAAAATAATCACATTCAAACTTCTTTTTTTAATTGTTTTTTTTTTTTGCAGGGATACGAGACAACTTCAAACGCAGTGGCTTGTGCCATTGTATTATTGGCTCTTGATCCTGTTGCGCAAGAAAAAGTATACCAAGAAGCTATTTCCGTTCCAGATGGCGACTTCAATGATGAAAATCTTCGACTGTTAGAATACTTGGATATGGTGATTCAAGAAACGTTAAGGCTCTACCCTACGATACCGATAAATTTTAGAACAGCTACTGGAGATATTCAAATAGGTAAAATTAATCGTAACTATGGCAGTCAGACATCCGTAAAAGGGATTAATCAGAATCTATCTGAAATTAATCGGTGGAGCATTCGCTTATTCAGAAATCTTCGGCTATGGTAGACGCAATTCAGTCTTTCAAAAGCTAATAAAAAAGCAATCAGTCTTAAGTCGGCTCTCCTAAAAATTTCAAATGTTTCTTTCTGTGCTCCATAATCTGAGCTTTGCTTGTTGTAAGGCGCAGGTTTTACTTCCCAAGGCTACCTTATTTTGTAATCCGAAGAGGAATCATCTGTTAATTTAAAAGCTTTAAAGTTGTTAAATTTGAAGCATTAACAGGAAACTTGAAACTGAAACTGCAAGCAATAATATGGCCAATCAAAATCAATTATTAAATCGTTGTGCTCTTGTATATTTAATAATGTGATTTACTTTTAGGAGAATATTTAATACCTGCAGGAGCTGACGTAAACTTAAACATTTATGAGCTACATCGAGATCCGGAGCAATATGATAAACCTCATGAATTTTACCCCGAACATTTCCTACCTGAAAAAGTTGCAAAACGACATCCGTATGCATATATTCCATATGGGAGTGGATTGCGAAACTGCGTAGGCATGTACCAGCCAACTAGAGATCTGCATTAAGAGGATCATTTTTCACGAAAGCTCTTAAATTCTAAATTAATCATCTTACTTTTTCAGGTGGTAAACTTTCTACAGTCGTGATGAAAATTATCGTATGCAAGCTGCTGTTAAAATATAAACTTGAATGTGATTACAAAACAATCGATGATATTAAATTCAGAGGAGACATTGCTATTGGATTGAACGATGGTGGTCGCGTTAGATTATTACAGCGCCAGTAAATGTAGCATTTTGAAATTTGTAAAATTATTTCTGTACATTAGTGCAGAACTCGACCAAGCCCATCTCCTATTTGAAACTTGTTTCTTATTGTTAACTTATGAAAAGACACCTCTATCTTGGAAATGGACTTGGTCGAGTTCTGCACTGACGTACAGATTTGAAGATTAAATTAAATAAATGGAACCCCAGGTTTGTGCTTTAGCGTCTAGCGTGTAAAGCAGTTTTATGTTTCAGAAAGGCAATTAGATAGTATGGATGTTTGGCTAAAGGCGGCAAAAAAAAGAATTCCAGCAAAATTTAACAAGCGGTTTTTGAAGTGAATGTTTGAGCCAAATAAGCCAATGACGGATTTTTCGAGAGAAAAATGGTTTATACGTCATCAAATTCACTTAAATAATGCGGTTACCAAATTTCAGCAAAATCCATCAAGCAATTTTGAAAATGGCGTTTTGGCCAAAATGACCCGATTTAGGCCGATTTTGCTATTAAAGCTACTGAAAACAGCAACCTATCAATAATATAACCCCGAATACAGAATTTTACTCTTGTATTCTGAACAATTTACTCGGTACCGGCCAATTTTGCTTTTTTCGTTTACTTTTGGCGCTGTGGCTTCCGAAGGGCTTAGGGGAATAATTAATTACTACAATAAGGATTTTACCTGAAAATGATACTGAACAAAAATCCGATTGAGCAGGTGTCGTCCTTCCGCTATGTGGGTGTGAACCAGACAGAGATATAGAGGAAAAAGTCAATAAGTTCCAGATGATCTGAGGAGCAATAAACAAACTCGTAGAGATACAAAAATCAAGCTGTATAAAAACCATGGCAGTGCCTTTTTTTATGTCCGGAAGCGAATCATGGGTGGAAACGAAGCGCATAATCCAATCGGCGGAGATAAAGTTTCTAAGGAGAGTAAAAGGTTGTTCATTACTAGATCAGATCCGAAATTACGATATTAGAGAAGAACTGAATATCTTTGCTCTAAACTAAAAGATCCTAGATAATAACAGGGGCGTCGTTTCAGCTCCAGCTTAGGGGGGGGGGCAAAAATAAAAATTCTTGGGGGGGGGGACAAGAAAAAAATTTTTAAGGAGAGCAAAAACTTTTTTTTTAATGTACTTTGTTATAAGGATCCCAGAATCTTGGGGGGGGGGGGGGGGCTGGCAGAACCAGTTGCCCCCCCCCAAACGACGCCCCTGGATAATAAGAGGCACTGGAATGGAAGGATCCCTTGTAAAACAGGTAGTCGTTACCGTCTGCAACGACCATATGAACGATGGAACGATTAATTTAAATTTAAGTAATTACGGAACAGGAACAGGCTAATAGCCTAATCCGCGTAGTGAAGAAAAGAAAAAAGAAAATAATTTTACCCGAAAAATTATGGTAAAAAATAAAAAAGTGGAGTTCCTTGCGCGCGGATTTCGATTCCCAATGTAAACTACTACATTGACCTTACAGCTCTAGCTGCAATTATTGATTGTTAAAGCTGCGTTTACATTAAAGAATTTTTTTTCCTCTATTTTGTTTGATAATGGAATACATTATTTAAAATACAATTTTTTAAGTAGATTCTTTTTTATTTAAGATCTTTTTGGCAACCTGCTGTAGCAAATATGAAAATGAAGCTTAGCAGTCTCGCCTGAATTAATAAAAACAAGTGAAAGAACTCTTTGAATTCATAAACTGGCAGGTTTACATGGTATAAACACTGCTTAATTTCTTAGAGAAACGGTTTTTTATTTCCGCATGGTTTAATCACAAATAATTACACTTATAAATAGTAACAGACAAAAATTTTTCCCTCCATATTGTGAATATGAATTTTAGAGATGGCACTTTTTGATCATTGGTCGACTGTATTTAGTTGTTTAGTGGTTGTTACAATTAGTGCGATTATTTGGCTGGTCAAGTACTACTATGGAAAGATCAGGATTTTTGAATTGGGAAGGAAGCTCCCTGGGCCAAAACCTTGGCCAATTATCGGTAATGCTTGGCATTTTATAGGCTCAGAATCAGGTAAGTCATAAACAAATAGGGATTTCTTCTTCTTATTATTATTGCTCTTTCTAAATTCATTCATAGATTATGTTTTAATTGATGTTTAATTGTTCACACAGATATATTGGTTAAATTAAGAAGATATAAAGCTTACAAGAAACTTTGTGCAATTTGGCTCGGCCACCAATTAAGTGTGTTCGTCACCGCTCCTGAATTTGCTGAATTGTGCTGTAAATCTCCAAATTTATTAGACCGCAGTGAAATATTGAATTTTTTGAATTTTATAGCGCCAAAAGGATTACTTTTGGCTAATGGTGAGTCAGTCGATCCCGACAATTAGGAAATTTACCGAGCTCAAAAACATTCGATGACATATAAATAATAAAAATATCTTTTATAGGTGCAGATTGGAAAAAAGGGAAAAAATTAATAGAACCCCGTTTATCAAATTTTATTTTAAAAAATTCCATCCCCATAATTCAAACGCAAGCTGAAATATGTACTCGTCGTTTGAAAAGTGAAGTAGGGAAGTCATCTTTTTCAATTCTTACCTATGCACAAGAATGTACTTTTGATATCTTATGTGGTGAGTAAGGTTAAATATTTTCCAGTGTGCATATCCATGCAACAGCCTTAAAATTGTTTAAAAAAATTTGTTTACTTTTAGAATTAACAGCAGATTATGAGCTGAAAGCACAAACTTCTGAAGTAACGCTTTTAAAAGATATTCACATAATGTTCAACTTAGTCAGGAAAAGGCTTTTTAATGCTTTGCAGCAATGGGATTTCGTATATAAACTTTTTCCGGAGGGCAAACAATTTTATAGTGTGACTCGTTCAGGACTAAAAACTGTGGACGAGATTCTTGTCAGAAAAAAGAAGAGATATGAGGATGAAAAAGGAAAAGAAAAAAGTATTTTATTGTGATTTGTTGCTTTGAGTTTTTTTTCCAAAACAAAAATAATTTATTTGTTTGTCTTCTGCTTTCTAATGTAAAACCCCATCAACAGAACAAGTCGAATCAACTTCTTTTAGAACTGCTTGTAGCTCTCAAAAATGGACCTTAATATTCTTAAAAAGATTTACCACAAAGTAATTTGATTTAATGTGTTTATCGAGAAACATACCTGGGGAAAAGTAGCAGAAGACAAAATTTTAGCACATTGTTATTAACTTTGCAATTTTTTTTTAGGTGAAGTTTTACAAAAACCTAAAAAACTTTTTTTGGAATCATTATTCGACAACGAGGAATTGAGTTTATCTGAAATAAGGGATCACGTACTTTCAATAATTATCGCGGTAAAGTTTTGCTTGTTATACGTTTATTAAGTCTAAGATTTTAGGTGAAAAGAATTTAGATTTATTGAAATTACGTTGAAATTCAAAACTATTCATGGTTTTTGTTGACTTGAAGCCGCGTTACGTAAAGCTTCGACAGAAAACTGGAATTTATTTTTTAAATTTAAAAATTAATTACAGGGGCACGACACCACTGCAATTACGATTTCCTGTGCTTTGATCTTGTTGGCTCTTTACCCAGAAATACAGGAAAAAGCATATCAAGAGATAATTTCAGTTGTCGATGGAAACTTTGACGATGAGATGTTTCAAAACTTAAAATATTTAGATATGGTTGTTAAAGAGACTTTAAGATTATTCCCCTCAGCGCCACTGACCCCTAGGAAAGCTACTGGAGATGTGCAACTAGGTAAAATTGACAAACAAAATCTATTTCAATAGTTTAATTGTTTCGGATTTGTTTCAACTATCTGAATTTTTTCAGGAGAATATTTGATTCCTGCTGGAGCTGACGTTGGCGTAAACATTTATGAATTGCACCGAGATCCTGAACAATATGATAATCCAAATGAATTCAACCCAGACAACTTCCTACCGGAAAATATTGCTAAAAGGCATCCGTATTCGTACATGCCCTTTTCAAGCGGGTTGCGAAAATGCGTGGGTGGGTTTTGGAGAATTCCCAAATTTTTAAGGGCTATTTTTGAAATCAGACTAACGGTGTTTTTTTTCTTTCCAGGTAGTAAACTAGCTCCTATGATAATTAAAGTAGTTGTAGCCAAAATACTATTAAGTTATAAAGTGGAATGTGATTATAAAGGCATTGATGATATAAAATTTCGAGGAGATATAAGTATTGAATTGGACGACGGTGGTCTCATTAGAATATTACCACGTGAGTGAAAATTTTTATTTTGGTAAAATAATTAAGCTCAAAAAGCGGAATTAGTTTTTGGGATTTCTCAGTAATCAAGGAAATGCACTTTATAGGTTTCAGAGATGTGTCGAGAATGTCTCAAGGTGGGATGTGCTTTACGCGAGGCTAAAACAATCTCTGTTGGTGAATAAAAAATCGAAAAATTTTTTTAACCACAAAATAATACCAAAGGTGAAAGGAGATATTGATTAAGTGAATCAATAATTTTGGAATTAAACCAAATGGAGGAAATTGTCCATTGGAGCGCCGATAAGCGTTAGTTTGTTTTTCCTCAAGACTTCACAGTTCAAAATATTTGAGAAAAACTGAAACTTGTAGGTTTCACTGGGGGATGAAACCTTTTCGGTTTCAAATTGGATGTAAACGAGTTTTAAATGATACTTTCATGAAACTATTTACAAAAAAAAGTTTCAATTTGAAGTTAAAAAGTTTCAATTTTGAAATTTTTTGAATTTAAAATTGAAACTTTTAGGTTGAAACTCAAATGAGAATATTATTTTGAACTGTGTTGGATGCTAAAAACTTGACAGGAAAGTCGTCATTTGTCAACTGTCTGCAGCTTTAAACGAGGCTAGGCAACAGCTTAGAAATCGGAAAATATTTAATTAAAGAATAAAAAACAGCAGAGGAAATTTTTTTAAATAAAACATTTGTTATCGATCACAGCTCAAAATATTTGAGAAAAACTGAAACTTTTAGGTTTCACTGGGGGATGAAACCTTTTCGGTTTCAAATTGAATGTAAACGAGTTTCAAATGATACTTTCATGAAACTATTTACAAAAAAAGTTTCAATTTGAAGTTAAAAAGTTTCAATTTTGAAACTTTTTGAATTTCAAATTGAAACTTTTAGGTTGAAACTCTTTTTTTTCTCAAATGAGAATATTATTTTGAACTGTGATCTGATAGTATTAATTTCCTTGGTTACCATACTCGATTCAAGCGACCTCTCTGCAAAAAAAAATAAATGGAAAGGTTATACTAGGCAAGCTACCACCTGCTGGTTTGCCGCTGCCTTGCAGAATGCAGTGGGAAAGGAGCTCGGGAAATCTCGACCTTTTAGTGTGAGTCTGCAATGTTCACTAAAAGCTACGAAACCGGATCTAGTATACTACTCATTAGCTATAAGAATAATTGATAATTACAATAATGTATTCACCCGAAAACTTATGGTTAAAAATACAAAGTAGTTCTTTTGAATTTTAATTCCCAATGTTAACGGCTATGTTAATCGCATCACATATTTAACTATGGTTATCACATATATGATTGATTTTACGGATGAGGCTGCAATATAATGTAGGTTAAAACAGAGTTTATATTTAAAAACGAGTAGTTCGCTGTCGTTTTAACTTTGCCCCCCTTGCAAGGTTATGACAAGCGAGCAAGTAATAACATGTCTGCACGGCTTCTCTTACTTGCCGTTTTGCATCATTACAGTCAATTAAATCATTTGTTTCCTCAACAAGAAATAATTTTTAAGATGCTCTTTTTAAGCCTGCGGTACTAATCCGGGAATCCGCACTTTTTAGCGTATAAAATCACGTGCAATCTTCATGCAATTCTCTATTATGTAATATACAAAAAAAAGGTTCCGCCACTATCTGCTATAGTGAATATCGTCTGCTACAGCGCAGCGGTCACATTATCGTTGTTTAATTTCAATTCAATTGGATCGGATTAAACAGTGAGACCGTTATAGTTGTCGATATTCCCGAAGGAATATTTCGTCTTCAGGGTTTACCATTCCAATCCTTTTTGCTGATGAGCCCTAATTGTATTGGACTCTCAGTCGGATTATTAGTAAAAAGTCATTTTTTGATGATATATTATGATTGATGATTTTGATGCGTTTATGAAATCAAGTTCCTTATCTTTTCGGTAACAATGAAACACTTGTTTGGCCTTGTTGATTTTAATCCCACAATTGAACAAAATCATGATTTTATTATGTTAAAACACTAGATAATTTCAAATTATAACCTGTTGGTGTGCGCTAAAGCGCAGTTCACACCTACCAAAATTATTTTCAGTTATTTAAAGCAGATCTTATGATTCATAAAGAACAGGTTTATTCGATGTGAACACTGCTTAGGTTCCTGAGAGGATCCTATTTCCTTTTACTGAAAATATTTGCGTGATTCGAAATAATTACTCTTTCTTGAAATATCAAAACAGGAGCCTTACTTTGGTTAGTTTGATTTCGCATTTGCAAGATGGCTATTATCAATAAGTTTTTTAATGTATTTGATTGTTTAATAATAACAATAATAACGACAGTTCTTTGGCTTATTGTTAAGCATTATTACGATAGGAGAAGGATTTTTAAATTGGGAAGTAAATTGCCTGGGCCAAAGCCTTTGCCTATAATCGGTAATGCTTGGCATTTCTTGGGCTATAAATATGGTAGGTTAAAATGTAGAATTTTAAGTAAGTACTATTCACGAGCCTTCGACTTGGCTCTGTTGGTCGTCATCATGGTTAATTCCTATGGCGGACTCACGGTCTTATGAACAAGTCAAAATACTCGTCCTTTAAAAGCGTCCTCAACAATTTTTTTTTTCCTGATTCGGGCGATGAAGGTGCTGTGATCTTTGAAAGGAGCGAAAATTTCTTATACATTTGCTTTTTTGTCCATAAAGAATTGATTTCATTGACTTTCAATTGTTTCCACTGACTATAGGAAAAAAAACCGATGGGAAAAAATCTCCCAATCCCACTATCGCTACCTCGGTCAAATCGATAGCTAAAAAGTTGCGGATTCAGCGAAAAGACCGTAACCATGGTAATCAACAAGAGATTCCTGATCCTCCCTGCCAGAAAAATGACTTTTATTGTCATATTTGAGCCTCTGGTGACTAAAAATGATTATCAATTTTAATTATTTTTGATCAAAAAAAAAATATGATCGCAAAAATAATTAAAATTGATAATCATTTTTAGTTACTAGAGGCTCAAATATGACAATCAAAGTCATTTTTCTGGCAGGGCTGACTTGTTTATAATAAGACCGGGGGTCATGCCTTAGGTGGACTTCAGTTCAAGGAGAGCGCAGCTTCCAAAATCAAAAACTATGCTGCTCTATGCAATAGACGACTTAGAAGGGTGACTGGCTAAGTTTTTCAGGAACGACGTACTGACTCCAATAATGAATCTCTTTATTACAGATATTTTGACGAAACTAAAGAGATATCGAAGAAACGATAAATTATTAGCTCTCTGGTTTGGTCACGGGTTACAAGTTTTTCTGTACAGTCCTGAATATGCTGAAATACTGTGCTCTTCTTCAAAATTATTAGATCGCACCGATAGAGCTGATTGTTTTAAATCATGTTTTCCTAGTTCATTGTTATTTACCAGTGGTATGTTCACTGACAATTAATTAACGCCAGAATTTTTTTACTTATTTAGGCTTTTTCTAGGTCAACAATGGAAGAAATCTAGAAAAATCATGGAAAACGCATTGCCATATTCAGAGCTAAAAAATTTCATCCCCGCAATAGAAGAGCAAGGCGATATACTAATCCAACGGTTACGTGAAGAATTAGGAAAGCCTTGTTTCCCGA
The DNA here is from genome assembly GCA_023512825.1 of Liposcelis brunnea. Taxonomy (NCBI): domain Eukaryota; kingdom Metazoa; phylum Arthropoda; class Insecta; order Psocodea; family Liposcelididae; genus Liposcelis; species Liposcelis brunnea. The sequence continues at coordinate 12,007,630 of CM042066.1, forward strand.
TAATTCGCTATGCCAAAGCATGCATGTTTGATGTAATAAGTGGTAAGTAATATCAATTACTATTTGTCCTGAAATTTAATTGAAATAAATTCTTTTTCTTTTTTAGATGTATCATTAGAATCTGATCTGAAAGCTCAGAAATCAGAATTGCCACTTGTAAATGAGATTGAAGTTCTTATTGGATTAGCAAATAAAAGAGCTTTCAGTGTTTTGTATCAATATGATTTTTTATTCAAACTTTTTCAAGAGGGCAAGGAATACTTTTGTATAATTGACTCAGCATTAAAATTAGCAAATGAAGCCATTCTTGAGAAAAAGCAAAAATATGAAGTAGAAAAAGAGGAGAAAGCAAGAAGTGAATTTTTTTGTGATTGTTGGTCAAAAGTCAGTGTATCAAGATAACTAAGTGTAATTTTTTATTTTTAGGGGAGGAGAATGTACAAAAATCGCAAAGGAAAATATTTTGGAAGAGTTTATTAGACGATAAAAGCTTAAGCCTTGCTGATGTAAGAGATCACGTATTGACTTTGATAGTTGGGGTAAGTACATCGATGCTAATAAAATTTGACTGAAGAACACTACCAGAGATGATGGGGAAGACCTTTGCAAAATCTGATTTTGCATATTAATGAGGGATTTTCAGAGCCGTTGTTCGTAACTTTGCCAAGAGATGGCGACACCACAATTTGAAGGAAAATCTAAATCCACGATTGTTTAGCAAATCTTATAACCTTCTTTCTGCACTTCAGAAGATTCTAAATTGTAATAATTTTTGTCAAAAATGCCTTAAAGCAGATAAACAAAGCTATCAATCCGATTTATTTCACAGGAAAAACAAACTGCAAGCAAAAAGTATATTTTCAAAACAACGTGGATTTAGATTTTCTTCAAAATTGTTGTGCTATTATCTTTTCGCAAAATGGTAAACTAACTCACTGTAAGTCCCCCATTAGTTGCGTCAAATTCGGATGAGAAAGCTACAGCTTAACCAAAATCTTAAGAACCTATCTTGCTGGAAAAACCGCTGTGGTTGTCCACTGATTTTTCGTCCAGTCCGAACGCTGATTGGTGTTTACACTGTACGCGAAAGACCGGAGGAAAAACTGGAGGACAACTCCAACAGTTTTTTCAACGAAATAGTTCCTTCAGGCGGATGTTTATTATTGCAGGGATACGAAACAACTTCAACCACAATTTCTTGTGTCCTCATGATGTTAGCTCTCCATCCAGTTATACAAGAAAAAGCATACAAAGAAGTAATCTCGGTAGTCGATGGGAATTTTAATGATAAGAAGGTTCAACAATTAGAGTATCTAGACATGATCGTTAAAGAGACCTTAAGATTGTTCCCAGTCGTACCACTCACTTTCAGAAAAGCTGCGGAAGATGTTCAGATGGGTATGTCCCAGGATGATTTTTAGAATTATTGAAAATTTCTGGTGCATAATTCTAAATACTTTCCAGGGGATTATTTAATTCCTGCAGGAGCCAACGTTAGCGTAAACACTTATGAGCTACATCGTGATCCTGAGCTGTATGAGAATCCTCATCAATTTAATCCTGATAATTTTTTACCGGAAAACATTGCTAAAAGGCATCCGTTTTCGTATATACCGTTTGCCGGTGGAAAAAGGAAATGCATAGGTAGGTTCAGCCGCAAATAGTAATCCTGATCATGCTGATTTAAGGTTTCTTGGTTCTAACTATTAATTTTTCGCAGCCTATAAATTAGCTCCTTTGATAGTGAAAATCATCGTAGCCAAATTATTACTAAGCTACAAATTTGATTGTGATTATAAGGAAATGGGAGATATCAAATTTCAAGGAAATATAAGTCTTATACTGGATGACGATGGTCTCGTCAGAATAACGAAACGACAGTGAATACTTTTTACTGTCTCAACGACCACGAGGTAGTTAAGTGCGTAGTTGCAGTACTTTTAGTCGACTAAAAGGAGGATGTCCACATTTGGGGTGTTTTCCCCCCTTATGCAATTTTTAAGTAGATGCAGATATTGAGGGAAACTTTTGGCTGTGATAAAAGGTCATCTACGGAGTTTCTAACTAGGCTTAGTTGAATCTGGAGACACGACTGCAAGATAAGAAAATGGAACTTTGAAAAACATGGAAAATATAGTAGTGCAATATCGTGAAAAACATAGTGTAATATACTGAAACATATAGTTATCTATGTTGTGCAATATATCCCTGCTAAAATAGTGTGTATACCCTGGTGATCCAGATTATGCAGCATCAGATCTCCGAATATATGAAAAACAGCGATTTGGCCACATCCTGAATCTGCTGCTACTTGTCACTTCATTGACCAATATTTTGAAAAAATATCTCTTGTATTCTGAAGTAGTATTTTCGCCTTCGCACTCAATACCTCGAAATCGAGTAAGAGTGGTTTAAGTCTCTGTAGGTGACCTTGATAATGGCCAAGAGTTTGCATCAATAACTGCAACCACTTTAATATTAATGCAGGTGGCAAAATACTCCAAATCGGGCATTACCTTTGCAGTAATAAGATGGGCGACTCCTTTTAGACTTTTTAAATAAAGGTTGCTCAGTTCCTGCTGGCCAACAGGGAGCCAGTCGGCAAATATTTAAATCGTTAACAAATCGAGACCTGAGAATTAAACTGTACTACCTCTGGTTTGCAATGGACTCCAGTATCGCATGTTTAGCTTGTGCAGCGCTCAGCCAATTCCAAACCTGAGATAGAACGATTTAATCCTCAGGTCTCGAATCATGAAGCAAGCCATCAGTATGGTTTACATTTCCGACTTTTAAACGGGACAAGCTGAAAAATTCGCGCCTTCGAAATATGCGCGTCACAGACGTTAAATTATGAAGACGATTGACTCCATGTAAATAATAACATTCGAATCACCTTCTTAGAGTTCCTTAGTTATGATTATAGTATAGTTTCCGAGGTTTCTGTTTTTTTTTTCAAGCCTGGGGTATCTGAGGTAGCTCTTGGCCCTTATTGAGGAATACAAACAGGATAGCTGACCAATAAACGTTTCTATCCGTTTAGGAAGGGATTCATTTATTGTTTGAAATTTTCTTTTGTGAAGATCCACCGAGAAGTGAAAGAATGTCAGGCACAGTGACCGATAATTTTGATAAGTTATGAACTAATAATCTTATTATTAACAATGGACATAATTTGACCTTGTCAGTTTTAATTACAAAGTTATACAAAAATATATTAATTACCTCGCTCGAAATAATTAATGAATTTTTTGTTGATTTAAAAGTTTGAAAATACAATAAAAATTTTGGGAAAACCAATCTTTCAGATATAAAACAAGATTTATTTCACGTAATTGCTGCTTAAATTTCTTGGAAAAACCTTTTCCTATTTTTAAAAGCAAGTGCGTGATACAAAATAATTAACAAAAAAGCTCTTATAAATACAAACATTGAAACATTTCAAAGCTCACTGTGTCTTTGTATTTGTAAGATGGCTATTATCAACAATTTTTTGACTTTATTCGACTGTTTAATAATTACAACAATCACAACAGCTCTTTGGATTATTGTTAAGCACTACTATGACAATAGAAGGATTTTCGAATTGGGAAGTAAATTGCCTGGCCCGAAGCCTTTGCCGTTTATCGGTAATGTTTGGCATTTCTTAGGCTATAAATACGGTGAGTAAAATCTGGAAAGGTACAAAAATTAAAATGAGTCGTAGTAATTTTTTTTTATCACAGATATGATTAAAAAATTAAAAAGATATCAAGGAAAGGATAAATTATTAGCCATTTGGTTTGGGCACGAGTTAAATGTATATTTGTATAGTCCTGAATATGCCGAAATCCTTTGTCACTCTCCTAAACTATTAGAACGCACTGGTAAAGCTAGATTCATTGCACCAGCGACTCCGAAAGGATTACTGGTTACTAATGGTACGACAACTGACAACTAAATAGCTTCAGATTTTTTTAAAAAGTTAAGTTCTTACTTTTATTTGACTTTTCCTAGGTCAAGAATGGAAAAAAGCTAGAGTGATCATGGAAAATGCGATGCCGTATTCGGCTTTAAAAAATTTCATTCCCGTATTCGAAGCGCAAAGCGAAATATTGGTTCAACGATTGCGTGAAAAAATAGGAAAACCGTGTTTCCCAATAACTCCATACATAAAAGCATGTTCATTCGACATCATAAGTGGTAAATAATATTAATTGAACATTGTTTGAAACTTGATTTAAGTAAAAAGTTTGTCCAATTTTTCTTTTGTAGATATATCATTGGAATTTGAGCTCAAAGCCCAAAAATCAGAAATAGCGCTTTTGAAAGAGATTGACATGATCGTTGAATTAGTCAATAGAAGAGTTTTTAATGTTTTTTATTACCCTGACTTTTTATACAGATTAGTTCCAGAGGGTATAAAGTTTTATTCCATACTTGAATCAGCTGTAAATTATACAATTGGGGTTATTCTTGAGAGAAAGAAGAAACACGAAGAAAAGAAAAGCCGAAAAGGTGAATTTTTCTGTGATTATAAAACACAATTTTATTTTATTTTTTATAAAAATAGCTACAGCCTAATTTTTAAGTTGTAGGTGACGAAAATTTACAGGAATCGAAAAGGAAAATATTGTGCGAAACTTTATTGGATGATGAGTCCTTAAGTGTCTCTGATATTAAAGATCACGTGTTTACTATGGTAGCTGGGGTAAGAATAAAAATCGAGATATGGTTTTCAGTTGACTCAGAATCTAGAAAAATTTCACTGAATCAAGAACTGTAATCTTTGCAAAATCTGCCGTTCCAGTGTCATTGCTGTTACATAGTTGCCGGGTAGATTGATGAGGATTAACGGTGTTGCTGCTACAGCACCTCCTTGCAGATTTTGCAGGACCTAAAGCGGAATGTTTATACTATAAATCACGAATCTTGCAGGGCTACGAAACAAGTTCAACCACTGTTGTGTCTGCCCTCAAAATGTTAGCTCTGCATCCAGATGTACAAGAAAAAACATATCAAGAAGTGATTTCGGTTATAGATGGAGGCTTTAACGATGAAAAGATTCACCAATTAGAGTATTTAGACATGGTTATTAAAGAAACTTTAAGATTATTTCCCTCTGCACCTTTTACTTTCAGAAAAGCTACAGAAGATGTTCAGATGGGTAAGCAGAATTATCATTGAAAATGACTGACGGTTTTGTTTCCATTTAATTGGATAATTACTTTCCAGGGGAATATGTGATCCCTGCAGGAGCTGACGTGAACGTTAATATTTACGAGCTGCATCGTGATCCTGAGCAGTTCGATAATCCTCATAGATTCAATCCGGATAATTTTTTACCGGAAAATGTCGCTAAAAGGCATCCATTTGCGTACATACCTTTTGCCGGTGGAAAAAGGAAATGTGTCGGTAGGTATTAAACAACAGTATTAATCCTAATTATTTTAGTTCTAAGGTCCTTGTTGGTCATTATACTAACGCTGAATTTTTATTAAAGGCGCCAGATTAGCTATTTTGGTGGTCAAAGTAGTCGTAGCCAAATTAATACTAAGCTACAAATTTGAGTGCGATCATAAAGATATTGAAGACATTAAATTTCAAGGAAACGTAACTATTCAATGGGATGATAATGGTCTCATCCGAATATTGGAAAGGAAATGAGTAACTTTTAAAGTATCAAAAATACAAGATAGTTTTGAGACATCGTCGACTCTCGTATTTTTTCTTTTTGGTTGCTTTGTGAAAGCTGCTCAGCTGAGTAGCTGGAATTATTCTTTGGAAGCGGAAAGGTTAACAATAAATAGAGCAAGTTATCAATGTTTTTTAAGTCTGAACATTAAAAAATTGTTTGCCTAGTAGTAAGCAGCAGCAACAACAACCACAACAACAACAACAATTACTACTACCACTACTACTGTCATTATACTGTAAGTACTAAAAGAATTTCCAAGGATTGATGATTGAGGGCGGTAGTCTCAGTGCAATGCAACGCAACGCAGCGAGCAATGCTTAGCTTATGCATGACGTCACCTTAATGACCTTAAGCTAAACATTACTCGTTGCGTTGCGTTGCACTTAGAGGCCTAAGTCGCTGGGTTAACTTCGATATTTACTTCGCAAACTCAGTTAACTTACTACTGGAAATCTTGTAGGCAATTCAAAAAAGTAAAACTTATTAATCGTTTGCAGAATGTTTGCTTGCACGTCCGGGTTTTCTTGAGAAGGCTTATTTGTAATTACAAAATAAAATACATTTTTTACTTAAATTAAAAAAATTGATTCTTTCTCTATGTTTCTGTAAATAAATAGTCCAATATCACTCAACAATTTTACAATGAAAATTAATTTACCCAAAAATCTTGACCGAATAATTTAAATCCTCGATATTTTTAATATTTATAAAGCATTATAAAAAAAGCAATGCGCCGGGAATCAAATTCCTATCCTTTTCCGCGTGGTTCTTTATTATCCACATTAGCCTGTTGTTAACAATTAAACGCATGATTTGCTACTCAACTCTTGGAAACTGGTGTAACTGCTGTTAATAACTGAGTCCAACAAAATAATTGCTCTTATAAATACCGTAGCAAGATTTTTTTGGTTTAGTGTTATTTTGCATTTATTTAGGATGGCTATCTTTGAAAATTTTCTGACCGTATGTAATTGTTTATTAATAACGACAATATCGGCGATCGTTTTCTTAATTATTAAATATTATTACGGTAAGAGAAGAATTTTCAAATTGGGAAGTAAATTGCCTGGGCCTAAACCATGGCCAATAATTGGTAATGCTTGGCATTTCTTAGGCTCAAAGTATGGTAAGTGACGAAATCAATAACTAGAGATTAATTTTTTGGGGGAGTCACTACGAGTGTCTGAGCAAGTTATCTATTCAGCTTAGTCATTATTTTCTTTTTTATCACAGATATTTTAGCTAAACTAAAAAGATATCAAAGAAAGGAAAAATTACTAGCCCTTTGGTTTGGACACGAGTTAAACGTATTTCTTTACGGTCCTGAGTATGCCGAAATATTTTGTCGTTCTTCAAAACTTCTTGATCGCCCTGATAAGGTTAAATTATTCGACGCTGCTGCGCCTAAAGGAGTCCTAGTTACTAGTGGTATGTCGAACAGTCACTCAAGAAGCTTTAATCTTTTGTCTAACAATTTAACCCTTCTTTAGGTAAAGATTGGAAAAAGGCTAGAAAAATAACGGAATCTGCAATGCCTTATTCAATGGTTAAAAATTCCATTTCTACACTTGAGATGGAAAGTGAGATATTAATCAAACGCTTACGGGAAGAATTAGGGAAGCCATGCTTCCAATTACTACCCTACGTAAAAGCGTGCATGATTGACATAATAAGTGGTGAGTACCCAGTCTGCAAAGGTGGAGGCGGAACGGTGGATTCCACGAGGATTCTAAGACTTGTTTGGTGGACGTTAAAAAAATCTTAAAATCCACGTGGAGTCCACCGAACCGCCTCCGCCTTTACAGATTGGACAATATTAATTACCCAACTACATACCAACAGGAATGAATGAAAGAATTTGCATTGTTTCTCGTTTTTTTAAAATAGATCTAACACTGGAACTCGAGCTAAAAGCCCAAAAATCGGAAATACCACTTATGGAAGAGTTCGATCTTCTCACCAGTATAATCGATAGGAGAATATACAGTATTTTGTATCACTCTGATTTTTTATACAAACTTTTTCCGGATGGCCAACAATATTATTCTCTACTTAAATCAGCAAAAGATTTTGCAAATAAAATTATAATTGACAAAATTGAAAAGTATGAAAATGAAAAAAAGTCGCTGAAAAGTAAACCTGATGACGAAACTTCACAAAAAGCTAAAAGGAAAAGTTTTTGGCAATATTTAGTAGAGGACGAAACATTAAGCGTGTCTGACATACGAGATCATATATTTACTTTGTTTGTTGCGGTTAGTATTTCTTTTTTTTCGGATTATTTTTTTAAGTCACTAGAAAACTGGTGATTAATATTTTTGGGGCCCCCGTGAATTGACAGTATCTCAATGCGACTTCAGTCTTGAAGTCTCCTAGTAGATTACGAATTTTGGTTGAGAAGAATTAGAGCCTCTTTTATTTGAAATGGAATATCTTTTAGGGCTATGAAACAACTTCAGCCACCGTTACTTTGGCCTGCTTAATGTTAGCGCTTCATCAAAATATTCAAGAAAAATCATACAGAGAGATCCTTTCTATAGCTGATGGCAATTTTAATGATGAGAAAGTTCAACAATTAGAGTACTTAGATCTGATAGTGAAAGAGACCTTGAGGCTGTTCCCTAGTGCACCAACAACTTTCAGGAAAGCTACAGAAGATGTTCAGATGGGTAAATTTTAATAATTTATCGAAAAACCAACAACGTTTTTTTATTGCTTTAATTAAATTAAATTAAATTAAATTAAATTGTTTCAGGGGAATATTTGATCCCTGCAGGAGCTTCAGTTAGCTTAAATCTATACGAGTTACATCGGGACCCTGAGCAGTTTGATAATCCGCATAAATTCAATCCAGATAACTTTCTACCGGAAAATATTGCTAAAAGGCATCCTTTTTCGTACGTGCCTTTTGTGAGTGGGCCAAGAAGTTGTGCAGGTGAGCCTTTTTTGTTTGATCATGCTAGTTACCAGGGTTTTATAGGTTCTTGTTTTTAAATATTTTTTCTCTTATTATTCTCAGGTAGTAAATTAGCAATAATGGTAATTAAAGTTGTATTAGCCAAATTATTACTTATCTACAAATTTGAGTGTGATTATAAAGAAGTGGAGGATATCAAATTCCGAGGAGATATAGCTATCAAGTTGACTGACAAAGGTCTTATCCGAATTCTGGAACGCGAATGAATGTCTTCTAATTAAATTAAAATCTCTGTGAGGTTTCCCCACTGCTTCATATTACCAGGATATTGCCAACGGCGCTGCAAAATTGTGGCGGGGGTATATTTTCTCAGCCACCCTCTCAGTTCAATGGGCAAAGTAAGCACAACATGTTTGGATGTCTATCGGTTGGTCCCATCTTTTACCTATTGCATTGCTGAAGAACATGGTCATGTCAGTTTTTGCTACTTATACAAAGCCCTTGATAGCATAGCCAATAAAATCAGTGACATCCTGAGATCGAAAAAAGACAATCAAATCCAAAAACCCCTCCAATCATGCCTCTTGTATATGGATTTTGATTTTCAGTGACCCAAAGAAATAAAATAATCATATGTAGATGAATTTGGTTTGTTTATAAGTATCTTCTTCGGACTCATGATTTGACCTTGCAGATGCTATTAGAAAACCAACAATTACGAATTGCATATTCATGTTTCACTCCGAATAATTAAAAACTGGAAGCTCCAGATAATAGCTAAGAAGGTGGTTGCATCACTCAAAAATTTTCCTTGCCTGGTACAGATATTCATTTTAAAGTGGAATATATTAGAATCGTTGATATTGCAAAAAAGGAACGTAATTTATAAGGTATATTTAATCTGCAAAGGTGGAGGCGGAGCGGTGGATTCCACGTGGATTTTAAGATCTTTTTCCCCCGTCCGTCAAAAAAGTCTTAAAATCCAGGTGGAATCCTTCGCTCCGCCTCCACCTTTGCAGATTGGGTAAGCAAAGGATAAGATCCCTTTTTTACAATCTTCGACTCATTTTTAGATTTGACGTTTTTTTTTAACAAACCTGTTCATATAAAAACATCCTTTACGTAATCTTAAGACTCTTTCTCATTTTCAGTACTTAAATAAAAGCTGAAGATTTTGTGAATTTGAAGAGGTTACCACTTTAGGAAATAACAAACTCAGAACACAAAATGGAAACAAGCACAAAACGAATTTAGGGAAAACATGAAAAACGTATTTGAATATTTTTATGAAAAGCTGTGACTGTGTAAAGAATTCAATTTTGATTAGGTTTTAGGCCAAACCGCCATAAAGATCCTCCAAAACAAAATCCAATGAATAACGCCTTAAAATCAATCTTATAGAATCGAAAGAAAAAAAAATAGGTTAGATAATAACTATAAAATTAGAGGAATGTAGATACAAAGCAAAAACGGATGCTACGCCTTAGGACTAGTAAAAAAGTAATTTTAGAAAAAGCAGTTTTATTCAAACAAAGTTAGATAATCAACCATCAAAAAAAAAAAAATAATAATAATGGTACATTTTTGAAAAAATAGGCAATTAATAAACAGTGAAATTATCAAACTTTAATAATACCCCCTCAATTAACATCAAATAGCCCAATTTTTTTCATTAAAATTTTGCGAGCTTCAATTCGGCATCATTAAAAAGAATCATCACGCGGGTCTTTTAGATCTGCGGCAAGATCATTTTTTTTCAACTGGTTTTTCTCCGTGACACTGACCATACCTATTATTACATAAGGGAACTAGTACTTCAAGGTTCTACGGATATATGAATTTGCAATCGTATCATTAGGACCAAACAAGAAGCAGACATGAGAATGATAAACAACAAGTAAGTGTTACCGGTAGTGTTTGTTTATGTATTTAAATATTATGGATATTTTGTTTTGTTTTCATAATGTGAAAAGTTTAATTTGGTTACAGGGAATATCATCCAAGTGATGATGATCTTAGACAACTTCGAGAATGGGTGAAGAAAATGCCCCATATCATACAGGATTATGGTAAGTGTTCTAAATAATAAATCAAATTTCAATCATTTATAAATTTGGCTGTGATGAGGGATGTAAATTACAAAAGGTTGAGGGAGAACTATCAAAACGAATAAGTCGAAAATTTTTAACTCGGAAATGAATTTGGAAATTTACAAAATTGAACATGCGTCAGTGTGTTTCTACTATAACAACCAAAAAAATTATAATCTATCTGATCAAGTTTATGACCCATGAGACTTGATTGCCTTGAAGTGCAATCTCGATAGTTTTTAAGTATGATACAAAAGTTTTGATACTGTACAGTGATTTTCTTTAGATTTCTTTATTAAAAGAAAGATGGCTTCCCTGTTAAAATTTAAGTTGGCGGCAACTTTAAAAGTAATTTAGAAAAGTAAAGATGAGAATATGTTCTAAGGCTGTAAAATTTTTTATGTTTGCAATCATTTTCTCGCCGGGATATCGTGTTAAATTAAAAATAATTGTATAATGAAATTTCAGTATTTCTTAAGGTTGTAATTTTCTATGAAGATGTACAGATAATAGTTTTCCTTCTGACGCACAATCGGAAATCGACTTACTAATGACATCCACAAATAACATTAATTTGTTCTTTGAAAGCAAAAAAAAAGAGGAAAAGTGTTTGATATTCGTTGTCGCTATTGTAATTAACAGCTGAATGCTACTTTACACTGAGGCAAGGTCAAGGAAATCAGTTTGTCATCTCTAACACCTAATCTAACCCAGAATCTGAAAGTTTTTATTTACTTTTTTTCAGATGATGAATTTTTGGCAGCATTTGTTAGGGGTTGTAAAGGCAGCTTACAAAAAACAAAATCAGTCCTAGAAAATTTTAGCAGCATCGGAATGCGGTATCGAAAAATCTTCGGGGGCCTCGATCCTTTAAAAGAAACGACTAGTACTTATTTAAATTATGCGTAAGTATGGTTTTTTTAGTAGCGTAGGAAAATGGAGACCCACACTCCCAGTGGCGATACACTGTAAGCAACCCGTATGAAAAATAACTGCCGGAAAATTAAAAAAAAACGAAAGTAACTGTCCATATGACTTTTGCGTAGTATATTAGGTAGTATTTCGAAGATTACTTTCGAAAAATTATAATAAAATATAAAAAAATATTTGTAGGTTGACTGATGTAAGTCATATTATTTTCCAATGTCAGTAATTATTGTGTTAATATTTTCGAATTTCATGATTTTGGAGAAATTTTCTTTCAAATCTCTCACAGCTTCAAAATCATTTTTCTAATGAGGTATTCCACATGAAATCGGCCTAAAATGCTCGAAAATTGTCAGTCACATCACCGATTTTGACGAAAATCGGTGTATGGGTAGTATTTATGATTCAAAGAAACTAATTTGAAGGATTTTTGCGAAAATCAATTTTTTCGGAAGTTAGCGGCATTTTTGTGTTTTAGCCAAAATCTGCATATTTAGTGGTTGCCTAAGTTTTTGATTTGCTGTGTCCATATTTTTTTGACGATTCTAATTTATCATATAGGGTTTTATAGAGGATATCTTAGACTAGTAATCACCAAGTTTTCAAATTTTTTTTCCGACGCGTTTTTGGGGGGCGGGCCGTTTTTCCGGGAGTTCGAATTTGGGCCACACCCGAAATACACCATCTTGGATTTCGACGAAAATTTTTTTTTATGTTCTCTATTAGGGGTACTATTACCCCCCAAAATTTTTTTTTGTATATTCAATATTTACGGTCAGGGCGATTTTTTAATCAATTTTGGCACCAGTATGGAATTCAAAAAAAATGATTTACAGTTATAATACGACTATGTAAGGGTATGAAACATTAAAAAATTTATATTTTTATAAAGGATACACATTAAGAATTTAGTTTTAGTGCCCAGGCCTATTCTTAACCCTTAAGCTACGGCCCTTACTAAGCTGGCCCTTAGCTATATATAGCCAAAAATTTTTTTTTGAATTCTGAACGGGGCGCCCTTGAATTTTCTTCTAATATATGAGGAAATAACCCCCAAAAAATTTCAGGTCGATCGGTAAAGATTTAGGGGTATCCCCACGACTTTGAAAATTTTACATGGGAAAACATAGGTGATTTTAGCTATTTTCAAAGAATGTTCTTTCAAATCGTTAAGAAGCTCATAAATTTTTTTTTCATTACTTATTCTTATATTTTCGGGGTCGTAGAATCCGAATTTTACCATGAATTTGTTGTCCGACTTTGCCTAAATTGTGAAAAGAGGTTTATTAATAACGACCGTCACTTTATGGCCCAAAAAACGAAAAACGGTCTTTTCCCAATTTAGGCAAAGTCGGACAACAAATTCATGGTAAAATTCGGATTCTACGACCCCGAAAATATAAGAATAAGTAATGAAAAAAAAATTTATGAGCTTCTTAACGATTTGAAAGAACATTCTTTGAAAATAGCTAAAATCACCTATGTTTTCCCATGTAAAATTTTCAAAGTCGTGGGGATACCCCTAAATCTTTACCGATCGACCTGAAATTTTTTGGGGGTTATTTCCTCATATATTAGAAGAAAATTCAAGGGCGCCCCGTTCAGAATTCAAAAAAAAATTTTTGGCTATATATAGCTAAGGGCCAGCTTAGTAAGGGCCGTAGCTTAAGGGTTAAGAATAGGCCTGGGCACTAAAACTAAATTCTTAATGTGTATCCTTTATAAAAATATAAATTTTTTAATGTTTCATACCCTTACATAGTCGTATTATAACTGTAAATCATTTTTTTTGAATTCCATACTGGTGCCAAAATTGATTAAAAAATCGCCCTGACCGTAAATATTGAATATACAAAAAAAAATTTTGGGGGGTAATAGTACCCCTAATAGAGAACATAAAAAAAAATTTTCGTCGAAATCCAAGATGGTGTATTTCGGGTGTGGCCCAAATTCGAACTCCCGGAAAAACGGCCCGCCCCCCAAAAACGCGTCGGAAAAAAAATTTGAAAACTTGGTGATTACTAGTCTAAGATATCCTCTATAAAACCCTATATGATAAATTAGAATCGTCAAAAAAATATGGACACAGCAAATCAAAAACTTAGGCAACCACTAAATATGCAGATTTTGGCTAAAACACAAAAATGCCGCTAACTTCCGAAAAAATTGATTTTCGCAAAAATCCTTCAAATTAGTTTCTTTGAATCATAAATACTACCCATACACCGATTTTCGTCAAAATCGGTGATGTGAAGGTTAGGCATAGGCCGACTTGATATGGAATACCTCTAATTATTTTAAATTCAGTAGTAATCCGCTTTAAAAAATTTTTCATGGATAATTACATACGAATAATATGAAAGATAGCGCAATAATTTACAGAGCTGCATTGTTCACAAAATAATTTTTATAATACCATCCACACTTCCTAACAGTAAAGTAGAACATTACCGAGACAGTCAAATATTTCTCCAAAATCATGAAATTCAAAGATTTTAACACAATAATTATTGACATTGGAAAATAATATGAGTTAAATCACTCAACCCAGATATATTTTTTTGTACGGGAAGCAGCAAAAACTGAAAAGGTCGTTAAAGATTTCTGGTAGGGCGCACCAGCCCTATTGCCCCGAGATGGCAATAATGTTCTTAAAACTAAATTTAGCTTATGCAGAGCGTTTTTTCTTGATACAAACACCAGGCAGCGTTGTTAGCCTAAAATGCTTAGTATGAGAAAGCAGTTAGTTGACCGAATGGCAAACTGCTTGCTTTTTCCCCTTCAAATTGATGCTCGGGAGCCAACCCATAGTATTATTTATTCGAAAGTTGCTTACATTCGCCAAGGTAACCGTCAGCGAACCACTTGGCAACCACATATGTAAATAAGTCTATTTTCGAACCGTTAAAAAAATTAGACGGTATTTCCCGATGAGGAAGTACAGTTTGCTCGCGGTTATTGTCTTGCAAAAGAAACAAAAGAAGTTCATTTACATTGAATGAATTGACTGCAGGAACCTTCGGTCATTGTCCTACAGTTTTTTTATCAAAGTAGGTACCCTTGATTCCCTGGGGAGCCTAATATTTTATTATATCATTATCGATCACTCATGAATTTAATTTTTCAGGCGGCTTTTTCCTCTACCTAAAAGAGCACCAGACGGTTCGATAATAATCTTCGCTACCATGAACACAGATTACAAAGGGAACCTAAGTCAGTTTTATAGTCTGGAACTATATCGTCATTTACTTATGATGTTTTATATTTTTATATGGGTGAGAACTTGGATCGAATTTATTTGACAATGAAAACAATGGCAAGACTCAAAATTTATAATCTTTTTGACAGGAAAACAATTACGGGCCTGGAAAATGGACGGCCATTTTAGATTTTGGAGACTTAACGCTTCATCATATTTGGGACACAACTCCAGTAGACTTAAAACAGCTTATAGATGTTTTACAAAACGCAGTTCCTGTCCGGTTGCAAGTAGCTCATGTAATTAATGTACCACCGTTTATGGGATGGATCATTAATCTTATTAAAACAGTATTAAGTAAAAAATTAGCAGATAGAGTAAGTAAAAAATATAATGGTTGATGTGAAAACCCGACAGTAGCTCCCAGGTCTTACATCATAAGGAGAACCTCCTTATGAAAAGAAAATAAAACTTTTAACTTATTAATAAAATTGGGATGCCAATCGATTTTTTATCTTGAGGAAAATCGATAAACCTTAAATTTGTTTGTCCCTATTGGTTCCCCGAAAGGTTTATAGTGAGTTATAATAAGAATAACCGCTTTTAGAATTACTACAAATGTACTATGATTATATTGGGATTAAAACATGCGATACAAAATTTATATAAAAACCGATTAAAAAAAAATTGCCAAAAAAAAACTGACAAACAATCAATATCAACTGATATTAACAAAATCCTTTAAATATATATTTGTGAATTTATGCGTTCACAAAATTTGATTATTTATGATTACTTATAACTCTTGTTCAAATTTATGTTTATCTACGAACTTCCCGAATTTATGGCCATAAATGAAACAATAAAAAAAACTTATCCTCCTCCAGCGATGGATGTTGCCTACAGCGTTACTCCTTCAACTAAGTGAGTAGTCCACACTCCTATTGATGAGTGATCGCCGTTCCTCGACTTTTTTTTCTTCGTCGTATTCTCGCGCCAAACGCGTTCTTTTGAAATAATCTCCCTGATTATTAAACTGATGATTATTCCCCGATGTTTCACTCGTTAACTCCCGTAAAAATTTACTTCGGTTAATTATTATATATCGATTATTTTAATTTATTGTGTAATAAAATAGTGATCTGCTTTAAATGCTTTAAACAGCTAAACTCTCCTTCCCACTAGCGTTTCCACTTTAACTACTTCTTTTTAAACACTTTGCGTGTGACTTTTATTTCGGAGTTGGGCCAAAATTCCCAATTCGTCCCGACTAATTATTTAAACCAACGATCGGTCTGCTTATAGCAGAATAAACTCAACTGTTGTAAATATTCTTAACTTTGCACTATTTGATAAACTTTGGCCACTTTAACTTTCACACAATAACTCCGGGTAGCGGTTCCCGTCTTACTGTATATTACAAAACGATAGCCCGACTAACATCGATTTCTACGGATCCCGTTAGACTACGAATTTTCCCAAATTTTAGGCTCTATTTATTCCAGCCTCCCAACTTTCACAAAAGACTTTTTTCCTATATTGAGCTTAAGTCTAGCAATAAAACTTTAAACAATTTCAAAGAAAGAATTTGGGAAATTTCTAATGTCCCACCGTAGCTAATAATCGAAAGTGTTTTAATGACGCGCCTGGTTTTCACGCCTAGATGCGCGCGCGACACTTATGACTTTTGCCATAAGTGTGCTTATTAATAAAACTGGATTAACGAGCCTTTCCCGTCAATCCTTTGAAATTATTATCTCAATAGGATGCATTCCGATATGCATCCGCGCCAAATATTAATTTAACAATTTCCAAAAATTCCTTATTCAGCACGAACAAGAAACTCGTGGATGACCCACACATGGTTTCCTGTTAGGCGCATGTTCTCTTTCTTCTTAAATTTCTTGGGCGCGCGCATGATGTGCTACTTCACATCATACGCCCCCACAAAAGAAAAACGCTTTCGATTATTTTACAAAAATTTGGAACTTAATCTCTACTAGCACATATTACTCTTTTGCACAAATATCATAACCTATACAAAATAACAAAAATCTCTTGACATGCTTATTAACAAACAAAGTTTCTGATTAATTTTTCTCTCTTTTTAAGTGATTAAATAGTTTCAATCTACCCATGCTACTATTGTTTATTTACAACATCGACCTTTAAGGTTGTAATAAAAAAAAATATTTATGTCGGTCATCGACACCTTAAAAAAACTTCCTTTTTTTTTTTATTTATTACAGTTGCGACAAAACTTTTCATGGTCGCACCCTATTCCATAAGTAATGGAATAAACTCTTTGAGCTTCGACACGTGGAATACTCCCCGTATTTTATTATTATCTGGATTTTTTAATTTATAAGAGGCAATCCCTATTTTTCTAACTACCTCATAAAATCCCTCATAGACAGGAAACAGCTTTCCCTGCTCATCTTGACCCTGGTTAGACAATCTCTTTACTTTCACAAGAACTCTATCCCCAGGTTGGAACTCTTTTAAAATCAAATTTCTACGATCCCCTAATTGTTTCGCTAATCTTTCTTCCCTTTTTTCATTAACCTTTTGAACTTTAATATCATACGATATTTTGGAATTTGTTTTCATTAAATCATTAGTAAACAAATTCTCCCATTCATATTGACAATCCCTTTTGAAGAACAATTCTTCAGGAGTAAAACCATGGAAAGTGTTAATAGTTTGATTTAGGACTTTTTCTACTTTCCCTAAACAACTGTACCATTTTTTATGATCCAGATAGGAGTATAGTCTCAACGTCCTTATTATAATTTTATTCCGACCTTCCACTAAATTAGCTTGAGGATGATATAAACTCGTAAATCTTAGTTTTATATCTTGGTCCTTCATAAATTGTTTGAATTTTCGCGATATGTATTGCTTAGCATTATCACAAATCAATTTTTCAAACTTTCCAAATTCATTGATCCACTTGTTTACCGAAGCAATTACAAAATTTGCAGTCGGCTTTCGACACGGGTATACTTTAGTATACTGCGAAAAATTGCAAGAAAAAACTAATAAATATTTAAACCCCTTATATGTCGTGATCAATGGTCCCACAAAATCGGAAGAAACTACCCTATTACTTTCTTCTGATAAAATGGTATTTGTTTCCCCAGCCAAAATCCTATTTGCTGGTTTACAAATCTGGCAATCATTACATGCCCTAATTACCTTCTCAATTTCCTTAAAGAAATATGGACCAATAAAAGTTTTCCTCAGCATTTTATAGGTTTTATAAATACCTATATGGCAATATTCTTCATGAATAACTCTTGCCAATCGCCTAATATCTTCTCCTAGAACATAAATCCTCCAACCATAACTACCTTTCAAAGTTATAAAACCTCCATCAAGTCTACAATCTTCTTGACCTACCCTTTTCCTGATTTCTTCATAATCGGAACTACTTGCTTGACGCTCCTTAATTCGATCTACTAAATTTTGATACGGATCAATTTTGATTTTTTTCTTGACCTGTAATAACAACGGAACTGTTTCTGTGTCCTTCTTTCCATAATTAACTAAACGACTTAATATATCTGCCGGGTTGTCTTTCCCAGGGATATGTTTAATCTCATATTTAAAATTTTGCAATTTCAAACACCATCTCATAAATCGTGGAGACAGATATTTCGCTGACTTAATGTAAACCAACGCTTTGCAATCAGTTATTATGGTTATCTTCCTATAACAAATCAAACTTTCGAAAAACTGCAATGCTAATACTATTGCATAAAATTCTTTCTCGGTCGCAAAATAATTCAATTCTGCGCCTGAGAATGTTTTACTATAAAAATATAGAAGTTTGGGTTCGTTGGATTCATTCAATTGAAATAAAACTGCTGATGCGCAATTATCCGACGCATCCGTTACCAAATAATATTCCTTACTTGGGTCAGGATGAGATAACATTACATTTTCCATCAAAGCTCCTTTAATTTCTTCAAACTTTTCCTGCAATTCCTCATTCCAAGTGAATTTATTTTTCGACGAGGTTAAATGCAAGAAAGGCTTAATTTTATCAGAAAATTTATAAAAGAATCTTGAATAAAATTGGAGAAATCCTAAAAATCCTCGTAATTCCTTTTGATTTCGAGGTTGTTTGTACTCTCTCAATTTTTCTACTTTAGCAGGGTCTGGCCTAACACCTTCCCTATCTACTATAAATCCCACAAATTTAAATTCCTTCTGAATGAAATTACACTTACTCAGTTTTAAACCCATATTAGCTTCCTTTAATTTGTTTAAAATAATTCTCATATATTTAATATGATCCTCAAATGTTTCTGTAGCAACTACCAAATCATCCACGTATGGATATAAAACATGATCCAATTCCTCAGGTACTTCGGCAAATACTTCATTTAAAGCTCTCAATAAGGCACTTAAAGAGTCACTGGTTCCAAATGGAGTGACATTATACACATAAGTCTGATTTCTCCATTTAAATCCAAAATATTTGCGTTGTTCAGGGATGATTGGAATCTGATGAAAACTTGCCCTCAAATCTAATTGACTGAAATATTTTTTTCCATGTAAACGAAGCATTAAATCATTAATTTTCTCTGGACTTTGTTGAGAATATTTAATATATTTGTTTAGATTCCTATAATCTCCACAAAGACGTATTGAACCATCAGGTTTTTTAACCACTACCAGTGGCGTCAAAAAACCGTGTTGGTTTTGCTGAAACTATGCCTTCGGCAACCATTTTATTTATTTCCTCATTTACTGCTTCTCTGAAAGCCATTGGTACCGGATATTGCTTTGACTTAAAATCCCTATCCAAATTATCTTCAAATTCAAACTCATGTTGATATTTATTACATAAAGATTTGATTTCCGGATCAAATACTGACTCATACTCAAATAATAAGTTCAACAATTGTTGCTTTTCATAGGGCAACAATTCGTGACATTCATCCATTTTCAAATGAATCTGATCCTGCAGCGGAAGATCAATCGCCACTGCACACGTTTTAAAATTTGGTCTAGTTTCAATAACCTTGAACGAATTATTTCGTTGATGTTTGGTTCTGTTTATAGGTTTCTTGACCTGATCAACCCCCTTCTTTCCTTGTCCTACCACAACATTTTTTCTCTTTAAATTTTTATTTGCTTTTGTAAATATTTGACCTCCAGCATTTTGTATCATCATTTTATTGGCCTTTACTTCCTGTTTTTTGCCACTTAAATCGAAAACTTCCCCATTGTTAACTGTTTGCGGGTTTAATTTACTTTTATTACTTAAATCAATAGGCTGATCCTGACCTTTCCCAACATCTTTATACGGAAACGAATCGACAAATACTTTTAATTTTTCCAATGATGATGTATTTTCATCGCTTGGACTTACATACAACTCTGACTGATTATCATTTTTGAAATTAATTACATTCTTTTTAAAATCAATTACTGCATTACTTGCAACAAGAAAACTTATCCCCAAAATTATATCAACACAAAGATCTGGTACTACATACGCATTTAACATTCCGGTTCTTCCCCCATACTGTATTTCCAAATAAATTTGTTTATTTATTTTTTGTAAAGTTTTCCCATTAGCCATTTTAAATTTTAAATTGCTTACTGGAATAGTTTGAAAATTTACTTTATTAATTTTTAAACATTCAAATACTGATTGACTGACTGCATTTAATTCTGATCCTGAATCAATAATGGCAACCATCTTTAATTTATTGTCATTAAAAGTTACTTCTAATTTTGGTACTCTCGCCGCTCCTAATCCCCGGTTCATTGAGCTTATTAGTTTGGGCGTTGTGGAGGCCCTAACCTTTCTCGTGGATTTGGAAAATTTTGTGGATTCCCCTGAATTGGCCTAACAACAACTGTACCATTATTGAAATTGTTATTATTATTATTTAAAACATTCGGATTGCGATAATGATTATTCTGAAAACGTGGATTCCCTTGATTTACACCTCCACCATTATTATTGAAAAATTGCCTTCCATAATTAGGATTTTGATACCCCATTGAAATCATTCTGTTCCCTACCGGGTTATTTCGCGAAAAAGATGAATTCCCTTCACCTGTCCTACTGGTATTTTCTACGTTATTTTGCCCTCTCTTTCCAACTTTCGAAGTTTCTCCCATTGTATCATCAACAGTCTGTAATAACTGAACTATCTCGTCTATATCATCTATCCTTTGGACCAAAATTGCCCTCCTAACCTCATCAGGAAACTGCTCCAAGATCATCTGAACTATTTCTTCATCAGTAAATGGCCTATCAAAATTTCTAAGGATAGCTACATTTTTTAGAAAGAACTGACTCATCTTACTTCCTGATCCATTGAATTTTTCAGAACGGAGTTTAGCCATATACTGGCGTTGTATATTTTTATTAAAAAATTTTATCTTAAACTTCTTCACAAAATCTTCTACGTCATCTACTCCATCCCTAATAACTTCCCACCAATAATTTACTGATTTCATAGCTTTATCTATTAATGGAAACAAGTTATCCCATTGCCTCATCTCGGAACGATTGTTTATCAATCGATTGATATCGTTGATGAAAGCCATGGGATTCTCGTCCTTTTCATTGAATTCTCTTAAATATGGCTTCTGAGTTTTCACAACTACGGTATTATTTCTCGGGATTTCCCTATTAATCTCTCTTTCGTTCACCAAATTACTGGTTTCGTTAACCCTATCTACTACTTCTGCTATAACATCATTGCACGCTCGAGTTTCCTTCTGAATTGTACGATAGCTCTGAGCCACATCCAAAACGTCATTCTGGATCCCATCAATTAACTGACCTACTTCTCTTTTACTATTATCGTATTCTTCTACAATATCTTTCATTTTAGAATTCAAACTTGACACAAAAGTATAGAGCTCTGCCCTTTCACCTTCACCTTTTATTTGATTAGATTGTACTGTCCTAACCAATTCTACCACCTGAGTATTCTTCTCCTCCAATTTTCTATCAAACTCGGCCTCTATCCTCTTCTCATTCATGTCTTGTCTCATCTCCGTATGTTTCTGATGATCCAAAAACATCCTTTCTAATTTCGTGAACATTAACTGCATCTGACCTTCCAGGGAATTACTATCAATTGATTTGCCAGAATCTATGGGAGGATTGTCTAATGCTACCACCCCTTCTATCTCTTCCTCACTATTCATTTCGAACCCTTGACTGACCTTTCCAGCCTCTTCTTTAGCTTTAGATTGTCTCATTGTTCGTTTAGACATTCTCCAAGAATTATTTACCCCCAACTGAGTTATTTTAATCAATTTTTATTTTATTTTATTTTATTTTTTTTTTTTTTTTTTTTTTTTTTTTTTTTTTTTTTTTTATTCTAAAAGTTTAAAAGTTTTCTTCAGCGGTTACTATTATTATTTTCTTTCGCGGTTACTACTTTATCGACCGAGCAACTTTTAATTTGCACATCCCCACAAGGGATGCCACATGATGTGAAAACCCGACAGTAGCTCCCAGGTCTTACATCATAAGGAGAACCTCCTTATGAAAAGAAAATAAAACTTTTAACTTATTAATAAAATTGGGATGCCAATCGATTTTTTATCTTGAGGAAAATCGATAAACCTTAAATTTGTTTGTCCCTATTGGTTCCCCGAAAGGTTTATAGTGAGTTATAATAAGAATAACCGCTTTTAGAATTACTACAAATGTACTATGATTATATTGGGATTAAAACATGCGATACAAAATTTATATAAAAACCGATTAAAAAAAAATTGCCAAAAAAAAACTGACAAACAATCAATATCAACTGATATTAACAAAATCCTTTAAATATATATTTGTGAATTTATGCGTTCACAAAATTTGATTATTTATGATTACTTATAACTCTTGTTCAAATTTATGTTTATCTACGAACTTCCCGAATTTATGGCCATAAATGAAACAATAAAAAAAACTTATCCTCCTCCAGCGATGGATGTTGCCTACAGCGTTACTCCTTCAACTAAGTGAGTAGTCCACACTCCTATTGATGAGTGATCGCCGTTCCTCGACTTTTTTTTCTTCGTCGTATTCTCGCGCCAAACGCGTTCTTTTGAAATAATCTCCCTGATTATTAAACTGATGATTATTCCCCGATGTTTCACTCGTTAACTCCCGTAAAAATTTACTTCGGTTAATTATTATATATCGATTATTTTAATTTATTGTGTAATAAAATAGTGATCTGCTTTAAATGCTTTAAACAGCTAAACTCTCCTTCCCACTAGCGTTTCCACTTTAACTACTTCTTTTTAAACACTTTGCGTGTGACTTTTATTTCGGAGTTGGGCCAAAATTCCCAATTCGTCCCGACTAATTATTTAAACCAACGATCGGTCTGCTTATAGCAGAATAAACTCAACTGTTGTAAATATTCTTAACTTTGCACTATTTGATAAACTTTGGCCACTTTAACTTTCACACAATAACTCCGGGTAGCGGTTCCCGTCTTACTGTATATTACAAAACGATAGCCCGACTAACATCGATTTCTACGGATCCCGTTAGACTACGAATTTTCCCAAATTTTAGGCTCTATTTATTCCAGCCTCCCAACTTTCACAAAAGACTTTTTTCCTATATTGAGCTTAAGTCTAGCAATAAAACTTTAAACAATTTCAAAGAAAGAATTTGGGAAATTTCTAATGTCCCACCGTAGCTAATAATCGAAAGTGTTTTAATGACGCGCCTGGTTTTCACGCCTAGATGCGCGCGCGACACTTATGACTTTTGCCATAAGTGTGCTTATTAATAAAACTGGATTAACGAGCCTTTCCCGTCAATCCTTTGAAATTATTATCTCAATAGGATGCATTCCGATATGCATCCGCGCCAAATATTAATTTAACAATTTCCAAAAATTCCTTATTCAGCACGAACAAGAAACTCGTGGATGACCCACACATGGTTTCCTGTTAGGCGCATGTTCTCTTTCTTCTTAAATTTCTTGGGCGCGCGCATGATGTGCTACTTCACATCATGGTCTGAGTTAAAATGTTCAGAAAATGCTGGGGGGGTCTTTGTCAAAATTACAGACCTGTTTTTTTCGTGGAAATAAAGGTTTGTTTTCACTAAGCGTGATTACCAGACGGTTCGTCGCTCGCTGCTCGAAATATGAACAATGCTTTATTTCCATATTGCTTGAGCCAAGTATCCGCGTTTTCTGGACTAACCTAGATCATAAATACAAAAATTAATTGGTACTAAATATTTGCAGATAAATTTTCATAGTTCTTCCGCTAACTCTATCCTTTGCAATGATATCCCAAAGGAATACCTACCCAAAGAATATGGAGGTCTCGAAGAAAGTGTAGCAGTATTACATGGTATAACATTATTTCGAATGTTGGAAGTTTTTTTATACAAAACGGTCAGATCATGTCTTTATTTTTCTTTTAATAGATCGGTGGAGGAGTAAATTAGAAAGCTACAGAAGCAGATTAGTGGAAGAACACAACAAAATGAGGAAACTTGATGATCTTCGGCCAAAATCGAATGAAATGCAAGAAATGGAGGGATCTTTTAAAATGCTTGATATAGATTAAGGAGTTAAACCTTAAATTTATGGATTAAGAAGATATAGTTTAAATGATGAGCTCGGGGCTCCGCGCCTAAATTCGGCTTTAGATTAGTTTTTATGTATTTTAGTAATATCTAATAATCAATCGCCGTCAAAAACAACGCCTCTTTTGAAGGCGCAAAAAGTATACAAAATTGCAATAATATACATTTTAAAAATACGTCAAGAGTATTTGTTTTTAAATTGAGGTGACCTTAATTGTGACTTCAGAGAAACGAATAAGTAAATAGGCAACTTGCATAAATTTAAAATCGCAAATTTATTATTAAATATTGATTCTTCGATTAACAAGTGAGACTTACCAAAAAAAAATTTATCAAAAAACAAATTTTATATACCAAAAAATTTGCTTTGAAATTCAAATTCTTGAAACCCGCCAAAAACCGACCATGAATATATGACGTCACAACTGAGTCGGATCCTTTGTTCCTATTGGTAGAATTTTCGCGCGCAAAAAATCAGCCAATGAAGTAAAAGAATTCAACTCAGTTGTGACGTCATTAGCTCAATCATGGTGTATGGTGATTTCTAGAATTTGAATTTGAATTTCAAATTAAATTTTTACCTGTTTAATAAAATTTTTTGACCAATTTTTTCATGGGAAACCTTAAATAAGAATTTAAGGACCGGTTAATGACGTTTAAAAAATTCATGCAAGTAGCCTATTTGGGCAACCTACCAATTCACCGTCCAATCCAGGCGAGTTAACTTTTCCCAATTCGAACTAACTTTTTAATATTAGGTTAATAGTTCCGATGTGAGCAAAAGCCTTATTTAAGCCATTAGGTTGGTGGAAGGAAGGTGGAGGGGGTAAAGTTTTTTCCTTGCTGCTCCCCTTCTCTCATGTCGACGCTCTTGCTCCAAACTTTACTTCCCTCTAGTGATTATAGTTTAGCGGTTAACATTTTTAGCTTTTTTTTAAATTCGTGAGCACGTGGTCTTTCGAATGGCTGTTGCCAAACATATGGTCATAACGAATCACAAAGCAGCAGTTGAGTTAGAACTTTGTCTCTGTAGGACGAGCCTCTTTTGCCAGAAATAAATATTATGTGCACATTCTTTTGAATTTAAACATCCATTGCACACATCCACTCGACCTAGTGGGGGCAATACTATTCTCATGTGTGGATGCATGAGAAAACTTAGTTTTAAGTGGACCTCAAACCACGTGAGCATTACGATATACTGTATAAGATCACTTGTTCACAGTTGAGTTACGTGATTTGCAATTAAATACAGCGGAGATGACAAAGGTGAATGGTGAATATAGATCCTATTTATGACCTAATAATTATATCCTTTTATGACTTAAAACGGAGTTTTCATTGGATTTTCCTACCTTTAGGTGCTAATATCTTATGACTTAAAACAGAGTTTTATTGAATTTTTTTTATTTACAAATACGTCATAGGTTCTCTCGCAGTTAATATTTGTCACCTTGTCTTAAAGATAACCTGGACAGGCGTCGTTTTGGTTTAATCGCTCATGGTAGCCGTCCGAAAATCGAAGTTTGTTAACTGCTTGTTTTCGAGAAGCGCAGGAAAAATATATCCAAATTGAACGTTTTAAAGTGTCACCGTTTTACTTCACTCCCAGCCGTAAGGAAAAATGTTTTACTTCACGCCCAGCCGTTTTCCTTCACGGCTGTCGGCTGATTGTTAAAATCGTACTTCCGTATGTTCGAACTAGCTGTGGAAACTGATACTTTACCTTTATGAATAAGGAAAAAGCTTTTTAATCGAAAACTGCTCGTCACTGAGGCAATGGTACCGTTTACTATTGTCGGATCGTCAGAAGTATTCTCAGAGTGTTTTCCTTAATGCATTATTTTATCGATTTACTCATCTCAGCCCTAAAAAAATTAACCTCTCTATTTTAAGAAGTATCTAGTGTCACAAGCTAATGAACTTAAAAAACAAGACAAAAACATTTTAATAACCCGTTTTCCTTTGTGAACTTTCGCCTTGTGTTAGAAGACAATACGCTATAAAGCAGCTTAATTTAAACGTATAGTGCATTTATTTCGAAGGACATTTTTCTACAAAAAATTAAAACCCAAGTAATTACCAGACTTTGTAATAACCTGTTTTTTTAAACATTCTACTTAAAAATGAATGAAGCCTTTTTACTTCTCAATGCTTAATATCTTATTTATTAATCTTCCCAACTTAAGTTTTTTATATCAGAAGGGTACAAGTCCTCATAAAGGTTGAAACATGGCCATATATCGATATAACAAGAGCTTTTCTTTTAATTTGAAAAAAATCAATTCATGCCAAAACCGGACATAATAAAAACAAATTTCCCTTGGATGACAAAAAATATACAAATTTTTTGTGTTATGGAGATATTAAAAACTCATTCTTGTACATCTTTTTTAAAAGTTACATATTAAATTGTAATAGTAAACTCAATGAAGGTGATCACCTTGTGGAATGCTGTCAATCTTTATACATAAAAATGCATTTAATAAGAATGCAGATGTTCCCTTCTTCAATTTTCAATCCACAAAAAATAATTAATTTATTCGTGGCCATACCTTTATAGTTAACTTCGAGGGATTGACGCGGTTCAGTCGCGATCTGTTTTCTGATTTTCCAGGGATGAGTGGATCAGTGATTCATTGAAAAGTTTTTGAATTTTTATTTGTATTAATATTATATTTAGTAAGTGTAATTTCTTATTACTAAAGATTCTTTAAGAAAAGTTACATTTAGCGATACCGGTGTTTTTTAAAATAATTACTGGAAATTTTTTTAAGTAGTTATATTTTTTTCTGGACTTTATTTATACGTATTTTTTTATTCTTTTTTCGGGTGTCATTACAAGTGAGGTGCGATGCGATTGGATTCAGATTTTTTATGCCGTATTTCAGTAAATCTCAATCTTTCATTGAAAGAGAGTTTGAAAAATAATTTTTTTTGATAAGTTAGTCTGTTTGTCTGCAAATCCCAATGGGTGCCTGCTCTTGACGATATTACCCAGGAGTATCAGATACTAGAGAAACTGCGTCACTGTTTTTTCAACAAATTTCGCTTACGAGGACTCAAAACCAGTGGCGTAGCAAGTCCATGCTCCGTGGTCAAAGGGTCTTTCAGCAGGAAAGTAATTTTGCACTAGATAAAAAGCTGTAAAAATTGAGGAAGGGTCCTCGAGTGAACATTCTGCCGGGGGGGGGGGGCTCTTCTAACATTGCTACGCCACTGCTCGAAACGGCTAATGATGTGGTTTATTCTTACCCCACCTGACACAAAGTCCCTCTAATCTACAACACCCTTTCTTCCATTTTGGAGGTTGTTTAACTTTTAAAGGGGTTCTTAAATTTGAGAAACCTGATGGTCACTTTTGCTAAGCCTGAAGCTAGTCATAAATACGTCGTCCTTGAAATGACCTTAACTTGATCTTCAAACCGGCTTGATTTGTTTTTTTTTTTAAAAAGCCTTTGACGCATTTATATGGCCAGCCTGCTCCTTAGATGCTAAGACATTAAATCAAAATTACAAAATACTTCAATATTTTTGTGAAGTAATATTTATTGTTAAACAAAAAAAGACCAGCAATTGTTTTATTGAATATTAAAATATGGAGTAAGATGATAATTTGTGTACACTAATACTTTCAATTTTTGAAGGACAAGATTGTAAAATTCATCGTTCATAATTACTGTACTTTGGAATATTAATTTACACCCTTCATAAAACTTCCATAAAAATCAAATTATCAAAAGTTTATTAATTAAAAAATAACTACTAACAAGTCATATGAATTCCTATGCACTTGCATCATTGGCTATTCTTTGAAAAATTTTCAATGAACTGGCGAACTATTCTTTATTATTAAAATAAAAAAGGGGACATGATTTAGGTTATATCAATAATAATTTAGGCTCAACACGCGGAGGCTAAGAGATAGTTAATCATTATATTCCAATGCTGTGATTAATTTATATTAATTCGAAGAATTTCTTTTAGGAAACATCACAAAAGAATCGTTTTACATTTTTTAATTTTCTTTTATTCAAATCGGTAATCTGATACTTGTTGTTACATGAAAACGCGAATTGTCATCCACTACTGAAAAGAGTTGCACTTTCATTAAGTATTACAATAATTAACATAACAAATCGCTGCCGCGTTTGATAATGGTTACATAATTGCATTGCAGGCCACTGCCCTTCAATACCTTGAATATGATGATATTGTACTTTTAAAATTTTCAGGTATATAATGAGTGTCGTTCATTCAAGGAAAAAGCTTCCCCCGCCTCTTAGCCCAAAATCTTTTGTATCTTATTTGTATTTCATTCGTGATATTCTTTGGGTGGTTTTATGTCTTCTACCTAAATTATTAATCTCGCTGGTTTTGAAAATCATACCGAGAAGAAAAAAAGACTTGAAAGGGAAAATAGTATTGGTTTGTATATTTTTTAAGTATGTCAAGATTAGGTTAAGATCAAAGATTCACGGTGACGAAATGATTTGATTTGTTTTAGATAACTGGTGCAGGCAATGGGCTAGGAAGAGAATTATCCTTACAATTATCTAAATTAGGTTGCGTAATTCTTTGCGTTGACATTAGTAAAACAGACAATGAAGAAACTTTAAAACAAATAGTGTCCCAAGGAGGATCGGGCAGGGCGTATTATTGCGATGTCTCGAATTCTGATCACGTGAAAAGTTTAGCTGAAAGGATATTAGATGATATCGGAAGAGTTGATATTTTGATAAGCAACGCAGGGATTATTTATAGAAATGGAATATTGATGGGAAAGGACGATGAAATTAAGAGGGTTGTGAATGTTAATTATCTTGCCAGTATTTGGGTAAATTTTTTATTAATTTGCAGTAATTTAAAATAAGATATTATTTTTAATAACTGATAATCTTACAGCTGACTAGAGCTTTCCTTCCTGAAATGATTAAAAACAAAGAGGGTCATATAGTTTTGATGAGTTCTTCTTCTGGAATACATGCTCTTGCTCATGGAAATATTTATTCTGCCACAAAGTTTGCACTACTAGGTAAGAAAATCTTTTTTTAAAAAGTTGGAAAAATTTTAGTATTAATTATCTATTCATGTTTTAGGTTCAACATATTCCATGATTGAAGAATTCCGTTCTGATGAACAGTACAAAAATATAAAAGTCAGTTGTTTTTTGCCATATTTTATTGATACGAATATTAAGTATAATAACCACTGGATAATACGCTTACCTGCTCTTTCTAAAGAAAAAGCGGCTAGATTGGTTGTGGAAGGTATAAGGAAAGAGCAAACAATAGCTACTATTCCCGGAATGACAATGGGATATTATTATTCAAATGCTTTAAGGTTTGTACCCAACGAAAAAATAGTTATCCATTAATATCATTATTTTGTGTAAATAAAAAATTCAATTTTTGTTGCAGGACGATATCTGATTGCGTTTACCATCAAGTCCGCGATTTATTTTACGCTGATTTTACTATACCTGAAGATAATCATCAAACTAAGCTGTGATATAATATGATTTAGATATAAATATAAGTTACTATTTTTTACCAAGTATTTTTTTTTTTAATATCAAGAGTTTATTACTATTTCCTAAACGCCTCTTAAAGACCTAAAAACAATAAAATGCAGATAAAAGTGCCCTTTTGACAAAATTCAAACAACTTTCAATATCCCTCCTTAAATTCAAACGAATTCCAATATGGCGGTTAAAGCGTTTTAAGTGACACGTCAATCGTGGAAACAGAAAACGTCGCCATCAAATTATTTGTTGGTTTGGTTAGTAAACCATCGTTTTTCCTCTTCATCTCCCTCGTTACTAAAGATTGTAACGAGTATTATTTATTTTTATAGAAAACTGGAGGCAAAAAGCTTTTATTAAAATGAGCAGGAGAAGGGCGCACGAGGAAGATGACGGCTACGGTAAGTTTTTAGTTTTTACAACCATAGAAACTTTGTGGTTACCTTCTTGCCGGTTGCATATGCCATGTAAAATGTTAAGTCGCATTTTGTAAATAATTTTCTTTATTTTTTTCAGAAAGAGCCTATAGGAAACGAAGAAGAGTTTCCGAAAATCAGGAAATCGAAGATCGATTGGAATCTTTAATTTTAAGAGTTGGTGAAAAGGTGAGTTAACAAAATGACTTCCTTGTATTCAGGTCTTTTCCAGGTGGGTTTATTTTCAAAATGTGCTTATTTTTTCAGAGTACCTCATCTCTTGAAAGTAATTTAGAAGGTTTAGCTAGTGTTTTGGAAGCTGATTTATCAACATTTAGAAATAAAATCCTGAGAATTTTGACAGACTGTGCTATTAAAATGCCGGAGAAATGTACCATCTATACTACGTTAGTTGGGTTATTAAATGTGAAGAATTATAATTTTGGAGGAGAGGTAAGTGATTTACTATTTTTTTACCTTGAGTAGTGTTAAAATTATTTAGCAATATCTTTTTTTTTTTCAGTTTGTTGAATATATGGTTCGGAATTTCAAAGAATCATTGAAAGGATGTCGTTGGGACTCTGCAAGATATTCTCTGAGATTTTTAGCTGATCTTGTTAATTGCCATGTAATTGCTGCTGGCTCTCTTGTTCAATTATTATCTAACATGGTTGATGCATCAATGGAAGATGGAGTTCCTCAGGTTAGTTTTATAATTCTTTTTTCATGTAAATGTTAGCGAAAGTGTAACTCACACATTTGATTTTAATTGTTTTCAGGTTCGAAAAGACTGGTATGTCTATGCTGTTCTATGCACATTACCATGGATTGGCAGGGAATTGTATGAAAAGAAAGAACAAGCATTGGATAATTTGCTAGTAACTATTCAGGTATTTTTGGGAAAAAGACAGAAAAAGCACTTACCTGCTTTACGAGTTTGGAGTAGTGACAATCCTCATCCACAGGAAGAGGTACGTTTTGGTTTACATTTTAATTTTCACCTTTTTGACATTGTTTTATGATAAAATGCTTTATTTTTTTAGTATTTAGACTGCCTTTGGGCTCAAATCTGCAAGCTTCGCCAAGATAACTGGCAGGAAAAACACATCCCAAGGCCGTATATAGCTTTTGATAGTGTTTTAAGTGAAGCTCTTCAGCATAATCTTCCTACAATTTTGCCACCACCTCATCATGAAAGTTACATTTATCCGATGCCTTCAGTGGTTTTTCGAATGTTTGATTACACTGATTGTCCTGAGGTAAGTTCATAAGATTTTTTTTTTTTAATTTTAGTAATTAATTTTTAATTTTATTTGCAGGGGCCTATTCTGCCTGGAGCTCATTCAATCGAAAGATTTTTAATTGAAGAACATCTTCATCAAATTATTGAAATGCATCATCTGGAGAGAAAAGAATGGTAGTTTGAAATTTTTTTTGAAAAAATGGATGAAGAAGAATTTTTTATTTATTTTTTTATTTTTTCAGTGCTGCACACCTACTTAACTTTCCATATAAGGCTAAGATTCCTTTGGATTACTGCATCGTTGAAGTCATTTTCGGTGAACTTTTCCACATGCCAAATCCGAGATATTTGGAGATAAGTTACGGGTCAATTTTAATCGAATTGTGCAAATTGCAACCTAGTACGATGCCGCAAGTATTAGCTCAAGCGACTGAAATTTTATTTATGAGGATAGATACAATGAATACGTCATGTTTTGACAGGTAAAGAATATTTCTAAATATTGAGGTTGAATTTTTTTTTAAATTTATGTATTTGTTTCCAGGCTAGTAGCTTGGTTTGCTTATCATTTAAGCAATTTTCAATTTCGTTGGAGTTGGGAGGATTGGTCAGAATGTTTATCATTAGAACCAGAACATCCCAAACCTAAATTTGTACAAGAAGTTTTACAAAAAGCACTAAGATTATCGTACTTCCAAAGAGTTAAGGAAATGGTAACGGAACCGTTTGAATGTTTGTTGCCACCGAAACCGGAGATTTCTTATAAGTTTGCTTCAGATGAAGCGGGTATGTATTAATAATTTTTAAGAATTTAGCGCCAACGGCGAAATGGCTAAGTGGAAAAGTTGAGCTATCATTTGCGGATTTGCCAGAACTTTGCAAGGAAAGCGAGATCGAGCTACAGCACACATCAATCGCTATTTACGGAATATTCAAAACCTCGAATTAAATTTAAATGACATAGATGACGTACTCAACAGTTTAATTGAGCAGAAGGTGGTTTTATTTTTTCATCAATCCCACTCGCAGTAAAGTTAATAGAGGGAAGGTAAAGTGCGGCTGGGAAAAGTCTAACTATAAAGTAGAATTGACTGCTAAACTCTTGAGTGTGGTTAAGGCACGTTATCCACTAAGGCAAGAAGCTGGCTAAGAATACTATTAGGGTCGACTCAAGCTGTGTACTTATCAGCTAGAGTCTAGCACTGGCCTGAAATGTCAGCCTCAAATTTTTTAAGGCCTGAAAAAAATATTCTTTTAAAGCTCAAGCTCAAGTTTTCTTGGCTTAATTGTGGTACTTAATTGTAGCCCAAAACCGACAGGCTTGAGCTCACCACAAATTTGGCCCTTGCAAAACTCTAACCTCTCCTTCTCTAAAAAAAATCATCAAAACAATAAATAACTTCTTATATTAACCAATCATACATTTGCTTGTTCATTAGCTTTCTCTGTCACACTCTTTTCAGTAGTACGCGACCTTAAATAAGTCGGCAATTTCCTCCTTTTGTATAAATGCCTTCTAATTTCCTTCCTCTCTTCATTCTTCTTCAAGTCCTCATCCGAAAACTTCATAATCTCATCTTTAATTTGATTCTCATTCCCTTTAACCGTTTTCCTACTCCCAAAACTAAAAGTAACATTCGGTTTCTGTCTTTTCGGAAAATTAGCACGATTTATCACGCCGAACCTCAAATGATCCAGTCTCTCCGTAGTCGAAGTAAACGGTTTGAAATTTGTAACTTTCGGCCGCCTCATATATTTCCTCTTCGTGTACGTCGGCTCCGTTGGCCTCGTTGGCCTCGTTATCATCGCTGCTATATCAAAACTCTCATCGAAATTCGGTTTATCCATTCGTTTTTTCAACGTATCAACTTCGTTATTCTCCGTTGTTATTCTTTGCAAATCCATCACTGTCGTAAGCGTTATTTCCGGTTCTGTAATCACCGGAAATAATTTTGTACTTTGTTCAGTTGTGTAAATTGTAGTCGGTGCTTCTGTGGTTGGTGTCGTTGTTGTTTCTCTTCCTCTCTTATCTTCCACTGATAATCGAACTTGTGGGCGACGATTATAGTATTTTCTACGGTCTTTCATTTCTTCGAATGTTCGGAATCTAGTTGGTTCAGTTATGGTTATATCATCATTTTCACGAACTTCGTTTTGATTGATATGATTTTTAGAAAAACCAACTGATTTTGATACTGATTTCGTTACTCGAGTCTCGACCACGACCGTTGGATTTTCAACAACCGTCGTTGTTTCTATTCTCTGAGTCACTTCGTTTTCAGTAGTTGGTACTTCAGTAGCCGTGAAGCCATCCCAATTCGTATCTTTTAATATTTTAACGTCTAAGCTTAATTCATCGTTGATATCAACTATATGTCTAGGCGTAGGCGGCGTCTCCGTTTGAGCCTGATCAGTTGTGCTTATTTCCTGTGATTGCGTTCTCGGTTCAATCGGTTGATTATGCCGTAATTTATCAATCTCGTAATTAATTAAATTACTCATGTTAAAATGATTTACATATCTCGGTATGTTCACGTTTTCATTTTTATTAGATAATCCTTTAACGGTTAAATCGGTTATGATTTCAACTGAATCGTTTAATCGGGGTGGGGTCACTTTTTTAGAACGTGATGATTTCTTCGGCGGGGCTACGGTTATTCGATACGCTTCCGTACTTTCTCCAGCTAGAATACCGTCCTTCGCATCCTGATTGATTTTAGGCGTTGTCGCAGGAGGTGACCGCGTCGGTTTGGGTATTGCCACGACTCTCGGAGGAATACTTTCCAAATTCGCATTGAGTATTCGAATATCAATATCGGATAGCACGTCCTTGTTGGTGTTGATTTCTGCGGTTGGGAAAACGATATTGTCAGTCGCTCCTACTCTCGGATCGATTAACGTTGTCGTTTCCGGCGCTTTTTCAGTTGTCGATGGTTGTTTGATGGTTGTTGCCGACACGTACGGGATCCTGTTGTTTTCACCGTGTTTGAGCGGAGGCAGCTGATCCTGTATCGATCCAGGATATTTCGGTTTCGTATTATTCAACACTGGATGATACTTGGAAATCGGTTTATACGTTGTCGGGATTATGTTTTCCTTCGGCGGTGGCGAAGGTTTGTTATAAATCGTCGGTTTGTCTAACACTGGTTTAGGGCGGAAGTTTATGTATGGATCGGGGTCAGGATACGACTGATGAAAACCAAGCTCGTTAGTTTGATGATTTTTAGCGTTTTCGATTAATACCTGATGAAGGAGATTCAGGAAATGGGGGTAATATTTTGCGGTCGTTGTAAAATCCAACGGTGGATAAATTTCTGGTTCAGGCGTTACAGATTCTAATTTAACGACTGACGCTCGAACCGGTTTAGGAGGCGGTATTATGTTTGCTTCTGTCGGGCGATAATTATTATATGGAAATTCATAAGGATATGGATCGTGAGTTCCTTTTGAATAATGATGAGGGAATGGGTACGGATCGGGAACATGCGGTTTTCGGTAGTCGCCCCCGCCGAAAATACTGCTCATTAATTGGTAAAATCCGTTCATGCTGGGGTATGGCTGAGGGTGTCTTTCTTCGTAAGGGTAGTAGCCGAACTCTTCGAAGAATGTTCTTCGGTCCGGGTCTCTTCTTCGATGTTGTTTTGATGACCAGTAGTCTTTGGATTCGTAGCGTGGAGCTTGGAAGGTGATGGGGAGGTCGGTTGATACTCTTCTGTATTCTCGTTCGCCATAGTTTCCCATGTATCGATCTCGGGAACGGTAGCGAGTTTCTAAAGCTTCTAAGTCGTCGTCTGGTGGTTTTTCATGTTGGGAAGCTTCTTCTGCCGCTTCGGATTTTTGGATTGATGATAAAATCTGGAAGGGAAAAAATAAGATGCACATTAGTAAATATGGCAGCAAGCAGGTAGATTGTATGATAGACTAAATAATTTATTAATAATTAAATTAGTGAGTTTTCAAGACTAGTGGTAGTTTCGTGAATGAAATGCAGAAAATTTTTCTAAGGAAAACGTTGAAATATGTCGACTTTATTCTGGCCTAAACTATCTATGAAGCCAAACCTAACTTTTCTACAGCCTTAGTTTTAGCCCTCATCTTAAAAACTTTGAGGAGAAAAATCTCTTTTGCAAAATGGCGTTATTGAAGGCTTGAGAAATTTTTTAAGGAAAAACGCCGAAACAGGTCAACCGTATTTAGACCCAAACTATCCAAAAAGGCCAAATGTAACCTCCAGTAGCCTTAATTTTATCCCTTATCTTAAAAACTTCAAAGAGAAAAATATTTTTTTGAAAAATGGCGTTACTAAAGCACTGAGAAAATTTTTAAAGAAAAACACCGAAACAGGTCAACCCTATTTTGACCCAAACTATCCAATAAGGCCCAATTCAACGATCTAGTAGCCTTAATTTTAGCCCTTATCTTAAAAACGTCAAAAAACATTTTTTTTTTAATTACGCCACCAAACCCTTAAGAAATTTTTTTGGGAAAAACATAGAAACAAATCAACTCTGTTTTGACCTAAACTATCCAAAAAGGCCAAATGTAACCTCCAGTAGCCTTAATTTTATCCCTTATCTTAAAAACTTCAAGGAGAAAAATATTTTTTTGAAAAATGGCGTTACTAAAGCACTGAGAAAATTTTTAAAGAAAAACACCGAAACAGGTCAACCCTATTTTGACCCAAACTATCCAATAAGGCCCAATTCAACGATCTAGTAGCCTTAATTTTAGCCCTTATCTTAAAAACGTCAAAAAACATTTTTTTTTTAATTACGCCACCAAACCCTTAAGAAATTTTTTTGGGAAAAACATAGAAACAATCAACTCTGTTTTGACCTAAACTATCCAAAAGGGTCAAACTGTAGCCTTATTTTTAGCCCTAACTCCAAAAACGATAAGTAATTAAAGATTTTTCAGATTTCAAAATTTTGATTTAAAATTTAATATCGTCGACCTAGAGAACTTCTAATAAAAATTTTAGATACAATTTTGCCTTACATTAGGGCCAAATAACATTTTTTATCATTACTGACTGATCAAATACTTACAATAACATAGTAAATAACCAAGTGAACATCGGCAAGTCTCATCATTTCAGTAATCTCATTTTGATCCAAATGTCCTTCTAAGAATGAAATTTTTCATCGTATTAAAATCCAGCTTAATTCACTTCACTTTATAATACGCACATTTATCTGCAGATATATTTTAAATTAAAAAGTAATAGTATAATGAACAAAAATATGATAAAGATCATGTGTTTTACAGAACTAAGTAAACGATACCGTGTCTTAAAAATAAATAGAAATTTAATTGTTTTTTTTTTTTATGAAAACGTAGCGTAAAAAAGCATTTACTAGGTGCCAAGCAATTAGAGATTCATAAGGCCAGTAAAGAAATAAAAACAATCTATGTAAACAAAATTACTCTTGTATGCAAAAACTTGTTCCGATATAAATTGTAACATATCCATCCTCATGCACAATGAGTAGATTAGCAATTTTAATTATTGTAAAAACATTTCACGTAGATTGAAGATAGTTTAGAATTTGCTATTGGCAGCCTCATGACTGAGGATTGAAAGTTCAGGCGGGGAAAGGGATTACTGAAAGAAACTGAGAGTTGTCTAAGGGTTCTAAGGTTTCAGGAATCCGGAACTTCCCTTTTCTTCCTCTGAGAAAAAGGATAATTATTCGCTAAACTGAAATACTCTTTTTTTTTTCTCGAAAGTGTTTGGATAAATTGCGAAGGTATTTAAAAGAAGTTAACGGTGGATTCTTCTATTGTTTAAAAGTTAATTATTTTGTTCCTTAGTTTAAATGCTGTTGCGTCACTTTGGCCCTGGTCTTTTTATCATGGTATAACATCTTAATGTTTTGTTGTTATTTTTGAGATTTATGATCGTGTATTATTTATCGCTCTTGGTGCGTGAAAGCTCGAATTTTGTAAGATGGGAATTGGTTATTTTGAGGATTATAGATTTAGTGAGTATTTGACAGTATCAGTAAATTTCAAATTAATGCTTAGCTGCCAAATATAGAAGGGGCGCAGAATAGCTTCCTACAAGTTGTACTGTACAACGGTCCAGCAAAAGAGCACTTGTCTTTTTTACTGAATACATAAAAGATGTGCCATCAATGGATTTGGAGGCTCGTGTTTAGTCAAATTTGGACCCAAGCATCTGACACTTTGAGTAAACATAGGCAAATACTCTAACACCTTTTTTAGTAGCAGCTTTTAGGTTCAGATTTCATGGTTAGAGCACATGCTCTTCTCTTTCCGCAGGTTGTGAGAAGTGTTGGACTAATGGGCGGAGGACCTCTGCGGCGTTCTTTGGTAATGGACGCAAGGCAAGACAATAAATGAAATCTGACAATAGCATACATATCGGGTACTAGCATGAGCTCAGGGCTCTTGTTTCCAACACCGATAGCCAAACCAATCTAAATCAGAAAAGACCACATTTTTTGTGATGTATATCTTGGGCATCAAGTTTTCTTTTATCTAGCTTCTTTAAAAAAAAAAAAAAGCCGCCATATGAATCCTACAAGCTCCATAAGAGTTGTTGAGGAATTTCCTGGAAAGTTATGAGCCGCAGTTCACAGGACAGTACAGTTTTTACCTTTAACTTGTAGATCAGACCTGCTTTCCCATTATGGAAGTCTTACAACTCTCATTCCATCCTATATTTCTTAAAATCTAAGTCTCGTCTGTAATGTGCTGTGCGGGTGCTCCTTTAATCATGATAATTTTTTAATAGTAATTCACATGCAAATATTGCAAGGCTCCTAGTTTCCCTTCAATTGACAAAAATTATTTTTAGTCCAACATCTAATTCACTTCTGTAAACTTAGCCCCAAAATATCTTTTAAAATATATCTGCACTACTGGCATCCAAATAATCCCATCATGAACACTTACTACTCCAAAACGATCACAACAAACACCTTACACTGCTATCACGATACTAACTTAATTAATCGAATGCTTGCCGTGGTCCAGGGCTCATAATTTACTTTCCCTTACCATTATATTGTTAGTTCAATGTCAATATCTTCACATCCCTCCTCACCGATCGCGTTCCTCAAGATCTTTTTACATATTATCCACATTCAGGACCGTTTGCACATTGCAATCATATCTACTCATTGTAATAATTTTCTTTATGAAAAATCCCATCGGTGCAAACAATCTCGTATGTTTTTTTTTCTTCAAAGTAATTACTTAACACGCTGATGCACTCCAGTGATTTAAGATCATTCATAAGATAAAAATATGAAGTCGCACTTTTCGTGTCTTTTTAAAAAGTTCTTTTTTTTTTAATGTGGGAATCACGTATCAAAATTATAGCAGATGTTATTAAGAACTGTCCACACTAGAATGATCGCTAAAAAGATTTTTCACTTTTCATTTTTATTTGAAATTGAATCTTTTCAAGGAAGCGAGTAAAAGTTATAATTAATTTTTGTAATGGGAGTATGTGGCAAAATAAATGTTTCGTCCGGTTCAGATACATATTTGTTTAATTGTAATTAACAATTCTAATGATGATTCTGAACTTTTACTCATAAATTTAGAAAATTAATAGTTTTAATTATTTTGGGTTATTTTGATGACATGACGGCAAAATGCGAACAAGCTAATTACAATCTCTTTAGCATAATTTAATATTTTGCAGTAGGGCTATTTAAAAAAAACGTTCAGACTCCCTTTTGTTTGTCTTTTTTACGAGGTGCTAAGGAGTTAACATTAATTTTATTGAGGCCGTTCCCAAGTCGATTGTATGAATTTTTATTTTTTATCTGAAGAATCATTCCAGCGTATGCTTTTGCTTAAATATTCGTAATTTTTTTTATCGGGAAATCATCGAATGGAAGAATGGTTTGGTGACTTGAAGATATGCACAGGCTGAGTTAAAACTCATTAACTTTCTTTAAGCACAATCCAAATTTTTTTTTAAAAAATGTTGAGTTCTAATCTCGGTTCCAGTTTTTCCTGGATTTGCTTAAGAATTTTGTGAAATCTTGAAAAAACTCGCGTCCAGTTACATCTTAACTGTTTTATTTGTAACTAGCTGCCTTATTTTTTTTATCACATAAAACGGGGGACTAAAAAAAATTGAGGAAGACTAGGACTTCGAATTATTATTTTATTTGAGTTGTAGTTCTGCATCAAAAATTCTGTAAAAAAAAGAAAAACGTTAAAGAAATCATGACTCAATTATTATTGGCCTGGAAAAAGCGATGTTTCCATCTCAGAGGCTGGACAGTCTCCTGGCTACCTCTGGTAAAATCTTGAATGAGGATTCAGGGAGGCAAGATAGTCTTCTTTGTTCTGTCGCCATCATCAAGAGTAAGACTCCTGTCTTTAACAACTGTCGACGGCGCCATTTTTTTTTCACTTTTTCTCTCTTGGATTCCTCAGGGCTTTAATCTATGCCCATTGATTTTCTTTTTACTTTCTATTAATTTATTGCTACAATTTTGTTTATTAGCTGAAAATTTTCACAGCTATATTCTTTCCACTAAAAATTTTAACATAATATCACGTGAAAACTTTTTTCTTAAAAACTAATTACCAACTTAATTTTTTTTTACTTTTCTAACAAAAACCTTTATCCATTTTTTTTTAAATTGCGAAAATCCTTAATTCATTTCCATATGTGACTGAAAAATTCTTTTTTTTTTTTTTCAAACCCGAAATGTCACAATCACTTTTATTATTTTCCTTTCAATCATGTTCCAATTGCAAATTTAATTAATTTTTCAAAAAAACATACTTTTTTCTTCACTATTGCATGTCTTTAATTATTTTTACTACCAAGGTGGCTTCTACCTTATTTCTCAATACTTCGATTGAATTATTTGACATAACAATTGTTATTTATTAAATTATTCAGTGAAAAAAAATAAATAACCTTCATCTTCATCAACACTATGGTCATTGTTATTACGTGTGGGAAAATTCGAGCATTCGAGATTATCTCTTTTTATTTTATTTTTTTTTTTAAAATATGATTTCAAATTAAATACATCCCGCTTAGGGAAAGTCATTATTTTATTTTTAACGAATGCATTTTTATTATTTTTTCCTTGACCAAATTTTATTTTGCTTATTATAATAGATTTTTTTAGCCTGATAATATATGCGTTAATTGTTGTTGCATGCTTGCCAGGACCGTAGAAAGAAATACAGCAACGATCCAAAAGTTGATTGATGAAAAAGGAAAGATCTTGCAAAGAAATTCGTTGAGGCTTGAAGTTTTAAGTTAAAATTTTCGAATTAGGAATATTAGGAATTAAGATTAAAAATGGAAGACAGAGCAATGACAATATGGATGAAAGAATGAGAATCCAAATTGAGTATTCAAAGTTGAAAATGAAAATTGAATTGAAGTTTAAATGAAGATTCTTATTTAGTATGTGGGGAGAAGAATAAGGAATATAAAAGATGTGGAGGATGAGGAAGATTAAAGTCAGAAGAATTGGAAGAACGGAAGACGATGGAATCGTAGGGCGGAGGAAGATCAAAAATCGGAGGACGGAGGACGATTAAAAATTGGAGGACGGAAGAAGATTAAAAATTGGAGGACGGAGGAAGATTAAGTATTGGAGGACGGAAGAAGATTAAAAATTGGAGGACGGAGGACGATTAAAAATTGGAGGACGAAGGACGATTAAGTATTGGAGGACGGAAGAAGATTAAAAATTGGAGGACGGAAGAAGATTAAAAATTGGAGGACGGAGGACGATTAAGTATTGGAGGACGGAAGAAGATTAAAAATCGGAGGACGGAGGACGATTAAGTATTGGAGGACGGAAGAAGATTAAGTATTGGAGGACGGAAGAAGATTAAAAATCGGAGGACGATTAAAAATTGGAGGACGGAAGAAGATTAAAAATTGGAGGACGGAGGAAGATCAAAAATCGGAGGTCGGAGGACGATTAAGTATTGGAGGACGGAAGAAGATCAAAAATCGGAGGACGAAGGACGATTAAGTATTGGAGGACGGAAGAAGATTAAAAATTGGAGGACGGAGGAAGATCAAAAATCGGAGGACGGAGGACGATTAAAAATTGGAGGACGGAAGAAGATTAAGTATTGGAGGACGGAAGAAGATCAAAAATCGGAGGACGGAGGACGATTAAGTATTGGAGGACGGAAGAAGATTAAAAATTGGAGGACGGAGGAAGATTAAAAATTGGAGGACGGAAGAAGATTAAGTATTGGAGGACGGAAGAAGATTAAAAATCGGAGGACGGAGGGAGATTTAAAATTGGAGGACGGAGGACGATGAAAACATGAAGACCATGAAAATGGGAGTGCGAAAAACGACGAAAACTGAGAACGAAAAATACTGAAATTAAGAACTATGGAGGATGAGCGGAGTGGAAGATTAAGACGATGAAGGACTTCCCTCCAGAAAACCGAAAATTTTAGAAAACCGGAAGTTTTACAGACAGTACCAACATGGGACTCTACTTCGAATGAATAATGATCGGGGATCTCAAATTTTCGGTCTATTTTCCGATTTGAAGGTCACCAGCCGAGTTTACGGCTTTGTTCCTTTTTATGAATTTCTCATTGGGCTAGACTTTGACTCAGACGAATTTTCTCGACAGGCATTTTTACTCGCTTTTTTTTTTTGAATTTCATTCCCACCTAAGACCTGCTTTCTTTGCTACAGATACTCCTCATCTTGATCTCTCAGCTCATTACACCTAACCTTTGTCATTTCCTTTGATTATCAATCATTTTGGTTTAAGAACAGTCCAGACTGCAAACGGACAAAAAAAAAACACGTGAGTGAATGACCCCGATGTGAATAATCCGTGAATAGTAGATTTGTAGATCTGATAGGGAGAGTCATATAGCGTCAAATTAGAAGGATATTGCGTGCATAGACCTTTAAATAAATTTTTTTTTTATTTACTTACATATCGTAATGGGCTTTTCCTTTATAAGGGCGAAAGAAAGTCTCTTCCTTTATCCATAAAAAAATATTCAAGCCTAATTATGATTTTTTTCCGTCGGGCCTAATTAAGAAAAAATGATTAATGATTCCAATTGCGAAATGAATTCGGGATTTTTTTAATAAATTCCTAAAGGAATACCTTTTATCTTAAAAGAAAGTATCGGATTGTGCAAACTAGGATTGTGCATTACGTTATTTCCTGTTCATTTTAATATCAATCAAAATCACTTTGTATATTGCATCATGGAGCAATTCTTGCTCAGGTAAAATATGCGATTTTAAGCATTGTTTTACATCAACTGCGAAAAAAGTACACAATGCCGTTTTTTCTTTAAAAATACTTTGAATTCAATTAGTTTAATTGTATATTCAGTGATGTTGACAATTCAATTAGATCGTTTAGAAAGAAGTCTAAAAATTTTAGCTAATTTCTTTTGTTTTTTTTTAGGTAATCTTCCGGGTACCGCTGTTGCAAATCAATTAATAGCCAAAATCCGTGGCAAATGTTCACCCGAAGAAGTACTTACGGTTTTGAAAGAATTGCCTAACCCTGCTATGG
This sequence comes from Liposcelis brunnea, assembly GCA_023512825.1. Lineage (NCBI taxonomy): Eukaryota > Metazoa > Arthropoda > Insecta > Psocodea > Liposcelididae > Liposcelis > Liposcelis brunnea. Next base: position 12,050,752 of record CM042066.1, read on the forward strand.
ATGACGATACAGGAGACAGTATATTAGCTCCTTTGAAGATTGAAGTTTTTGTACAGACGCTTTTGTATTTGGGATCAAAAAGTTTTTCTCATTCCTTTGCTGCTATCAGCAAATTTCATTATGTATTCAAGGTAATTAGAATGTGGCTTTGTGCACTCTTGTGCCAGTTTTTTGGAAATGCTCATCCAATCCTTGTTTGGTGACATTAAAAAAATTTTAATTTTATAGATCTTAGCTGAATCGGAAGAGGCTCAAATCTGCGTGCTACGTAATTTATTCGAAGTTTGGCGTAATCATCCTCAGATGATTTGTGTTATCATCGAGAAAATGTTGAAAACTCAAATAATCGAATGCTCTGTTGTGGCTAATTGGATTTTCTCAAAAGAAATGAGTAAGGAATTTACAAGGGTTTATTTATGGGAAATATTACATTTAACTATTAAGAAAATGAACAAACATGTTACGAGGGTATCGCGGGAATTAAGCGATGCTCGTGAACGATTGGGTCGTGGAGATAGTGATTCTGATAGTGATAACGAAAATAAAAATAACGACGAAAAGGAAAAACCTACCGAGGAAATGGTAGATCGCATGGAGGAAAGGTTAGAAGCAGCTCAAGCGGATCAGAAAAATTTATTTTTAATCATTTTCCAAGTAAGTAATTTTTTCGGAGGATTTTTGATTAAGGGGCCGTACACATATTACGTAAGGCTTTTTTTGACCATTTTCGACCCCCTCCCCCCCCGGGTGTAAGCATTCGTAAGAATCTTATGACCCCCCTCCCCTAATATTACGTAATATTTCAAATGATTTCCCTCCAAAAAAATTTTTTTTTTGGACTTTTTCAAAGTGCTTTTTTTCTTTATTTGTTTGAAATTCCTTTCAGTCTGTATTTTTTAAATGCTTACGTAAGAATTTCCAAGCCCCCCCTCCCCCCTTCGTAAGGAATCGTAAGCATTTCGAGGACCCCCTCCCCCCCCTAAACATGCTTACGTAATATGTGTACGGCCCCTAAATCGATCATGTATTAATGGTTTAATTCACTTTCAGAGATTTATCATGAATCTTTCTGAACATTTGGTAAGATGTGACACAGATGGGAAAGATTTTGATACTCATTGGTATCGGTGGACTATCGGTAGATTGCAACAAGTTTTCATGATGGTAAGTATTTATTTGTAAACAAAAAAAGAAAATTGAAAGGTTTTTGATATTATTTTATTTTTATTTTTTTAGCATCATGAGCAAGTTCAAAAGTACAGTGCTACTTTAGAAACTCTTCTGTTCACATCCGATTTGGATCCTCACATTTTGGATGTGTTCCATCAATTCGTTTCATTACGATCATAATCCCGGTTGTTTATTTTTTATTTAATCGTCCTGTAAATCTTTTCATTTTTAATTTTTATCATGCTGTGAATAATTTCATGATTAATGAATTTTGTAAATTACAATTTGAAATAGAAGATTTTACAAATAAATTTTGCTTTAATCTTGCACGATGGGACATCAGAAAGGGACCAAAACACCCGCCCAGACATCGTTAAATAGCGGATAATACGGAATACGGGTAGAGTCTATACATGTCCGAAGAAGACTCGAAATACGTAAAAATTATTGCATTTCCCTTAAGTGTGAACATTTTTTTCCAATTCATTGTGGATAAGCTTTTGAGTGTTGTTTTCTACCATTTTGTGATTGTTTCATCGTTCCCAAAATTTTTCATTTGCGATTTTCAAAAGTAAAATTTTATTTTTCCAATTTTTACGTGTACTTTGCTTGAAATAGAAGAAATTTTAAAAAAAAAACTGGTAAATGAGACTTCCGGCGGCCATCTTGACGTGTCAGCGGCTAATATTTTCGGTTTGTCATTGACTGATACCACGTCTCGTAAATAGAAACAAAATGGCGTTGGAAAGTCTAGTTGGTTTACCGAAGTACGGTTTTGGAGATAATTTTGAACCTGAAAGCGATGAAATCAAACGAAAAGCTGCCGGAAACTTTGAAAATCAGTTGTGCCTTTCACTTCCACCATTCGAAAACGTAAGTAAAACTTTATTTCCTTCATAAAGTTCTAATGAATATTTCATGCTATGTCATCATTGCCAGTTGCTGGAATATATGAAATTTTTTTGGAATTGCTTTTCATGCTTTTACTTCAAGCAGGTTGGAAGTATTCATTTTTCTGGTTCAATCTGTTATTACCATTGAATATATTTTTTGTATTTGATGTATAAGTGTAATCACTTAACTTGATTCTATTTTCATTTACAGCCAGCTGAGAAACTTGATGAATTTAGACAAAAAGGGCTGAAAATACATTTTGATCATGGAACTACAACCTTAGGATTCAGATTTAAAAATGGAGTAGTATTAGCAGTTGATTCAAGAGCAACTGGAGGCCAGTTTATTGGTAAATAACATTACATCAGTGTTGCTTATGCTTCTTCACTAAAGTTTTAAACTGGGATTAATACTGGTGAGATAATTTCAACATTAGATTGATACTTATTTTTTCTTTATTTTAGGGTCACAGAGCATGAAAAAAATTGTTGAGATAAATGATTATCTATTAGGAACACTAGCTGGAGGTGCTGCTGATTGTGTTTACTGGGATCGAGTGTTGGCTAAGCAATGTAGAATGTTTGAATTAAGAAATCGTGAAAGGATCTCAGTTGCTGCAGCAAGCAAATTAATGACAAACATGGTTTATAATTATAAAGGCATGGGATTAAGTATGGGGATGATGATTGCCGGTTGGGATAAAAGAGTAAGATTCTCACACACAATAGGACCTACTGAAAATTTTTTTTTTACTTCAATGATTTTATTTTAGGGACCTGGATTGTATTATGTCAGTGATGATGGCACTAGGACCAATGGTAAAGTTTTTTCAGTTGGTAGCGGATCTGTATATGCTTTTGGTGTCCTTGATTCCGGATATAGCTGGGATCTTGAAGATAAAGAAGCTTATGATCTTGCTCAGAGATCTATTTATCATGCTACTCATCGTGATGCTTATTCTGGTGGTATTGTTCGAGGTAAGCAAATATTACCTAGATTTTTTTTGTTATTGATTCCCTTTTACAATTCATTTGTTTTTCTTTTAGTTTATCATATTAAGGAAACTGGATGGGTTAATATTTCAGAAGTGGATTGCAAAGATTTGCATTATAGATATCAAGCAGAAAAAGGTATTATTCCAAAATAATTTTTTTTCTACTTGAAACCCAAAAATAAAAATAATCAAAAAATGTTTTAAAAAAATTTAAATATAATATTCAAGGTTCATTTCTACAAATAACAGATATTCTTCTTGTTTTTTTAACTACAACATCACCAAACTTTGATTCTTCATTTCCTAAAATTTCATGTGTATAATCATACCTAGCAGCACCAGTCATAATGTATAATGACCTTCTCTTTAAAAAAATGTCTAGAATTTTACTCTTATCTTTATCATGTTGCAGTCTCATTACAGAATCTGATAACAAACTTATTCCTGCAATGGTACTTCCACAAAATCTAACACTGTCAATATGCGGTTTAATAACTCCATTTTCTTTTAAGTCCAACACATGCACATATTTAAGAGGTTGTGTCCCTTTACCAAATGCTAATTCTCTAATTCTATTAATTATTTTAGTATTTTCTTCATTCCACTTCTGCCTTTCAGTTTCTCGATATCCTTCAATAGCACCATCCCAATGATTTGGCTCATATCTTAATTTTTTCATGTATGGTTCTACTTCATCTAGTAATTTTTTTTCCTCTTCTTCTGTTATGAAATCTTCAATGACAGTCATATCTGTTGCTATTCGGGATTTGGTTTCATCATCTTGAAAACTTCCATTGAAATAAAGATAGTGGGGTAAAGTCGCAGCAAGAGATGAATATTGCTGGATTATTTTTAATAGAAATGGTGTGCATGATTTTATATTTCCTGCTGTGAAAATGATTCAATCAAGAGGAGTGTTGTAAAAAACGTAAGTTAACTATAGCGTTTACTTACTAGAAAAAAAGTTGTGCAGGTACGCCATTTTTATTGTTTATTTTTCGTCTGATGATACGACAAAATTAGGGAGTCGTGGAATCAGAAAATGCGTCAGTAATTTTTTTCATTTTGGTGGGTGAATTTTTTTAATCGGAAAAAATATCATGGAATGAAGGTGTTTCGCGATGTAATTATGTTTAGTTCTTCGAGTAGCTCATAAGGATGATATTAGCATCTCGTAAGTGATTATGTTCCAGTAATATTTCTCCAAATTTAAAAGATCTTCAAACTAATCTCGTGGGCGGCCCTCATATACTAAAGACTAGATTTCGGATTTCGCTTGCCCCTCCAGGTTCGGTTCTTTATTTTGTTCAAGAAACGATTCCCCAATATATGATTAAAAGAAAAAGCCGAACGTTTTAATAATGGGATGATCTGAAGTTATTAAGGCAAATATGAACAAAGTGCTTAGGAAGCCAACAGGTAGTGCTACTTTTAAATAATAATTCACGCAATTATTTTGTCAAAAAATCGTGAACATTTTTGGGAGGAAGAATTTAAACACAGCATAAAAACTTTTTTTTTCCCTAAAAAAAACTTGTTTTTAATTTCTTTGGCAAGTCAAAGTTCTTCATGAAAAAAAAAGTGGCCAATACTTGAAAAATCTATTTTAGTTTTTATTGTCTTATTTTCCAATGCAAAAATCTTTAAAAATTACATCTAAAATTTCTTCTGTGCTAACATGACCTGTTATTTTTCCTAAATGATGAAGTCCTTTTCTTAAATGATGCGCTGCAATAGGAGTATTGTCATTTGTTGCTAAATCAAGGCATTCTTTAATGCACTTAGAACATTTTGTCAGGTGATGTCTGTGCCTTGCTTGAGTTAAACTAGGATTTTCTCTTGATGGGTTCCCACATCTAGAATTACAAAATGATTTAGTTTTATTTAAAATTATTTGATTTTTTTTTCCTAAATTCATGAGTACTTACAAAATCTCTAGTTCTTTAGATAAACTTTTCAAAAATGGAGTTACTCCCTCTTCTGTTATACAAGACAAACATCGTATGCTCTCATTCCCTTCATACAATTTTTCAATTGTCATTTTGTGCTCATTAGATAAGAGATCAATCTTATTAAAAATATACAAGCACTTTACTTTCGATTCTTTGGTTTCTTCTATTAAATTTTGCAGTTGATTTTCCAGTCCAAGATTTAAAATATGATAATTCAAAAAATCATCGATTCGAGTTTTTGTGAGAGATTCTTTCAAACAATCCACACAGTTTTTAGCATCGATCAATAAAATAGCTAAATCTGATGTTTTAATTGCAGCATGAGCTCTTGATATCCCTTCTTTCTCCACAATATCATCAGTCTCATTTCTCAAACCAGCTGTGTCAGTCAAAATTAAAGGATAGCCATCAATATTTATGTGAAGCTCAATTATATCCCTTGTTGTCCCAGGTATGGGAGTTACTATTGCTGCTGGTCTTTGGCACAGTAAATTTAATAAGCTACTTTTCCCTGCGTTGGGTTCTCCTATTATTATGGCTTTCACTCCGTCTCGTAATCTTTCACCTCTTCTACCATCTGCTAAATGCTTTTCAATGTCCTCGTCTAATCGCTTTAAATTTCTTCTTACTTCATCCATAACGTTATCTTCGATATTTTCATCCTCACTGAAATCAATGTACGCTTCTAAATGGGCTAAATTCTGAAATAGAATATTAATTTTATATAAGAGGAATTTTTTACAGTGGTGGGAACAAACTTCTACTCACTTTGATTAAAGTTTCCCTCCATGAATTATACAATCGACTTAAGGTTCCTTCCATCTGCAGCAAAGCTTGTTTTCTTTGAAATTCAGTCTCTGCATGGATTAAATCACCTAAACCTTCTACTTCTGTTAAATCTAATTTCCCAGCGTGGAATGCTCGTTTTGTGAACTGTCCAGGTTCAGCTGGGGCAAAATTTTTTATTCTTGAAAGTGCTGATAATACAGAAGCTATGACAGCTGGCCCACCATGAATTTGAAATTCGCAAGAATCCTCCCCTGTAAAACTTTTAGGACCAGGAAACCAAAGTACTAATCCTTTATCTAAAACTTCTTTCGTAACTGGATTATGAATCGGTTTTAAGGTAGCCATTCTAGGTTTAGGTAATTGTTTACAGTCTGTCATTTTCATTATGGCGTCTGCCGCATTGGGGCCTGATACTCGTATGACTGCAACGCCACATTTTCCTTGCCCTAAAAATTAAATTGGTTTTAGTGCTTTAATTGAAAATAAATTTTAAATTATTGTACTTACCAGAGGATAAAGCAAATATGGTAGGAGCAGCTGTTGAAAATTTTCGAAGGGATTTGTAGAGTGATCTATGTTGAAGCCACATTGATCTGAAATGAATAGTATTGATGGGTTTATTGTTTTAGGTTAATATGGCTGATAGGAAAGGAAAAAGAATCAAATTGGAAGAAGTGAAAAATGAAAAAAGTACGAGAAGGATTACTAGAAGTGCATTGGATCAACAAGTAGAGGACTGGGTGGAGGATCAGTATGAAAGGCACCAGAAATCTTCTCCTCTTGTTCATAGTGATATGTAAGTAGATTTTTTTTAATCTTTAATATTTTCTTGTGTAGGATTAAAATAATTTATTTTAGTCAGTTTTCAATTAAAAAAGACCAAGTTGGGTTATCAGGAATTTTTATGGTCGGAAGTTTTGAAAAGTGTCATTAAAGATGGTGGACGGCCAAAAATCAGTGATCAAACTCAGTTCCCTCCTAAATTTTAGGGTCTTCTAAAGGGGGAAAATAAGGACGTTTTTTGAAAAGCTTATTTCAAACAAAAAATATTTTGACAAAATTTAAGTTTTCCAGATTTTTTGGTTTTAAGCAAATTTTTTCAGAATTTTTTCTAGCCTAACAAATCTTTTGATTATTTTTTTCTTGTCGAATGAATCAAGATTCATTTTCCAAAGAGTATTATTTCAAAATAATTCTAAAAAAAAATTTCTACGGCTTCTGGGGACCAAATATGCAGTTTTTTTGAAATGTAGCTGTAAGCCACAAAATATGAGGACAAATTTTACTTTCGCTTATTCTTGTTTTCCTCGAAAGAATTTGATTTTCGAAGTCGACGTTAATCCAAGCTGATGTGCAAGTTTTGAATTGGCGGGAACTCATCTAGTTTCCATTCCTGCTATCAGACAGGTTTCTAACTAAGAAAAAATTTAAACCAAATTTTTAAAAAAGCAATTTTTATTTCAAATGAGTTGTTACAATATGATTCCTTAATTCTTTTAAGTTACAAAAAGCAGAATCGCAATCTTCACAAAAAAAATTTTCCTCAGCACCCGCCGAATTTTCCTGATGCCTTTTCAAATGTCTTCTATACGTTTCCTTTGCCTTTAACCTCGTAAAACAAATCGGGCATTTATACTTTTTCGTAGAATCATGAGTAGCCACATGTCTTTTCAAATCACTATTCGTCAAGAAAGATTTCGAACAAACCAAACAACTAAATTTCTTAACCACCGGTTCAAATCTCAACTTACAAATCATTTTATGCTTCTTCAGCGACGGTTTTTGGCTAAAAGTCTTCCCGCAGACACAACTAACCCTGAGATCCGGATCATCGGAATGAATATTATAATGTCTTTTCAAACTAAATTTCTGCCGGAAAAATTTCAAACAAATATCGCATTGATGCCTCGCGTTCATATGCGTCCTCTGATGTTTGTTTAAAGTCGATAAAGCTCCGAACTGATTCCCGCAAACTTTACATAAATAAGGTTTTTCTTTGGTGTGAATTCTTTCGTGCTCAGTTTTGTGGAAATTCGTTTGGAATTTTTTGTCACAGTAAGAGCAGTCGAATTTTTTCGGTTTGGATTCGAGTCCTTCAGGATCGTGTCTTCTTAAATGAACATTAAAATGAGATTTGTGCCTGAATCCGCTCCCACATTTCTCACAGTAATATTGATTCTCGTTTTTATGAGACATAACATGTTCTTTGAAATTATTAGATTGAGTGAATGTTTTTTGGCATAAGTCGCATTTATACGGTCGGTTTTCCTCAGGCTCGTGGATTATTAAATGCCTGAATAACAAATGCCTGGTTTTGAATTTCGAATCGCATTGCCAGCAATGCCAAATTAATTTATCGTCTTCATTTTTTATCACAGAATTGTCAGGAATTGTTTTCATTTGTTTAAGAAGTAGTTTTAAAGGATCTTTAGCTTTTTGCTTAATTTTTTTGGTAATGTTTGCTAATTCGTTTTCGTCAATTAAAACTTCTAAGTCTTTTATTATTTTTTCATAAATTATCTCATTTATTTTCTTTTTTAAATTTTTCACGCTTTGAGGTTTTGGCTCTTTTATTTTCAGTTCTTCTTCGTTTTCACTCTGACTTTCTTCTTCAAAATTTTCCCCTTCATCCAAATTATCGTCATTAATGTTTTCATCCTCATTCTCAGTCTTGGATTGGCAGAGTTTAGCCAATGGCAACTCATCCTCCTCGCTTTCTGTATTTTCTTTGGTAGATTTTGACTCCTCAAATTTTTTATTAATGTATTTACTTGCGATTTTTAAAAATTCTTCAATGGTCTCGTCTCCCGTGTACTGCGGTTTGCCGGGCTCGGAAATTTCTTGAGTTTGCGCATTTTCTTGCAGGGGCTCTTCTGGTACTGCAGCTTCTTTCGATGCGTTCGAAGTTTTTTTCCATAATTTTGGTGTTTTCTCTGTTAAATTGTGATATTTTTTCCGATGGGTTAAAAGATTCCCGTATTGGGAATGACCGCGGCCGCAAACGTCACATAAATATGGTTTTTCCCCGGTGTGTTTCCGTTCGTGAACGTTCCGCTGACCGCTTTCGAGGAATTCTTTCGAGCAATATTTGCAAGAGTAAACTCGATTTCTATAGTGAATGTTTAAGTGTTTTTTCATGGATGCTCTTGTGATTGCTTTGCCACATACTTCACACGGAATCAGTTCTTTGTTATTTTTTGTAGTGTCTGTATTTTGCTTGTCGTTTTTTTGAGAGGCGCCATCTTCGACTAAATCACTGATTTTATGACCTGGAGTAAAAAAAATTAATTAATTTGTATAAAAGTTAAAAATAATTTGTTTCACAAGAAATTTTGGAATTTTGAAAAAATTTGTTCGACAAGAAATTTTGGAATTTTGAAAAAATTTGTTCGACAAGAAGTTTTGGAATTTTAAAAAAATTTGTTTCACAAGAAATTTTGGAATTTTGAAAAAATTTGTTTCACAAGAAATTTTGGAATTTTGAAAAAATTTGTTCGACAAGAAATTTTGGAATTTTGAAAAAATTTTGTTTGATATCTGTTACAGACAGCTTGGCTAACTAACTTACCAGTTTTTAAATGCAAAAGCATCGACGCTCTGTCCGAAAAACATTCCCCGCAATGTTCGCAAACAAAATCCGATTCCATATCATGTTTCTTTTTCATATGAAGTGCTATTAACTTCCTCGTCGTGAAAGTTTTCCCGCATTTATCGCAAACGAAGGGCCTTATCCCAGTATGCTTCCTCATATGCAATTCCAATCTATAATTCGTCTCAAAACTCTTCTCACAAAACTCACATTTATGCGGGTTTAATATTCTTTTTTTCACAGCCTCGGGTGCTTCGATTTTTTCTAAAAAATGAGTTTTTACATGTCTTTTAAAATGAGATGAATATCCGAAGGCTTTCCCGCAATCCGAACATTTGAACGGTTTCTCTTTGGAATGCACTCTAGCCATGTGCGTTACCAAATTCCATTTTTGTTGGTAACCTTTCTGACAAATATTGCAGATGAATTTTTTTTCGCCTGTGTGAACGGCTAAATGGATTTTTAAATGATATCTTGAACGCATTTTTTTCTGGCAGATATCGCAGAATATTCCAGGTTTTGTTCGTGTGAATTTTTTCTTCGTTTTCGGACTAGGCGAATCCATTTTGTTTTATAATCTAAAACAGAAAAGAGAAATAGTTGATGTTTAATATCTTTTAAATCACAAGACATACAGAGTGGCCAAAATTTTAATGTAAAGAAATCATAATAATAAATTAGAAGTCTATTGCTTACCTGAAAAAAATTTTCAATTTTTGGCACACTCTGTATATCACCAAAATTGCCTTTGACACATGCGCAATAAAAACACAATCACAAATTTTTGTTTATTACACTGATTATTTGACTCACTTCGCTGCCACCATAATTTTTTCTCATGGTAAGCTTAGAGAATGATTAAGGTGGCAGTGAATGTGAGGAAGTGAATGAGAAGGCAGTGATCGTGAGCCAATCTGCCTGCTGTGGTGCCCAATACTGACAATTTTTTTGTTCTTTTTCAGGTTCGACGATTCTAATCTCGATTCCCTAGATCCAGACGACCCGTCCGAACAAGATGACAACTCAATCGTCGATAACGGAAAAAAACGTCCTGCTTTTCAATTTTCGAAAGAAGTTTTCGATATGAAATGCGAATGGATGGAATGCGACTACGAAAGCATTAAAGTCTTAGATTTTGTACGTCATGTGGCTTGTCATCACCCGCAAATAGAACATCGAGAATCAGGCACGATGTACTGTTGTCTATGGGATTCCTGTGGCTTCGACTCCAATAATTGGGATGTAGTCATGAGGCATATTAATTATCATTCTTATCACACGAAAATAAAATCTATCGGTACTTGCATTATGAAAAGGTCGAAATTACCAAATTGCACGTTGGATTATGCCGGGAGAAATTTATTACCCGTGTTGCCAGCTGGGTTAAATTGCGAATGGGACGACTGCGATTTTCAAACTAATAATTTTCAATTTTTCTTGGATCACGTTCAGTGTCATGTTCATGCTTTGCCTAGAGGAAGGAGAAGTTTTGGAACTAAGGAATTTGATAATGATGGGAAAGAAAAATTCGTCTGCGAATGGAGAGGTAAATTTTTAGAAACTTAATTTTAAGGAAGCTGATAAAATTATTTTTATTTATTTTTTAGATTGCAAGAAAAAAATCGCTCATGGCCATAAACTAAAAGAACATGCCAGAGTTCACACTCAGGAAAAATTAGTAGGATGCCCGATTTGTGGAACGCAATTTTCAAATAAAACAAAATTTTATGATCATTGCAAACGACAAATGCCAAATGAAAGTAAGAAAATTGGGATTGATAAAATTTGTCGAACTGAATTTAAATTTTTTTTCTTCTCACAGAAAAAGGATTTAAATGCTCTCACTGCCGAAAAAATTTCGCATCAGAACGAATACTCAGAGATCATTTTCGACTTCACGTTAATCTTTTCAAATGTCCGTTTTGTGATATGACGTGCCCGTTTCAAAGTACATTAACATTACATATTAGGTATAGGCATATCGATCTCAAACCATTTAAGTGCAATTTTTGTGAACATAGGTAAGGAGAAATTTTAAGTTAGGTTTTTGAGGCTTATTCAGACTTGAAAAATCAAAAATTATTCTGGGCTAGATTAGGCCGTAAATTTTAAAATCGAGTTTTTAATTTTAGGTCAAAAACCCAGCGGGATTTAGAAAATCACCAATTAACTCACTGTTCTGAAAACTTTTGGGTATGCGAAATAGAAGGCTGTGATTATAGTTGCAGACATAAATACGTCCTCCAAGAGCATTATACCAAAAACCATGCGGATGTGGATATTTTTCAGTATTGTTGTCACATTTGCCCTATGAGGTATAAGCGTGGGGCCGAATTGACAGTTCATCTTAAAAAAGAACATAGTTATCGTTGGGCCTCCGGACATTCACGATTCAAGTATTTATTTTTTAATAAAAAATAAATTCAAGCATCGGGTGAAGTTATTTTAAAAAAATCTATTTTAATTTTTTCAGGTATATTCGAGGCGATGACGGTATGTTTAGGCTACAAACAGTTCGTTATGAAAGTATTGAAGTAACCAAAGAAATGATGAAAACTAAAACAGCACCTGTAGCACCGGTTGATTGGAAACAGTACAAATGCACTTTCAGTTCGCCTATGAATTTAGTTATCGAACAAACTGATGAACAGGTCGAAGACCGAAACGAAGAAGTCGAAACTTCAAATATAGAGAATCAAGACTCAGAAAACTCTGCTTATCAAAATCAGACTGTAGATGATGAACGTTCTAATGACTCCACAAGTTTTGGAGAAAGTCTTAAAAAATATTTAGGACTTACAGGAACTTCTAATTTTATTACAGTGGTTAAGACTGACGTAAATGGAGGCGAGTAATCAAACATCAAATGAACAATTCGATCGTAATATTTATTGAAAATAAAGTTTATAATATTGTTGTTATCATTATTGATGATTTTTCACACTTAAAACTTTTATCACAGATTAATCATTATACCAGTCTAAAAATAACAAAGAAAATGACATAACTAACAGAAAAAATAAAACCCAGACTCGAAGACCTGCATTTCTTTGAATAGCTTGCCTGATTTGATCATTAGCATCTTTCACATTCTCTGTAGTCCCCACCACTGTTGTTGCTATCGTGTCAATATCTTTATCTTGCTGTAAAACTTTCTCAGTGAAAATTTCTTGAAGCTCTGCTATTTTTACTACTTTACTTTCAATTTGCCTGACTTCTTCTGTTAAACTATTTAATTCATTATACAACTGATTATTTTCTAATTGAAACATTTGAAGTTCTTCTGGTGATAACGCTTCTTCTTCTAAAATCATTGCATTAGCATCTCCTTTATATTTATTTTCTTTTTTCTCTGGTTGAGAGTCAGGCTCAGGTGCTAAAGATAATTTTTTAGGACTATTAGAATCAATCCTTGACATTTTTTTCACTTCAATAGAACGTTGCACTCTGATAGCCCTTTGCTCTGAATACATTTTACAAATTTGTTTTAAATATTCCTTCATCAATTTAACAACTATTCTTTGATGCTCAAATACTTGAGTTGGCTGCTGGCTTTTTTCGAATACTTCCCTTTCTAAATCGTTTATGAAATTGGAGCAAGTGTTGATAATTCTTTGAGCTCCAGAATCAATTTTATCACGTTCGAAATCTGTCATCTGAGGCAAGCCAGAAAGGTGATTTGAGAAATTAAGATAAGCTTTCCTATGCTCTGCCAGGAAATCTCTTAATCTTGATATTTGTTGGACAATTTCTCTAGATTTTAAAGTGAACTCACGTTTGTTTTGACGATTTGTGAGGATTCTATTTTTGTCATTTTCAGTTGTTGATTCTCCAAAGGCTCGATTTCTGGTTTTGATTGTTTTAACACATGCCTTGAATATAACTGTTATGTCCATCGTTGCTGAAAAGTAGACAAAGTAGCTTTCAGAAATTATCTTCTCAATGTAACTTTTTATCCACTTTAAAAAGGCTCGTTCGCGTTTTCTTCGACACTAAATTAATCCGGGACAGTAAACGAACGGTAATGCTCATTACAAATCAGTAATTAACAGATTTTATTTCTTATTTTTACAGGGAATTCTTAATGAAGGCCCATATGGGAAAAGCAAAGGAAACCACTGTCTGGCTTTACAGCTACACTACTACGTCATTAATTTACGCAACAGTTACATTATCATCAAGCAGAATACGACCACGACTTACTTTTGTGTTAGGAGACTAGCTACGTGATAATATAAACCTTTTGAAAGGGCAGAGCGAAGAAATTTTCAAATTTGTTAAATAAAATCTACATAAAATATCTACTTGTTTGTGTACATTGCAGTAAATTATCATTTCTCATTCCACGACGGAAGTGGAAAGACGTTACAAGTGACACGTTTTTTCATTTTACAGTTGTGAGTGTTTCAGTGAAAGTGGAAAGTTGTGCTGTTGTTTCAGTGATTTTTTTGCTGTTTTTCGAAGGATTCGAGAATGGGATTTCATCAGAATCATCCGGAAATGGTGAGTCTGCATTATTCTTTAAAATAATCAATCAGAGTGTTGAAAAAAATTGGTAAATCGTTGAAGATTTTGCAAATCAAAATTCAAAATGGCTGATGTGGATATTTCTCCCGGTGCAAAGAAAAGGTTTTTAAGGTGGTTCTGTAAGCTTTTTGGCGGGAACGAAGAAAGTAAGTTTGTTCGTTTGTTATGATCTCAACTTGCTCCGAGGTGAGAAACAATAACAATTAAATTACTTTTTCAAGAATAAAAATTGGGCTAAAATCTTTTATACAACATGAGTTCATGCTAGAAATGGTTTTTTCAAGATTTGGGCCCTTTTTATGAATTAATTCACCTGTGTGAAAGATTCCTGGTGAACTCGGAGCTCTTCATTTCAGGGAAACGAACAAACTTTTTCGAAATGGTCGGCCACTACCAACTCATGAAATTTTTTTAGCTGATTTTTAAAATCCTAATAAAATAAGGTGACTGTTTGTCTAACATCTCAGAAATTAAGCCAGAACTATTAAAACGTTGGAATTATGTGTAATTTTTTCCGAAAACAATCAAAATTAACATTTTATTTACAATCGCAGAATCAACAAAAGTCTGGCAACAAAGCGTTCGAATTGCTACGATTTATTTTAAAAATGTTTCTTTTTTCGGGATGTAAATATTGATTATTTATGAACTTGAGTTTAATATGTAAAAATAAGTAAAAATAAAGCCCATGTAAGTATTTATTACACCGGTAGAGATGAATTTTTCCAGCTGAAATACTACTGCGTTGCCAGCTTTCTTCACCGAAATGCCTGATGTTTTCATTTTGCAAAATATAATTTTAATAATCGCATTTGTAGCTGATGAACGGATCAGTGACTTTCAATTTTTACGTTTGATAATGATACCATACCTTAAAGCGTATCTAATTTTAGTTTTTTTTAAAAATCTGTCTATTAAAAAAGTAGATTCTAAAGAAATAGCCGATTTTGAAAAGTAAACATCCATAAGAGCCCATGTTAAGACGGTTTTTTTCCTGTGCTAATATCTAAAGAATGGATCAGACAAAAAATCTGAAAAAATTCATGACGATTTAGGACCTCAATATGAACTTATTTGCGAAGTTTTATTAAAATCTGTCTTAGCCGAAAACCTTACAGAACCACCTTAAAGCAATTAGGTAGGAAGTCAGTAATAAGTCTTGCTTAAAAAATTTGAAAAAGTTAGTCTTTATTTTATATTTTGCATCAGTTGTAGGCTGATATAGACCTGAGAGCTTGTATTTTCGTCATAGCCATGTGCATATACTGTACCTACAAATCCTAGATAAAAAATTATTCACAAGCAAATCGTATAATAATACCAGATTGATAGGAGCCGATATGGATATTTTTTATGAATTTACCAATTTTTTTATATCCTCATTCCGTTAAAACTTTATTTTTTTGTTCTCGCTCATTTGCTAATTTGGTCATATCAGATATTGATAAATAACCATTTTCCAAGATTGAAATGTCAGTATAAAAAATATCTCTGTATAAGTGATACAATTTGAGTGGTACAAGCCTAAAACAAAAAATATTATGTTGAACTACCTAACAATTTTTTGCTTAGAAAAGTCATATAGTTTTTTTAAAATTCATATACCTAGCTAATGTTAACATCCAGTAGCCAACATCTGATCCAGGAATAGAAAAAGTTCTTAATTCTCTTCTAATCCCTACTATTGATGCTGCAACTGTGTCTTTTAAATCTAATGGTGCAATCCTGGAATTCCAATACCTTAAAATTTCTTGATTTGTCCGAACAAAGTAAGGATGAACAGATGTGAGTTTTATTTTTGATGTTGAAGGATCACTTCTAAGTTCCTCTTCCAAAGCATGCATAAAACCTGAAGTATAAATATTTAAATCCAGATTGTAAGCATACATCAACCGCTATTCAGAACTCTACCTAATAGTCCAAATTTTGATGCGCAGTAGGTGCAGCAATGAGTTACAGCATGTATAGCTGAAGCTGTATTCATGAAAACAATATGCCCTTCATTTCTTTCCCTCATATAAGGCAAAACAGCCCGAACCATCTAAAATTTTAAATTGATCTTTTTAAAAAAATAAAAATTATTTTTTATCTTAATTTATAATTGTTCACGTACCCAAAAGCTTGAAAATAAATTAACCCGAAAAACTTTTTCGATGATTTCTTCGCTTCCTTCTGTTACGTTATGAGTGTAGATCAAAGCTGCATTATTAATTAGGATATCAACCCGACCAAAATCATTAATAATTTCATCTACAATTTTCTTGACTTGCTTATGATCTGATACATCGCAATAATAGGCCTTGATCAATCCTCGATTTCCAGTTATCTTATAAGCATCTTTCACGGTTTCAAGGTTGTCACTTTCTGCAATATCTAAGCAAGCTATTGAAGCTTTAAGTGCAGCTAACTGTAGAACAAGTTCCCTTCCAATACCATTTGCGCTTCCAGTAATCTTTAAATATTAAAAAAAAAAAAATTATCATTCTCTTAATTTTTATTTAAAAAATATTTTGTAAACTTACCAAAATCACTTTATCCGTTAAATCTTTTTCCCGACGAGGAGATATTTTTCTTACTACTGCTACAATAATCAAATAAATTGTCAATACTCCCAGCCATATTAAATCCTTTATTAAAAATAACTTTGAAGTTATGGATTTTCCAAGAGGAGGCGCGGTTCTAACCGGTGTTCTCTTTAAAACTTCCATATTAACTAACTAGATCGGAAAAATAGACTTGGCACGTAAACTTGTTAAAAACTAGTATAATCTTAATTGTTTTCTTGTTTTATATGTCAAACGATGCCTCCTTTTTTAAATCTATATTTCAAGCATTGCGAAAAATTAAATTATTCCGAGCGAATATTTTCTTAAAAAAATCACTTTAGGCGACCGGTGACTTGAAGGTGTAATGAAGGACTGAACTTTAATTATTAATTGCGGTCGTAAAATTCCCATTTTTTCCATTATTATTTCTCATTTCGTCAAAATCAAATACATTGTATCAGGCATTATCCTTTCCTGAAAACATGTTCTTCAAGGCGTTACTATGAGACTTTGAATAAATTATTGGGAAAAATAGTGAAGCTTATTTATATAATTGTATGTAATTAATTTTCAATTGTTGATAATTAAAAATTTATAATATGTGGATTTCGATTAGGCTATTCAACTGGATTTACCAGATCTAGCCTTTGCAATCTTTCATAGAAATTGAAAATAATTTTGGTGCTTGAGATGAATTTTTGTCTGGTAACGTTGTGAAAGTTTAAGAGGAGTTAGAGTTGGGGCCTTAGGGTTGCTGGCATTTAGACTAGGAGCCATTAGAAGCAAAGGGGATAAGGTTAAGACCCTTAGACGCTCCTGAAGCTAAAATTAAAATATGCTTTGGAGTTGTTAGTAACGTTAGAAACTAGAGCCCCAATTCCGTTTGTAAAGACATGCCATACTAAAGATTTGAAAAAATTGGTTTTGATGCTTTTTAGGGATGTTAACGCCTCAACATAATCGCCGATTGTCGATTAATCGATTAATCGCCTAAAAATTAATCGGTTTGCTGATTAATCGACAAAAAAAACAATCGATTAATCGGATGAATACTATAAATTTTCATATTTGTTTGACATAATTTATAAGTTTTTCATATTTTTCAAACTCCAACGCAGCCGAGGAGTTCTGATTTGTTTTTAGGTTCGTAAAATTTTAAAATTAGACAATTAAACTAGTTTTTTTCGCAAGTTTTGCCACTTTTTCTATCCATTTAAATAGCTAGATATAAGTAAGAAAAAAACAATCGATGCATCGATTAATCGGGAAAAAAATAATCGGGAAAATAATCGATTAATCGGCGCAAAAAACATCGATTAATCGGTTAACATCCCTAATGCTTTTTGATTTAAAAGCGAATTCAACTTCTCAGATTATTTTTCTCAAAGAGTTATGACAAAAATTTTTTAATTTAACGCATCTGCACCTTTTAGGAAAGCAAATGCAAAAGAATTAAAATTCGTCTTATGTTTTTCAAAAAATTAGTACATTTTTTATTATTCTTGAAAAAATCCAAAAAATTCGGACTTTGAACTCTGAGTCATTCTCCAGAAAATAAACCCATTTTATTTTCTATGTACTTATTTTATTGAGGTGTAACTTTAACCTCTATATGTAATAATTAGACAGAAGCATCTCATTTCAATATGAAAAAATTTGCCAAGGTCAATTGAACAAAAAATTGTTTAAAAATATTTTAAAGAAAAATTTCTCCTTGAATTTTCATCCTTTTCTCAATCTCTGTTATAAAATTGGCTGTACCCCTTGGTTAGAGGACTGCTGAGAGAACAAAAAAGCTGTCCATTCCATAAAAAAAAATTTGTCAAAAAAATTTTGGACACTTTTTTTTTCAAAATATTTTTTTGACAGTTCCATGTTTGCGATTCCTTAAGAAATAGGATTTGAAATCAAAAGGATAAAAAAATAATCGAAAAATAGCAGAGAAAAAAATTGTATTTTTTAAGACAAAATTTAGTTAATTATAAATTACGTTAATTCCAGAAAAATCGAACATTTTTAAATAACGCTCAAAACAACGAAAATATTTCACTTGTTAAATCTTTTATCAATTTTCATCTGAAATTAAATTATTTATCCTTAAAAAATTTTCCACGTCTGCCATAAAATTATAACTAGCACAAATACACGAACAAATACTTACTTTTTCTTCTATTAGCCTTAAAATTACATTATTCGCAATAGTTACATTGGCTGACGTGGAATAAAACGTTCTTTTTTTTTTTAAAAAAAACAGAAAATTACAAATTCTTTTATTTTTATTTTCGATTGAAATTTTGTAGCCAATAATTAAAAATTCAGCAAAGCTCAGGAATTTAAAAAAAAATTGAACATAAAAATCGAATACAAGAAAATTTTTTTGCCTTAACTAAATTATTACAGTTATCTAAAAAGCTAAGAATAAAATAAAAAGAAAAGGATTTGGAAAAAAAAACTTAAATCTATTTTCAAAAAAAATTTCTTTTGAAGAGCTCTCCTCTCGTCAATTATTAAATTTTCATTCAATTATCAATCAATTATCAGCGTGTTATTTTGGTTGTAGATGACTGATTCTCACAATTAATTTTTTTTTTCTTTTTCCCCCGATTGTGATTAAAATTGACACCAGTTTGATTTATCTTCATTTGCCTGGGATCCTCCTCCTCCTTTCGAGAGATGGGTTAGACCATGCTTCCACGCATTTATTTCTTGATTTTTTTCTTTTAAAAAAATTTAAAATCCGCGTTGCATCAAATCGGTTTCGTTGATATTTTCAACCGTGGCTTTTGGTCGATAACTTCCATTTCGTGTGGAACGTTTCAATGTGTTCCAAATTAATCCCAAAATTTTTAGCAACGCCCATGGGACTGTAATCTTTCCCACAATCATCTTTTTTGTCGCCGATAAAATTCAAATCTTTTTGACCTGTGAGAAGGGTCACGAGCAAACTGGAATGACAATTCTGAAACTCACTTTGTTTACTGAAATAATGGCAACATTCAATAATCTGGAAAAAATTCCTGAAAAGAAAAAAAGGAGACTTATTATTAATAATTTTAAAAAAGGTTTTTCAACTAGAGACACAAATGAGAGCGGGCTGAGTAGCTCAACTAGCCCTAAAAATAGCGGCTTGCACGAAGCTAGTTTTTTTTTGGCCCGTGCAGATTTCTAGCAAAAAATTCTTGATTACATCTTTATATGGCCGAGTTGTGAATTTACTCAGGCTCACCCGCTGAAAAATTTCTTATCTTCTAATAGCTCCTTCCATTACTCAATAAAAAAAATTTATTTACCAGGCTTCTTTATCCTTTTTCTTTGGATATTTAATGAGGGGTAAAGAAAACCGTTCTTGGGATTTTTGAGCTCTTAAAGATCGGTTCCCGTGTTGGAACTGCGATTCTAGCCATCGTATAGTTTCTCGGGCTCGCCCACTATCCCGTTTACATTCATCCAAATGAGACAGAACTGTAATCAGAAAATTAATTTAAATAAAATATTTATCCAACATATTTCCAATAGAAAAAATTTTACTCACCAACTGTTGGAATGATGACAATGAACTGTCTAGATCCGACTAATTGCTTTACAAGAACGACATGTTCAATAAGTGCTTCGGAATCAACGACTAAATAAGGCGAGAAATTTCCACCCTTGCGGCGAACTCGACTTTCCAAATCTCTGACTTCGGCTTTGAGCCATAGCTGACCCATGTTTTTCATTAGTTGACCTTTTCGAGTTGTGTTGTTGGCTTGTATTTCATCAGTCTGATAAAAAAAAATTTAGAGATTAAAAAATTATGATAAAAAAATCAATTCGATCTGATTTAATGCGATCCGGCCAAAGTGCGATGAGTTGGCCCTCAAAAAATACTTTTTTAACTTACAGCATCGAGTAGAGCTCCTGAAACTTTTCCATTTTCCCCAACCGTATAAAACAAATTACCCTGCTCATTATACTGAATCCCAGTTTCCTCGAACTTCGTCAAGTAAAGCCCGAATTCTTTCAATCTCGCTAAACGTAGCAAATTTTCTTCTTTACTCCTTACTAAATTCATTTTATGATAATCCCAGTCTAATTTTTCATGGCCGCCTTTGAACAAGTTCAACCCTAGCGTTAAAATATCTTCGCTCAGTGGGATTTTTTCACTCTTTTCTTTTATCTTTTCATAATCTGAAATGAATAGTAAATATAATTAAACGCAACGTCTTTGAAAATTTTTTTCTGTTATTAAAAAAAATACCTACCTTTGCCAAATAAATCCTCATCTACAGCGACTAAATTCAAAAACACAACCAATTTTCCAAATAGAGTTTTTGAACTTTTACAGCAAGCTTTCACAGTTTCAGGATCAGTCCTCAGCCAATCGCAATACAGCTTCACAACTCTAAGCAATCCTTGTTTTAATAAAAATTGCATCACTTCTTTTGGGTCAATTTTTCTTGACGTTAATAACGGTGAATTTGATTCATTTTCTTTAGTTGCATCTAAAAAAAAAAAATAGTTTTCATTTATTACATTTCTACGTTTATATTTCTAAAAATTAGTTTCGAAAAAAATCGTTGCCTAACCTTGCTCACTGCTCTCATTAGTTGTAGTTTCAGACACAGCATTCCCATTCGCAGAATCAGTCTCTAGCGCACTTTCTTCTAAATAATCCCCACCGGCATCCTCATTACATTCTTTCCCCACTCCTATACCATTAGAAATAGTAAACAAACTTTTAGTCTTATCTTTCTCATTCCCTTTAATTCCATTCTGCTCGATCATACCACTTTTAAAAATCTCATTCTCCAAATCTTTAATATCAACACAGGA
Source organism: Liposcelis brunnea (assembly GCA_023512825.1). Classification (NCBI taxonomy): domain Eukaryota; kingdom Metazoa; phylum Arthropoda; class Insecta; order Psocodea; family Liposcelididae; genus Liposcelis; species Liposcelis brunnea. The sequence goes on from CM042066.1 coordinate 12,072,025, forward strand.
GCTTTTAATGGAATCAACATCGTTTAAATGCTTTGAATCGTTATTAATCTCATTATTTTTAACAAATCCGTTTGTTTCAATATTTTTCTGTTCATCTTTACTTTTTTTCTCTTTTATTTTCTGATCGATAATCAATAATGTTTCGTCTAGACTTTCCCCACCGGATGAAACATCATCATCGGATTCCGAATCACCTGACGGGAATTCATTTTCAGAACTGCTATCGTTTATCGTGATGTCACTGTCGCTTAATTCGGAATCGCACAAACTCGTTTTCCTAACTCTCTTCCTTCTTTTCAATCGGCTTTTCTTTTTAGCTTTCTCCTTATCTTTCGATTCATCAACAGAGTTGTTTAATATTTCGATTTTATTCCCGTTCATGATTTCCTTATCATTTTTATTATTAAATTTATTCCTTTTTTTGTTTTCCGAATATTTCATGGTTTTTTTGTAGGAATGACCGTTAGTTTGATTTTCGAGTTTTTTGGTTCTTTCGAATTTATTTTTCTTTTTGTATTTTTCATTTTTGGTAGGATTGATTTTGGATTCGTTTGACGATGTTTGAGATCTCTGGGTTTCGCTAATAATTAGCTCTGAGCCGAATCTTGAGTAAAATTGTTGAAAACGAGTTGTGAGTTGTTGTAGGATTTGTGAGAAAACTGCGAGGCATAAAGCGATCGAAGCTGATGTTTGGCTAGAATCTAAAAATTAAAAAAATCGTTGAAACATAATTGCAGGCCAAAGAGCTTAATAAGTTCGTAATTTACCTTTTCTCTGTAACTTATCCACACACAACAAGACAAGAAGAACTATTTTCATGACCATATCCGAATCCAACCGATCTGGCTGTACCAAGCATCTATCCCTGAACGGTGTTAATTTTGTCAATTCCACTTCGTTAACATCAATCGGATAAGCTTCCATTTTTTCTTCACTTAAACAAAATTGCAGTTCTTGAAGCATTTCGTGACATGACAGATGTAAATCATGATCCACGGTTTTCTCAAAATACCACACATCAAACAAATATAAAAATTTCGTGATAAGCTTTTGAATAGACGATGCAGGAGACGGCAAAAACGGTTCAAGTTGTATAAACTCCAAATTTTTCTCAAGCGTTTTCTTTAAATTTCCTTCTGCTCCTTCAAACGGCTCTGAACAAGTTACGCTAAAAAAATAAGTCATAAAATCAAAAAATGATTACTTTAGCAACTGAACCGCAAACTGAACCAAACTTACCATCTCACATAATAATAAACTGCATCTAAATTATGATTTTTAGCGCTATTCAAAGTTCCAAGTTGATTGTATGGCCGACCACAAGAAAGATTCATGTTAACAGCTTGCATGTAATACCGCTCAGCAGCTCCACTATCCCAAAGTGGATAAATATCCAACAGATACCGATTAAGATCTCCTAAATATATCAGACATCTATGACTTGATTCTTTTGCCCATTCTACAATGTTTTTGTCAGGCGCTTTTTGCTGCGATGAAGATGACTTTCCTTTTTAAAAAAAATTACCAAAAATTTAAAAAGAATTGTTTTGTTTTGATGTAAACAAAAAAAGAAATAACTCACCTTTAGGTAAGCCAAGATCACACACATTTAATGGAAAGTCAATAACTCCCTGAAAATTGAGCTTGTAATCAGTTTGTAATTTAAAAAGTAAATGCTCATAATGCCCTATTCCTGATATTAAAAGGCCTTGAATATATGCTACATCTCCTGGTAACCAAGTGTCGTTCTGAAAACAAAAAACAATTGCAATTACTACTGAAGGTAATTTGATCAACACCATTAAAAATTCATACCTTTCTTAATCTTTTAGCTGTTGAAAACACATCATGGTACCCTTTTCTCCACAAAAGCTCTTCTCCTTTTCTCCCATAACCTAAAGGGTCCGTTAAAATCAATTTGTAGCACAATTCATGAAGCTTTACCCTTAAGGTAGCTAAACAAGGCTGGAAGAGATCCGGAATAGTTTGTGATCTCCCACGGGCATCATCAAGTTGCCTTACGATTTCTGTAAGTGTTCTAAAACAAAGAAACCATGCATTAAAGTGCATATATTAAATATGTACTTCATTGTTGAAATAAAATTATCATCGAATATTGTTTACTATTTTAAAAAGACATGGCACTTGCTTACAAAACAATATCACAAGTGATGCAAGATACTTTGACCTCATGGTTAAATAAACCTTTACAATGTCCATGCTGCGCAGGTTTTAAACATATGCCAGTGATGTATTTTTAAGCATCGGCGGCATTTATTTACATTTAAGAATAATTAATTCAAAAAATAATCCCCGTTGATGATTTTAATGGGAAAAATGTTTTAGTTTACATAGAAATTATCATTTGCTTACATACAAGGTCAAAATATGTTGAAATGACGTTTTTCTTACCTATAAATCCGCCTTGTTAGCTCATTTTTCTCGTTACTAACATCCGAAATCGGGTTATATGATTTCTTCATTCTGTCAACTCATTTTTCCTTAATTTTCCGTGAAATTTTAGTCATTTACCATAAAAATTGGGTAAATAAAAATTTTTTCCCTGATAAACTTCGCACTTCATTTTTTGATCAAGTACGTTCGGAAATCACATGAACAGTTGTCTAGTGACACGACGTTTTTTCCCGTTGAATCGCGTGAGATACGCGGGTAAAATAACATTTATTTATCGAAAGGATAAGGTTATGTTATTGTATATTCATTGTAAATTATTTTGTGAAGGCATTTTGTAATATTTGTTGGCTATGAATTATAGAAGAGTAAGGAAAAAGGTAAGTAAAATGTCGGGCATTAAATAATAGACTCATTCAAAAATCGTTTACATTAGCAGAACGGTCAACGGTTTAATTTTAATTTTTATTTTTTGTTACCTAGGTTGTTTATAGTGGACAATCAGAGTCATAGCAATGGATCCTGTATTTAAAGTTCCTAGACCGGTCTCCAGACCGGTGGAATATAGTGGGAATAAATTCATGAACACACAGTTACGAAATGGATCTGAATTGAGTTTTAGAACTAACAGGAACAATATTTTTTGTGGAAGCTTCAATTTAAGTAGAAATATCGGGAACACATCACAAATGCTAAATTCTATTAAAGTGCCAAAATTAGATGCTGAGTATAGAAATAATGAGACACAACAAATGTCATTTCCTGTGGAAAGAGCAGCTGCTTCCAGTGCAACAAACTCTCATTCACAATTCATTTCTAGAAAAAATGCTATTGGACCTGGCTTTTCTGCTGTGGAAAAGGCAATTAATTCAAGTAGTGCAGATTCATTTTTACAAACTGACTCAAGAAGAAATGCTACATTCAGTTCTGGTTTTTCTGCTATGGATAGAGGAGGTACTTCCAGTGCTGTGGATTCTCATTTACAGATTGTTCCCAGAACCAATCCTATGTGTGGTTCTAGCTTTTCTGCTATAGAAAAAGCATCTACTTTGAATTCTACAGATTCTCACTCACAAATTGATAGACGAAAAAATGCAATGTTTAGTTCTGGTTTATCTTTTTCAAGTAGTACAGAATTGGTTCAAAGAGGAAGATTCAATTCAACTTTTAATAATTTATCTAGCAGGAGGCAAAATTCTATTTTGTCCAATTCATCCAGATTGCCGTTTAACATAACTGCTAATGTTGACGATAATCAAAGTCTGGCAGGGTCTGTCATGTCAACGACATCTAATTTAAATTCAGTTGCTGTTAGTGCTCAGTTAATGAACATATTTGAAGCATTGGAAAACACATTATTAAAAAAACACATTTTGCTAAGTTCTGAAAAGGTTAAAGAAGTGTGTAGGAACGCAAAAGAGATGGCTTTGAATTCTGTTCAAAATGAGCAGAGCTTGGCTCTTTCATATAGAGGAGGAGATGGTGCTTCTGTTTTTAGTGAATCCGCAAAATCTTTATGTTCTACTTTTTCTAAAAATCATACTCAAGTACCACTTGTTTCATCAACAAAGTCTCACAGAGAAGTTTTGGCAGAGTTAAAATTAAATAAGCAACCTGCTGGGCAGATTAGTCAAGTGCAGTTTTTGACGTCATTTGAAACTTCAAAGAGGAATGTTGATTATGCAGATGATGGAGGTAATGATGATGATGATGATGATGAAGAAGAAGAAGAAAATGATAGAACTATGTTTTTTAAGGAAACTAATAAACAGAAAATCAGTGTCAAAAAGAAGGACAGTGGAAAAGCAACAGATCAAAGATTAATGTTGAAAAAAGACTCAAATTCAAAGCAAGCTATGACTGTTATTGTTTTAAAGCATTGGTTTCCAGTTGCAGTTGGGGCTAATCTAGCTTTAAGTGGTACAACTGAACAAAATGACTGCATAGAAACAAAACCTATAAAAAAAAGAATTAACAATAGAAAAGTTGAGCTAGTTGATGGGAAAACGTGCGAAATAATAGGAAGTCCTGCTGCCTCAGTTGTTTCAGCATTTCCAAAAGATTTATTGAATAAAGTAAAAAACGGTCTTCATGCACATTGGAAGGTTCTGCAGAAAGATTTAGCAAATTGTCAAAAAAATTTTAATAATAAAAAGCAAACAAAGGAAAATCCTCAGACAAAAGGAAAATCAAAAAATCAAATTGTCGAGTGTACACCGAGAACAAGGAAGGTTGCTCAAATCCAGAAAATTGCTCCATCACCATCACCACTAGATTCTTCTACTCCTTTAAGGAGAAAGGAGCCTGATGGGTTGAAAAATAATGTTTGGAGAGAACCTGTTGTCGTTCTTGAAAGAAGTGATTTGTCCATTGTAAAGTATAAGGAAAGTAAAGCTAAAAGCAAAGTTAATGAGAAGATTACAGAAAATTCTTCGAAGGAGAAAAAGAAAAAAATAGTGGACGTGCCAGTTCGTGAAAAAAGTAAAAACAATGAGGAACCTGTGATGCGCACTAAAAGTGGAAGGACTGTAAAACCTTTAGGAGATTTTTGGAAAGATGGTTCAATTATATTTAAGAGTAAAGCTAAGAGAATGGAGACTGATGATACTTTAAAACCCAAAAAAAGGAAATTAGAAGAACATGAAAAGGAAAACCAAGTTAAGCGGCCTAAAATTAAAAAACCAAGCCCAGAGAAAAAAAATAATAAAAAATCTCCAGAACTCAGTGATTCAAGTGTCAGTATTCCTTCACCAAAGAAGAAAGGAACTCCAGTCCCAAGAAATCTGCTCTCTAAAAAAAATAGTAGTAAAAATTCGAAAGTTGAAACAAAAAAGAAAAACGAAAAAGGGGGAAAAAATTATGAAAATAAGAAGAAAGAAGTTGAGAAGAAAATAACGAAGTCAGTTGCGCCTGCTAAACAATACAACGACAGTTTCGAATATTCACTCGGAGACATCGAAGTCCCACAAGTGGAAGCTTGCGGTATTAATTCACAGCTAAGCAAAAGTCAAATTCGAATGATTAGTATGGAAACTCCACCTTTGAAATATTTCACCGGGAATTTACGATTAGCAAATTCTGTAACTCCAGTAACGCCTGCGACAAGTCCAACTTGGCAACCATCTCAGCGGACTGAATCAGAAGTCAAAAAATTTCAAAAAAGAAGAGAGAAAACATTTAAACAAAAAATCCCAGTTGAAAAACCGCAATTAGCGAAAACTAGAAAAAGTCCTCGTAACAAGGATGTGGATAACGTAATGGATTGGATTGCGGATAAAGACGTTAAAAGTCCGAAGAAAAGATCCAAATTAGTAGATCTTGTAATCCCCAGCAGAAGGCAAGAAGAGGAAGATGATGAGGATGAAAGCGATGATGGGGATTATGATGAATAAATCTTCCTCATGTATTGTAATTCCTGGCATTATCATCGAGAAGACGATTGTATAGTTGTAAATTGTTATGTTTTTATAAATGGAATCCTAGTTTTAGTGTTAATCCAAAATATTTTTTGACATAAGACAATAAAAAAATAAAACTTCGTTATCTTGAAGCTTTATCAGTTTTATCAGATATGGTGCCTGTGAATCAGACAATGCAATATACAATAACTTTAAACCATTATCTCGGCGGAAAGCCGTCGAAAAGGACGTGATTTAAAAAAATGGCACAGTTTGGTGAATTTACAAAACCGGAAGAGTTAACTGAAGTCGAAGATGCGCCGGATTTTCCAAATGCGAGTTTGGTTCTTCAGAATTTAATGAAACCGGAATTTGATCATACAGGTGAGTTTGTTTTTGTATTCCGGAAATGATGTATATCAATTTATAAGTGGAATTTTAAAAATAGGAATGAAAAGTCGAAGGTTAGTTACAATTATCGAAAAAGGAAAAATTTTATTTATTTTTTGAAATTTCCATTTGTAAATTTTTATAAATGAATTCCGAACGTGCAAGTTTTTATCAATTTATCGACGAATTGATAATGGTTGGACGCAATATTTTTTGTTTAGGATAAGAAAGTACGTCATTTTTATTTATTAACAGGTAATATGTTTCCATTAACAGAATTCCCTTTGCCGGGCGAAGGGGGGCTGCAGCCGTATCATCAAGATGAAACATGGTTAGGAAATGAATATAGCAACAGATTAAATAAAACTTATTCTAGGACTTCTTCTTTAGCAGGTAAGAAAAAATTTAGAGCTTGGCGAAGAGCGTTATTGTGCAACACGGAAGTGAAGGAAAACTCTGGCACTAGAGTCGCTGCATGTCCAATCAGATTTGAAACACTAGCGCTCTTTGTTGTCAAGAGCCAAAGCTTAATTCTAGGAATGATTACAACTGTAAAGGTTTTTAAAATGGTTCTGCTTAATTTCAGATCAACATGATAGCTTAGTAATCAATCAACAACCGTCATCTATTTCACAAATTACATTACCAGTGTACACACCCGGTTTTAATCATATTATGCCTATGACAGGCTTAGATTTTCTAATAGGAGTTCCTGAAGTTATAATTCATCAAACAGTAGAAGACTGTAAGTTGTGCAAATAATAAATCTTTTTAAATTTTTTAAAAAATAATTTCTGAAATAATTTTTTTAGTGGTTGCACCTTCTACAACAAGCAATAGATATATAGTAAAAATCCCCAACAATGAAACTCTTTACGTAGCCTCTGAAAATTCCACACAGTTGGAACAAATGTGCCTTCGTTCGCAAAGAAGTTTTCAAATGTCATTACTAGATCCTACAAGGCAAGAAGCAGCAAGTTTTGTAAGGCATACGGGTTGCCCTTGTAGTATATTTGGCTGTTGCCTGCAGGAATTAGAAATTTTCACAGATCAGAATCGATATTTCATTGGGAAAATCCGGCAAGACTGGACTGTATCAACAGTAGCTTATACTATAATAGATGAAAATTATGTAGGTATATTAAAAGTAAACGGGCCTAGAGATGTTTTTTTCTGGGGCTTAAAACCGGATCAAAGTTTCTCTGTAAGTATAGTGAAAGGAAAACTAAAATTTCTTCTCTATGAAATTCAAATTATGGAATAAAATTCTTTTAGATAACAACAAAAGATTGCAATACTAAGTTGGGAAGTATAACAAGAAAGTGGGATAATAATTTTGGAGATTATGTGTGGCTTGTTACATTTCCAGCGCCAGGCACGCCAGTAACCCACAAAACATTAATCTTGGGAGCAGCATTCTTAATCGTAAGTGCTTTTAGTTGCGGCCTTTTCAATTTCGTTTTTGAAACATCAAGTGCTTAAATCAACTTTCTTAAATTTCAGGAATACACATACTTTTCTAATAGGCGGAATGGCTGCTGCCGATGGTGCTAATAGAGACTGCATTTGATAATTTTTTATTTACTTTCTTTGCATCAATAGTTATTAAGATGATAATTGATAAATATATTGCATTGTAACAAGAAACGTATTTTTCTTAAAAATTATGTCAGCTCAAACCATTTAAGAATTTTAGGCCTGGACAGAATTTCTGAAGCAGAACTCTAACTAACCGATTTGAACTAATCTATGATTTTCAAAACTGCTGAAATCTTTTTTTAAATGACGTTTTCTTGCTTGAAATCAGATGCAGACTTTTAAGAAAATGAACCATACAAGAAAACGCCATAATTTTTGAAAGGAATGGTTTGAAATAATTAAAACTCACTTAAAATTTCAATTTTGTAATTACCATAATACAAAGTTTAAAAACTTATTCACGGAGCATCTTTTCCTTTTGTCTAGCTAATTTCTTCTTAGATATTTTCTTTTTCGTAGGTTCTTCTTCTGTAGGCTTTGCAATTACTTCTTCTTTTTCAGTTAAATAAACCTCAATATGACAAGGTGAACTCATATAAGCTAAAAACAAAAAAAAATAATATTAACAATCACAATGAAAACCTTTCCACTATTAATTAATCATTACTTACGATTAATTCGTCCGTGAGCTCTATACGTTCTTCTCCTTAAACATGGAGCCCTGTTGACCTGAATGTGATCAATCACTAATCTATCAATATCGAGTCCTTTATAATCAGCATTAGACTCGGCGTTCTTTAACAACTGCAAAAGAAACTCAGCTGATTTTTTAGGCCACCTGCCTTGTGTTGCCTTCCATTGTTTTGCTTGAGCACATCGCCCAACACCACCATTAAAACGCCGGAATGGAACACATTCTTTATGTTCGATGACGTTCTTTAAGAATTTTACTGCCCTCCTTAATGTCATCTTTTGGATCGTCTTGGCGGCTTCTCTCGTGTTCTGGGAAAAAGAAAATAAACATATCGGTATACGTCAACACCATACATAACCTAACCTTACACGTAAACATATGCAATTGCCACAATTTAACAAGCCGAATTTACAACAAATTAAGAATACACAACACAACTCGAATATTACTCTTAATATTTACCTTAAAATGAACCCGGAGGTTAGAGCCTCTCGCTTTACAAGATTTTGTTGCATTATCCGGCTCTCTTGCGTACCGCCCCATTTTGAATCCTAAAATACGTATAAATTACTAATTAAACTTGAAGCCCTAAAAATTAACAACCCTCACAACAATTTCTAATCGGTATTAATAAGAAACAATGCCTCACTAATACGGATTCCTTCGATTATTTTACATACGTGAATTATTATCGAATATACAACATGTACGGGTGGTACAAAAATTACAAAAAGACGTGTCACTAGAACGAAACGTATTATTTCCGGTCAGGTGAAAATTTGATTTTTTTACTAAATTTGCATGGAACTCCCTTTCAAGCAGCTAAAAACCTTTTCCTTATTTAAAAAATAAATTATATCATTATTTTTCATTTGAGTTTTATTCATGAAAAGGTCGAAAATAATATTTTTATTATTCCATGAGGATTTAACATAAAAATTCCTAAATTTAGGGATTTTTTTTTTTTTTTTTGAAATGACGGTAGAACTGACATATGAAAACAGTTTATTATCAGCAACGCGACTGGTGACAGAAAAAATCGCTGTTGTTTCGTAATAATAAATAATACAAAAAGATGTTGTTTAACTGTTGGAAGCGAATTGCTTTCCGAATAGTTTCTGGCAATAATCGTGTTTAAAATCAGCTTAAATCAAACTGGGAAAAAAATCGTTTGACTGAACTTCAGTCATCATGGTTTTCGAAGCTTTAGTCGTAGATATTCTAAACAAATTTTTAGGGCAGTATGTTGAAAATTTAGACACATCACAGTTAAAAATTGGAATATGGGGAGGTGAGTGTCATGCCTGTCATAATTTTTTAGTTTTTAAATTGACTGTTCTTTTTTTATATTTTTTTCGGCGTAATTGACAAATTTTACTTGGCCAATTTAGATAAAGGTGTTGTTTGCTAGATTAAATATTGTTAGAGTTAAGGTAATAATTGGTGACAGAAATTTAGGTTAAGTGTTTTAAAAACAAGGAAATAATACAATGTGTATGAGTAATCTGGGAAAAAAATATGATAACACGGAATATTATTTCTTATGAAAAAGGATTAGCATATGTTTCAGTAAATTTTATTTTTTTTTATTTTCAGGTGATGTTGTACTCAATAATTTGCTGCTGAAAGAAAATGCCCTCAGCGATTTAAATCTACCTGTGAGAGTATCATGGGGACGACTGGGGAGGTTGGTGTTGAAGATTCCATGGAAAAATCTTTATTCCGCCCCTGTCATAGCAGATATTCAAGAATTATTATTAGTTGTGATTCCAAACACTGAAATTAAATATGATCCTGAAAAAGAAGAAAGGTGGTCTCAGGAAAAGAAACAGTCAAAGCTGCGGGAGGTTGAAGAGGCTAAGAAAAAAGAATTGGAGAAAGGTAAGTTATAAATAAAAATATGGCTGCATTTAAAAATGAATAAAAAGTAGTAAAGATAAAAAAATTAGATCATTTTTTATGTGCTAGGTCATTTGTATGTTTCATTTTCACATGTCCAACTTGTCTGTCGGAAATTCTTTTTTAAATGACCTTGTCGGCGCGTATTTACATTGCGTCATTTTTCTGTTTGGATCATGACATCATTGTTTCAATCTTGAAATTAATCTTTATTATTCTTATGAAATATTAAAATTTCTGTTAAAAGAAAAATATTGTAAGGATTGGCTTTGATGCTTACAGAAAAAAATTAATTTGCATAACTAGTCACAGTTATCACGTGAAAAGCTTTCTGCTTATGTTTTGATTCATATTTCCCCTTAAGCTGATTATCTTGTTTTAATAATCTGGTCAGTCACCTGTTTTAATAAATTTTTTATCGTTATAGATTTACCAAAGCCAGATGACACGTTTGTGGAGAAGCTAGCAGCTCAAATAATTAAAAATGTGCAGATCACGATAAAAAATATTCACATTCGTTATGAAGATAAAACAACAAATCCAGGCTCGCCTTTTTGCATCGGTGCTACAATGTCCAGTTTGTTCGTTGAAAGTATTTCGAAGAATTTGATACCATGCTTAAAATCAGATGATGATGAAAAATCTTTACTGTTTGTGTACAAGGTAAAAATTAAAACTGAGCTCAGCTTTTGTAAAAAAAGAATCAATTTGAAAGAATGTAATAATTTTTAGATGATGAAACTAGAAGGTCTTTCAATTTATTGGAATCCTGAAAGCGAGATGACATCGAATTTACCGACAAATGAATTAGTGGAAGTTTTGTTGCAAAGCATTCCAACTGCAAATTTCAAACCTGAGGGTTATAAATATAGTAGGTTATCCGTTTCTTAAAATTTAATTTTTTTGTGGCCCGCATTGCTAACATTAATTTTTTTTATAGTATTTGGGCCGATTGTGGCATCAGCCTATTTAAGATTAAACCCAAAACCAGAGTCAGATGGAACCGGCTACAGAATTCCTAAAGTATACGTTAATGTAAACATGGAAGAGATAAGTTTAGGTATTAAATTTTTTTTTTTTAATTTTATCAATGAAAATTTTTTTATTTTTAAAAAATTTTTTTAGCATTAACTCGGAAACAATTTAAGGACATGATGCTACTCCTTCAAACATTGCAAAGATTAAGCGTTGCATCTCAATACGCTAAATTTAGGCCATATCAAACTCCTGTCATAGGCCATGCTAAAGAATGGTAAATATTAAAAAAATACGCTTGGTTAATGAAGAGATTAATATTTTTTTTAAATTTTTTTCAGGTGGCACTTTGCATTTAACGCAGTCACCGAAGACATCAGACGTCGAAGAAGAGAATGGAGCTGGAACCACATAAAAGATCATCGCTGCAAATGCCGAGATTATTCAAACGCTTTTAAAACAAAACTAACTTCTAAAAAAGTTCCGCCTGCTATTGAAAAACAAATCAAAGATTTAGAAAGAATATTAAACGTGTTTAACCTTGTTCTTTTAAGAGAACGAGCTTACGTAGAGGTAGAACGCTCGACTTTATTAGCTCAGACTGCTAAAGCCCAAGCCGGATGGCTTTCCGGTTGGTGGGGCGGTTCAAGCAAACAAGAAACTGATGCCGGTGAAGATATTGTTAAAAAATTGGAGAAAGCAATGACGCAAGAAGAAAAGGCGAAGTTACACAGAGCGATTGGTTACCAGGAAAGCGCGGTACCTGCTGATTATCCAATGTCGTTTGTGGCTATGCAACTTTCTCTTTCGTTAAAGGAAGTGAGGGTTCGAATTTATGATGATAAATATGATCATATGCCTTTGATTTTATCATCATCGTTGAAGAATACGAAATCTGAGTTTACTCAAAGGCCTGCTGCTAGTGCGATGAAGTAAGTGAATTTTTTTCTCCTGACGGGCTTTTGAGCTGCAGCGTAATCTTCCTAAATCTGAATGTGAATTTATTTTTCAGAGTCGTCGCATCTCTTGGAGATTTCGTCGTAATTGGGCAGTCTAAAAATTCGAAGGATATTACAGAAATGGTGACGTCGAATTGCACCGAATCTGATAATTTAGTGAATGTTTTGTTTGAGACAAAACCTATTGATGATTTATGTGATCAACGGTTGCACGTGAAAGCTCACCCGCTTAAAATTATATTTGATGCAGAAACGATTAATAGAATTCGGGATATATTCAAATCCGCTAATACGGAACCTGTGAGCTCGTAAGTATTTCTTTTTCTAAATTGACAGAATGTGCTAAAATAATTACTGACAAAATATATTTTCAGGTTGGTTGCTGCGACCGCCGCATCTCTTCCAACTTTTCAAGAGATTACAAATATGGGGCTGCAATACGCTATTGAAAAACGAACTAGGCTGGAGATAAAAATTAATATAATGTCATCTTATCTTTTAATTCCGAAAGAAGGAATTTATGAACCGTAAGATTTTTTATTTTTTAATTTTTCAGCCACTAAAATTTTTTTCTAATTTTTTATTTTTTGCAGGAATAAAGAATTAATTGTAATAAAACTCGGTGAACTGGACATAGCTACAGAAGAAACAAAATCAGTTAAAGATTTAACAGTCAGAAAATTGCATCAGCAAGGCTCCAACGAGCAAGATATTTTTTCAACTTTCCTTTCTGCTAGTTATACTAATTTTAAATTTCAGTTAACTGGAGTTCAAGTAAGACCGAGCGCTCTAAATGGAAAAAAAAAAATAATAATAATCTTTGTTTTACTAATTTAAATTTTTGTTTAGATTCTCATACGTTTATCGAATGAAGATTGGCAGAAAGCTTTGGATGAAAAGAAATCTCAGCTTCGTCTGTTAGAGCCAACGGATTTAAGTGTTATTTTGAAAAAGTCACTAGTGACAGATGATGCGAGAATACCAAAAATTATAATAGAAGGAAAGCTACCGAGTTTGACTTTAAATGTTTCTGAGGAAAGATTTTTAGCATTGGCGGGTTTGCTTTGTTCGATTCCGACTGCGGTTGCCGATGCGGAACCTAATTTAACGGTAATTAATTTCTATGTAGTTTAAAAAAAGTCGCAAGATTAATCAGCTTTTTAAATTTAAAGTTATTACAAGATTAAGGGGCTATTTTTTTTATTTACAACTTTTTTTCTAGACTGTCCCATCTTCAAGTACTTGGTCGATACAATCAACCGGTGTTCAGATAGATAATAAATTATTTGCAAAGAGATCGGCGAAAACAATTTTGGATAAAGATAAGGCTGAAGAAGAGTTCGTGCAACTAACTGACTTAATTGGAAAATTTGAAATGAGTGGTAATTTTATTTTTAGAAAAAAGAAACATTTAGCTAAGCAATGCAGTTTTCAAATTGACTTAAAGTTCAAATGAATTTATTAATTTCAATTATTATTTTCTTTTTTAGAATTAAGCATCAATGTGCTAAAATCTAGTGGTGCAACTAGACTTGATGAAAGATTTTTCGGGTTGCAAGTTGTTAAGCTCGTTGTTGAAACCAAGTGCAAAACCTTTGAAACTGACGTAGTCGTAAAATTAGGCGGGATTGAACTAAAACAAAATTACAGAGGAAATGAAGTTCGAATTGTAACCACGAGACACATAAAAGAATCATATTTATTCACCGTGGAATTTTTAACTGTAAGTTTTATTACTTTCAAATCTTTCTTTTATGCTTTCAAATTTTTTTGACGATCGCAATTTTTTTTTTAGGTTGATAAACGAATTCCAGGATTTTATACAAAAAGAGGTGCCGTTTTAAGTAGGTTAAAGCTTAATATGACGCCGTTGGACATGGTCTTGAACAGAGACGCGATTTTAGAACAATTAGCTTTCGCAACTGCGTTTCAAGAGCAATTAGAAACCGTTAGAAGAGGATGCACGATTTTGCCGGATTTACCGTCGTCTAAGAAATTGACTAGCATTTTAGAGGATGAAACCAAACCTCCTGAGAAAAAAACAATTTCGAAAGGGAAGAAGTTTAGAAAAAAAAGGGAACATTCTGAAATTATTGATTTTTTAATTGAAGCTACGTTAGATGAAATTGACGTGAGATTGGAATTAGGGCAAAGGCCTTTGGCAGAATTAAGCGTGAAAAAAGGAAGGGTTGAAATGTCTAAAAGGAAATCGTACACGAAGGTTGATTGTACTTTGAGGCATGTTTTGATTTTGGATTTGTATTCTTCTTCATTGTATAAAAAGGTATGATGTTTTACTGGCTCAATAGGATTTTTCTATTTCGAGCTCTACAAGCACAAACATTGTATAATTCGTTTGTTATTTTCTTTTTTTTTTAGGTATTGACTTCATTAGACGAACAGACTTTATCTCTGCAAGCTATTATTTATAACTCGGAGTATTACGGCTCTTCGAAAAATGTTGATTTGTCGCTTGAAGCTGAGATAAGCAGAATTAGATTTGTATTTTTAAATCGATTTTTGAAAAATGCCCTGGTTAGTATTTTTATATTTTTGAATAACAATAAAATTAAAAAATAGTTAATTTAAATTTGAAATTTTTAAATTTTTAGGAGTTCACCAGCGCATTTCAGTCCGAGGTCGATATGCTGAAAGAAGCATCAAGTGCCGCAGCTGAACGAGCTAAGCAAAATGTTATGAAAGCTTATGAGAACGCTACAAAGTTGTCCCTAAATGTTAAAATTACGGTAAAAATTTAAAAAAAATTTTATAAAATTATGCGGGACGACTTTCAAATTTTAATACTTTGAATTTTCATTTCTAGGCTCCACTCTTAGTTTTTCCCATGCACAGTTCTAGTATGGAAGTCCTATTAATCGATATGGGTATATTGACTTTGAAGAACCATTTTACGGAGTTGGACTACACCTATGAAAGTGGTGAAACCTGCAGGCCATTAATCGACACCATGCAATTTCAGTTGCAAAATTTAAAATGCAGCAGGTAAAAATCGGCGAAGCTCCAATTAAAAATTTTATAAAAGAGCTGGGCTTTTCCTCTAATAGTTTTCTTTTCTTTTCCTCTTTGGGCAAATATAGATTTGCGAACATCCTTAGCACTTCAATAATGTGGTTTTTTTCTTGCAGGGCCGTTTTAGATTCCAAAGCCATGAAACCAGTCATTGAAAATTTACTTCTAGATCCCGTCTCTTTCGATCTGACTGTCAAAAGAAATTTATCTCTCTCCTGGTTTAAAGATCTTCCAGACATGGAAATTTTAGCTCGTTTGGAATTGATCCACGTCACCTTAAGCCATCAAGATTATTGTTTCGTTCTTCGAGTGACGAATGAAAATTTTTCGGAAGGTCAAATTCAAGCCACTCCAGAAACCAGTCGCCCTTCGTCGAAAAGAGGACACGAAACCCTTCAGATCGGCAGCGAAAAATATTACACGATAACAGAAGAAAAAACAACAAAAACGGAAGAAGCCAAAGACCTCCCATCGAGTCACATCTCGATTAAATTCGCATTTTCAATGGATAGCTTTATATTCGATACCATTAGCGGAGGAGATCGATTGGTAATTTTATTTTCAATTAACCAGGCGGCGATAGATTGGACCTTATTTGACCTTTGACTTTATTTTAGCTAGAGAAAAAGGAAAACGAATCAGAAAGATCCGGCCTGGCAAGATTTATTTTGGAAACGATTTCTTTGAAAGGTAGAATGTTTTCAGACGGCTCCATTTGCACTTCAATTCGACTTCTGAATTGCTTATTAAACGATACTAGACCAGGTGAGGGAAATTTAACTCATGAAACTGAAGACATAAAATTATGAATAATTAATTTTGTGGTTTTATAGGTAAAGAAGGCAAGCTGACTAGATTAATGGAAAGAAAAATGGATTTGAAGAGCCATGATGTTGATGCCAGCACTGGGCCTGGTAAAAGCATGATGGACATTACATTTCAGACAAAGGGAACCGATACTTTTGGTAAAAAAAATTCTGGATTTAGTTTTCCAATTTTTTGTTTCGGAATTAATTTTATTTTTTTTGTTTCAGTTGACGTGCGAGTTTTTAAATTCTACTTAATTTTATCAATGGATTTTCTTTCGAAGTTAGCTGCTTTTTTCTCGGTTGAAAATACGGCAGCGCCACCTCCTATACCGACGCAGACAAAGCAAACTGAAAGAAAACGCAGCACGGCTAATATAAAAACACCGAAATCTCAAAAAACTCAATTTAAAAAAATGAAGGACCTCAAAGAAGAATTAAAACGTCCTCCTACTTTGACCGTTAATCTACGATTGGAAAAACCTGATATTATTGTCGTTGAAAATATGGATTCGATAGACACGGATGCTTTAATTTTTAATGTAAAAAAATTTAAAAAAATTTAATTTTTTTTTTTTGCGCGAAATTTAAAACTGATTTTTTTTTAGACGGAAATGGTGATGAAATATCGAATGGCGGATAACAGGCAAATATTATCAGGGACGTTGAACGATATTGGTCTTTTTTCGTGTTCTTTTAATCCGGCTAAGAGAAAAGAAAGCATGGCTCAAGTAAGTATAGAAATTAATTTAATTAAAATTTTTTATTAATTTTCAAATTAAAATAATTTATTTTCTTTTAGGTTATTAAACCGTTTACTATTAGTTTGGCTGGATCGACGCCTGAAGGTCAAGGTTTACATTTAGAAGTCTGCCTGACTGAAATTTACATTGTTGTTAATCCGAAAACGATAGAATTGCTTAATAAATGTTACGCTACGCTTAGTGCTGATATGTCAGTCGAAACGAAAGATGCTGAGGTGAAAAATTACTCGGATTTGTGGGATATGAAAAGATTTAATGATAATGATTATTGGTTTTTGAGAACTGGTAAGTTTTTTTTGCATGTTTTTAAAAATATAGAAATTTTTAATTTACTAAAATTTTCTTGGTTTTTTTTAGAACAAGCGGAAGACGCTTTTGAAGCATTATCACACGTTTCGATTTCATTGCCTGAGGAGGCTCCCGCTTTTCTCGAGGAATTATGTTTAATATCGGTTTCATCCATTCTGGTAACGGTTGAGGGGATAACAACAAGGCAAGCGACCCCTTTATTATTATTGGAAATGAGTTTTCAAGGGCAGGCTCGAAATTGGAGCCATCAGGTAATATTTCACGTCAAACCTAAAAATGACCTGAATTTTCGCCGAAAGTATACCTTAATGACCATTTCACCTGAATAGCCAATAACTATTTATAATTTTCGCTACGTGACCGGTCAATGTTTTTTTTTGCAGTTAACTGTAGAAAGTTCACTATCACTACAAATGCAATATTTCAACGGGGCGTTAACTTCTTGGGAACCTCTCATCGAACCTGTCGAAGTTGTAAGAGATAAGAAATATTCATCTGTACCTTGGGAGCTAAATTGTAACGTAAGTTTTTTTTTTTTTTTTTTTAATTTTGACACTTAATTTAATTTTTTTGTTTTAATTTTTTTTAGATAATATTTGCCCCTGAAGGCGGAGGTGGAAAAGTAGTATCAGAATCAGATTTTGACGAAATTCAAACTCCAAAAAAATCAATAACACTGTCTTGTGCCGAAAAGCTTGAACTGACTGTAACGAAAACTTGTCTAGATGTTTTCCAAACTTTAGCGGATAATTTCAGTTCGGCTATGACGCAAGGGACACCAACAGCAACTGCTGATTTTCCGCAGTTTGTTTTCAAAAATCAAACAGGGACGTTAGTCGAGATTGATTTGGAAAAATCTAACCTAGAGGTAGATATTAGTTAGGAATCCCCTGTGGAAGCAAAGAAGATTATTTTTGGCTGAAATCATGTTTAATGTTACAGGTTCACGATAAGGATAAACGAGGTTATAAAATAGTTCAAGTTGAATCAGGAGGAGAAGTGGAACTTGAAAGTAGAGTAGGCAAAATGAGCCATATTAGTTCTATGGTTACCATTTCTAAAAGAATGCATCAGGATAATAAACAAAAGACGTGCCTTTATGTTAGGGTAAGATTTTGGTTATTCGAGGTCCCAGATTTTAGCTGCAGCTTTTTTGCCCTCACGTGACTTTCAGAATAACGAAGAAAGGGGGCACTGGTCAATAGTTCCAAGTACAGCCGCTACACAGCACTAGCTTTCCATCCTCAGAACTATAATTGACTTGTGCCTCACTTACAAAACTACTCTCTTTACATTGAGCTGTTTTCAAGCTTCTATAAATCATAAATTCCATTTTTTTGCTTTTCTAAATTAACATTAATTTTTTTTTGCAGTTACCTCTTTTAAATGAAGAAACATACGAACTGCCATTTAATCGTACCAATAAAAGATATTATCCAGTGCCAGTGTCAGTGCCTAAAACTGGCCAAGAAACTTGGGGTTTAGTGTCTGATGTTTCTACGTTAAAAAACAACAATACGATTACGCTTAGGAGTATAGTAAAAGTAAAAAACCACTTTGAAGAACCTATCGATATTCATTACATGACTGCGCAAGATAATGAAGTCGAATATGTTGGAACCGTCGAGGGACATTCGTTTTTAAATATACCTCTGTATGCTGTTTATAATAAAACGAAGGAGTTATTTTTCAGCGTTCAAGGGTAAGTTGAAGTTAGCTACGGCTTAGCTCAGTCCTCTAACCAGCCATAGAAATATTAGAGGCGGCCGCCAAAAGTTGAAAAATGAAAAATTTAATTTTAAGAATTTTAATAAAAAGCGCTGCCATGCGGGCTTTGGTGTAACTAAGAACGGATTATTGTTGGTGGCGGCGGCAGTGCGGTTGCTAAACCTTATGACCGTGACGCGTTGTTGAGTTTTTTCATAAATAGAATACTGCGGCCAGTGAAATTTTTTAAATTATAAGAATTTTAATTTTTTGTTTTTGTTTTTTTTTTTCAGGTACTCTATATCCATTCACCCCTTCATTTGGAAAGAAGTCCAAAACGAGCTCAACTTCTCAGTACAGCTTCAATGTAACCCAAAAAATCGAGAAGATAAAGATCCTTTTTTCATCAAAGCCGTCGGAGAAGTCGAACAAATATATTTCGAAAATACATTCAGACATACAATGGCCAGCATGTTATACAACATACATTTACAACCCACTGTCGAAATAATGAACTGCCTGCCTGTTTTCTTAACTATATGCTGTCAAGGCTGCTCTAAAGAAAAATTTTTAGAACCTGGGAATAAAATTCAAATCCCGCACTCTGAACCCGGTGCTTCTACCATCATATTAAAAGTAAACCTTTTTTTTTCCCTCTTAGTTTTTAAATTCTTTAAAGTATTTTTACTACTAAATTTTTTTTTGCAGATTGATAGCTACTTAGATAAAGATTGGTCATGTAAAGAAGTAATACCAGCCAACCCTCCTCAATTTTCTGTATGGACTTTCAAATCCATCAGCGGCCAAGTCGGCTCTGATCTTAATTTAGGCGTACATTGTTCTGTTAAAAGATCATCTTTAATCCTAACGATTTACTCCCCTTTTGTAATGGTTAATAAAACAGGCCATTTGCTTTCTTACAAGGTTTGTACTAACTTAATGTTTAGCCTATGAGGTATACAACCTTTTTGCACTAAATGCTTTTATTTTTTTTTTTTAGTTCGACGATGGGTCAACTATTATGTATCATCCTGAATCGTACAAAGAACCGATAATGTTTTCTCCGTCTGTTAAAAAATTTTTTAGTAAAAAGAAAGCTTATTTGAAGGTTAACAAATCAGAGTGGTCAGATAAATTCCCGATTGACGTAGCTGGAAGTGGAGGATCAGTAGAATGTGAAGATGATTCTTATAATAGAATTTACACGGTAATTATTTATTCATTTTTATTTTAGAAATTAGAATGGAATTTTTTTATGGAATTTATTTTTTTAGGTTTCAGTGACGATGACGCTTAGTTTTAACAGTCTGACTAGGATGGTGATGTTTACGCCGTATTACGTCTTCGTAAATAAAACATTTTTTGCAATTGAATCTCAAGAATCCGATATGCCTGATACTAATTGGGTGAAAATCGAACCGGGATGCTGTGAGCCTTTTTGGCCAAGATCTAAAGGGAAAGTTAAAAGCATTCATTTAAGGCCTTTTAATACGAGTGCTGTTACGCCGGATTTTAATTATGACAGCACGGATAGTTGTTTGCTGAGGCTCAATAATCAGGTTAGTAAATTTTTTCAAAAAAATTTTTGTTGTAAATTAAAAAAAATTTTTTTTTTTAGTATGGAGGAATATTTGTCGACGTTCAAGCTACTAATTCCGGAACATTCATTACCTTTCTCCCCTACGAAACAGGACAAGCTCCAGCTTTGATTCTAAACCATTCTAGATATACTTTGCGACTTTGGGAAAAAGGAACGAAGCACACTTACACATTAGAACCGTCGAAAATGTTTTTACACGCGTGGCGTAAACCACAAGGTGAAAAAACTCTTCAGTGGATGGGAGAAAAGAACAAGGAATTCATGCTTTCCTTAAAAGAGGTTCGCAAAAAAGTTTTAAAAAATTTTTTTCATCGTACTTATTGACTTAACAAATTTTTTATTTCAGGATCAATTTGGCCAAACAATATTAAATTCCAAAACACAAGAATCGGTTCGTTATGTAACATTTTTAGATGGAACGCAAAGAGTTTTGCTCTTTACGGATGATAAAACCATTGGGACTAATTCCCTCAGTCGGAATGGTAGTTCTGATACTGAAATTATTTTACAAATTCACGGGATTGGTATTTCCTTGGTTAATAATATTCAACAGATGGAGTTACTTTACGTTGGGTTTGTTAGGTAATAAAAAAATAATCCCTTTAGATTCAAGTAGCAGAAATAATTTTTTTAAAAATATTGCAGCTCGAAAATTATTTGGGAGACGAGAAAATCTTATGGCCAACGCTTTAAGCCTTTCAACCAGAAGGAAAACTACGCGATTGAATATGCTTACAGAAGATACCACGACATGTGCGAATCAGAGCCAAATGCTGATCCTGTTGTTGTTATCGACAATAAAATTCAAGTTAGTATTCACCAAATTAAAAATTTTTTTTGTTATAATTGCTTAATAACTATTAATTTTTTTTAGGTTAACTTTGAGAGTATGGAAATGTTACAACCGCATCAACGAAAACTTAGACGAGTTTTTGAACCTGGGCTGTGGGCGGCTTATCGTACTTCAGAAGATCAAATCACACTTCATGCAAAAATTAATAAAGTTCAGATTGATAATCAGTTACATGATTGTATTTTCCCAGTAGTATTATCACCAGTTCCTCCACCCAAAACAGTCGCAGCCAACGAAGGTATGAAAATTTTTTTTCCTAATTCTTACAATTGTGAAAAATAATTTTTCTTTTTAGGTCCAAAACCATTTTTCGAGTTATCAATCCTGCAAATAGTAGCTGGACAATCGCGAGTTCGTCAGTATAAATATTTCAAGATTCTCATACAAGAATTTAATGTTAAAGTAGATATAGGATTTCTACATCAAGTTTGGAAGTTTTTGTCACCTGAAGTAGTCTCAGATGAAATTATTAAGAAAAATTTTCAAAGGGATTTGGAATACGTTCATAAACCGTTGTTATCGCATATTGCAGTTATATCAACTAGTGAACAGAAAAATTTTTATGACTTGTTACATTTTTCACCGTTAAAGGTATTTTTGATATTGAAATAATATTAAATTGCCAAATTCAGGAATTATAATCTCAACTTTTTCCACAGGTTCATTTTAGTTTTTCTCTAGCCGGAAATGTAGAGACTGGTTCTTTACCTCCAGCTCTTAGTGTTATGCTTCAAAGTCTTGGAGTAACCTTGACAGATTTCCACGATGTTGTTTTTAGGTAAGAATAATTTTCTCAGTTACTTAAAAGTTTATCGGTTTTTTTGCTGACTCAAGTGTATTCATCAGCTTATCATACCCTTTTTTTGTAACTAAAATCCGCGAATTATGTTTTGGAACATCCTGAATTCCAATCCTGTTAATGGTCACTGTAAATAATATCTTTTTTCGGTGCCAGACGTGACTTCGAGGTTCCACTACTTGTTATCCACCATATTGCCCTTTTTTTTGTTGGGCTTTTCAATGATGCTACGCCACTGTCAAATCAAGAAAATAATCTATCGTAGAAGTCAAATCTTAGTTTTATATTACCGCAATCTAGGGAGCCTAGTAGGGAGTGGACACTTCGATAAGTCGTCTGCTACATAGGGGTACGTACCCCTATGCCCCCCCTATACCCCTACGTCTGCTACATAGGGGTACGTACCCCTATGTAGCAGACGACTTATCGAAGTGTCCACTCCCTACTAGGCTCCCTACCGCAATCCTATTGTTTCATTGTCTAGTTCGACGACATGACGTCTTTTGATTTCTTAACGGTTTTTTCGTTTTTTCATATCCGTAATCGTTTGGTGTTCTTTTATCATTTCAGGCTCTCTTACTTTGAAAGAAAATGCGTTTTTCTTACCAATAGTCAACTTCAAAGCGAAGTAATCTCCCATTACTCTTTGCAAGCCATCAGACAAGCTTACGTTTTACTTCTTGGCTTAGATGTTATTGGAAATCCTTTTGGTCTAGTCGTAGGTATCGGACAAGGAGTCGAGGCATTTTTTTACGAGCCAATACAGGTAAGCAATCGCTTAAATAATTTTTTCTTATCTCTTCTGTTTATTATATATTTCTATTTTTATTTTCATAGGGCATTATTCAGGGACCATCTGACTTTGCAGCAGGTGTCGCTTTAGGGGTTAAAAGTTTATTCGGGCATACCGTAGGCGGTACAGCCGGTGCCATTAGTCGAATCACCGGCACTCTAGGAAAAGGTTTAGCAGTTTTATCATTAGACAAGGAATATCAAAGGCAAAGAATGGAACAACAGAACCGAAGAGGAGCTGATAACGTCGCAGCTTCAATGGCTCAAGGAGGAAAAGGATTAGTAATGGGAGTGTATGAGGGCGTTACCGGTGTTGTTATGAAACCTATTTCCGGAGCTAAGGAAGAAGGCGTTGGAGGATTTTTTAAAGGTATCGGGAAAGGCATGATGGGTCTTGTTACTAGACCAGTTACCGGTGTTGTTGATTTCGCTAGCACTTCATTAAACGCAGTGAAAAGGTAAAGTTGAATTGATAAAGTTTATTTTTAAAAAAAAATTAATTTAAGTTATTATATATTTTAGAGTTACTGAACAAGGCACCGAAAGTCAAAGGTTAAGACCTCCTAGATATTTCCAAGATGATAAACTAGTTTTACCATACAAACGGCATGAAGCTACCGGTAATAGCATTTTACACGATATCGAAAAAAGAAAATATTGTAACACTGATAGGTATGAGTATCATACTGAATTAAGGGGGAAAGAAATTATTTTACTGACTGACAAAAGAATGATTATTGCTGAGCATAGTGACGTTTTCGGCACATGGCAGGTAAATAATTTTTGTTTAAATAAAATTTTAAATGTAGAAAACAAGTTAAAAATAATTTTTTTTCTAGGTGCATTTGACATTAACATGGGTGGATATGCCAGTTGCTCCTCAGGATCATCACAAAGGGATCGGGATAACGATGTCAAAGAAAAAGAGCAAAGAATTAAAGATTTTAATGGTTGATAATCCTGAAACAAAACAGGTAAGCTCATTTGCTTTAATTTAAATTTTCAAAAATTTATCATTTATTTCTTTTTTACTCCAGGTGCTATTAAGCAAAATGATTGAGCTTTATGAAATGGAGCATAAAAGTCGTCCATAAGTTGTTGAATAAGGTTCGTATAGAAATCTTGTAGTCATACTTTATTTTGATTCCTTTTTAATAAAAATAGCAAATAGCTATTGTAAGGATGTTGCCTTTGCTTAGTGACTTTTTCATAGATATTATCAGAGATTACTTACTGGCTTAGTTCACAATGGCCTCAGAATGTATTGAGCAAGTAGAATGCGTCAAAATAAAATATTTATAGCGAAGTTTTTTAAAATAGCAGAAATAATTAATCATATCATTAATCGTAGCAATATATCTCAACTCCTTTATATTAAAATCTTTCAAAAGAATGCATTTACGTTCCCCAACATTTTTGAGAAATGTTTTTAATTATTTACATTGTTGTGTTATTAAATCTCAAGTAATTATATCTTAGTCTTTGAAGAAAGAGACTATACATGTTGTAATTATTTCTTTCTTTACTTTTAGAAATTAAATGCATATTTTTTGATGTTTTGTTTTTGTTTCCTTTAAGAACCATAAATTTTTTTAATAAAATATTTCAAAAATGACAATCGAAAAAAAATTTGCTTTATAAATGTTTATTTCATTGACAGAATCAATGGAAATTGATTTGTTTGATTTAAAATATAAAAAAAATATCATTTTTTTACACTTTTTTATTTTATACTGGCAGCAAACTTTGTACTAATATTTTGTATCTCTTCAACATGGAATCGTAAATCTGGAAGAAAAATTTTGATGTAAATATCACATATTACATTTTATTGGATTAACTTGTCTGTCACACAGCCTTACCTGAACAGCATCTTTATTCGGACTGCAGGCTAATATAGGTTCTTGTAGCTGATCAATAATATCTTGGAATGTTAAATCAGGTTCTAAGCTTAATTTTGCAAGGTAAGCAGATCCTAAAACAGCTGAGTTACCGCACTCCTGGAACGCAAAACCTTTTAAGATATCCAAAATTTTAAAGACGAGATGAATTACTAAGTTTTTACCTGTACATAAACTGGAATATTAAAAACGTCGGATAACACTTGTAAAACCGATTTATTATTCGAAGCTCCTCCTGTGGCTATGATTTTACAATTATCCGTTTTATGTAACCCTATTTCTTCAGCATAAGCTCTTCTTGCAAGAAATTGTCCTTCAATTAGCGCTCTAACCTGAAAATGTAAAAAATTGTCAACCATTTTGAAAATACTTTAAAGCAGAAGACGTTCTATTGACACGTTAAAAATTGTTCAGTTATTGAAAATGGCGTTTGAGCCTGGTTGTGTTGTGTTGTGTTTTAACGAGTTGTGGTTGTATATCGTGAATAATAGTGTATTTACCTCTATTTCTGGAGAAGCGAATTTAATAACCTTTTCTCCTTTGGAATTCCAGCGATAATCTCCCGGTTTTAAGAACGGTAGAATTTCTTGGTTATCGAAATATAAACCAACGTTCCCAAAGTTACCTCTCGGTGTGGAATCCAATAATTTTTCAAATTCTTCCCATGAACCTTGTGCTTGTGAATCTCGAATTCTTTCTCTAGTTAGAGATCCGTTTTTAAAACATAATAAACCCATGTAACTGTTTACATCAATCGGGCTACACATGACATGCCCGTTGATAAATGTTTTTGGCTCCGGTAGTGAAAGGATTATTGTGTCACTTGTGCCTAAGCTAGCCGCTATGTCATTTTCACCTAACCGCATCCCTGTGTGAAAGACAAAAAAAAATGTGAAGTATAATGAGGAATGTAATATGTATTGGAAGTTAATAAATTTACATTACCTGCTAACGAAGAAGGATTATCACCAGTAAATGAAACTATTTGGCACTCAGGATGGAATCCAAAACGTTCAACAAAATATTTAGATATTTTGCCAAGATTGGAATGAGGTGGAATTGGTTTTCCTAATTTGCTTGCTACATCATCTGGAGCTTTTAGAGACTGGAATATTCAAATAAAGCAACAAATCAGGAATGAAATAGTGTGGTAAGTTTTTGTATTTAATACTTACTTTTAAACAAGTGCTGTCCCATTCTTTTGATTTAATATCCATTAAATTCATACCGGATGCATCTGCATAATCAATATCAGCATAGTTGCCCAAAAGTAAGGAACATGCAAAAGAACTGATAAGAGAGATACATTCACATGAATCGTAAGCCTGAGGTTTTGTATCTAAAATTTTGGCAATTTGAGGTCCAGTAAAACGTTCATATGCTCGAGATCCAGTTATTTCAGCCAATTTCTGGAAATTGGATTTTTTTGATTATTTTTAGTGGAAATTAGAAATTATAAAGCAAGGAGGAAGAATTTGCTAAAAATAATATTATTCCGTGAGTGTTTGTACAATATGTGCAGTACTCGAAACAATAAAAATTACTGTAACTGAAATAGATAAGTATCATGGTCAAGGGAAATACTTCCATTATTCTTTTCATGGGTTCTGATCATTGCTAATAGTTTGTCAAAATGATAGGACAGGAAAAAAATTTTTTACTACCTCTGGCCCGCCAACAACATTTTCCATTTCTTTGCAATATTTTGTAGTGCTAGAATCCATCCATATTGGGGATTCTTTTATAGAAAAAGAGCCTTGTAGTTGCTGATGTAGAAATTGAGCTGAATCTAAATTTCGAAGCGTTTCTCTCGCTCCTTTTTGCCAATACACAGATCCATGTTGCTGTGGAAACCTTCCAAAAATTAAAATTTGCTCTTAGATTTATATTTTTTTAAAATTAATACCTGAGCAGTGCCTGAAATAGCTTTTATGTCTGAAAAGCTTACTCCTCCAAGCTGCATTTGATCAAGTAACAAATCCAATGCCTTTATCCATAGTAAGACCGGAGATGTAACTACTCCTTTTTCACCCTTAACTGCTCCACCTTGGGTTCTAAAAGTTTATAGGCGTTAAAAGATTTTTTAATGGGTACTCACCGGGGAATTAATTCATTTAACTGGGAATAAACTCACCGAAATTCAGGCAGTTGGGTGTCGAAATGAACTTCGGATTCATGAATTATTCTAAGATTATCATCGACCACGACTGCTTTTAGCTAAAAATGAGTAGGATAAAAAATCAATTTATTTTCAAATGACCAAGTAGGAGTGAGCAGTTTCGTAATTTTTAATATTGATTTTCGATTTTAAAAAAAAAAATGGTGAGAAAAGACCAAAAATATTTTTCTAAACATTTTTGTAATCGAAAATTTTTTTTAGTTTACAACATTTATTTCTATTTTTTTTCCAATCGTTTTAAATCTAAAAAGAGTATTTGGCAGGTTTTTTCTAATCGATCATGTTTTACAATTATTTTTATAATTACAGAAAAAAGTTTTGCCTCAAATTGTCTTAGTTAGGCAAAATTTTTTTTTAGAATTTAATTTTTTAAGAAAAGTTTTTTTCAGAATTATTTTTTTTTTGAAACAATTTTGGCTATTTTTTTAGACCCAAAAATTTTTTATATTCTTTTAAAATGTTTGTCTAAAATTATTTCAATTGAAAGATTTTTTAAGATCGAAAGAACGTTTGACAGAAGTCTTTGTTCTCAAAAAATTGATTTTAGATTAGGACATCAAATTTTTTTGATAATTTTTTGGTACTAAGTATTGTATATTTTCGTCACATCATCGCTTACCTTTTGAGTACTAAAATCTAATCCAAAATAATTCGACATCTTTTCTTATCAGCAACGTTACATAATCCAAATAAAAAAAATTAATAGATAGATGTGGCTTTGCCACTGCTATCGAAATCACAACTGACGAGTTAACCTTTGATTAAAGTACATTCCCATTTTAATAGCAACTACTTGTCAGCGATTAGAATAACACCCGAATTAGGCCTTCTTTCCGTGAATAATTAGCATAAAGAAGAGCCGAGATAACATATTGATGTTTTATCAATTTTCATTCAATCTCAACTGCTTCCCATTGATATTTTGCTTTATGGTTTTAACGATCATAAAAAGAGAAAACTTTACTGAATTTTTTTCCGCGTTTTTCGATAACTCTTTCTCATTAAAGTTTATGTTTTCGGTGAATACGAATAAAATAGATGGTAACTCTTTCACATAGCCGGAGATACTGAGTTTAAATTGTACAGTCGAGTGATTCACTCATAATAATATACAAGGTCGAGTACTTTATTACTAAACCGGG
This sequence comes from Liposcelis brunnea, assembly GCA_023512825.1. Lineage (NCBI taxonomy): Eukaryota > Metazoa > Arthropoda > Insecta > Psocodea > Liposcelididae > Liposcelis > Liposcelis brunnea. Next base: position 12,100,113 of record CM042066.1, read on the forward strand.
TATAGCTACCTTTAAACTGAATCCTACGCTATAGTTTAAAGTGTGTTGAATCTATTTTCTTTGTATATTGTTATGGTACGTTCCTTGAACTTGAACAGATAGCGATCTTTTTACTTATTATGATGTAAGCGTGGGATATAAAAGTGTGGTCTATATTTTTGCTTTAATGAGGGAAATGTGTCCAGTGTTTATTTTTGACGCGAATGTTTATTTGATAAATAAAATAAGTTCGCTTTTGCTTTGACTCGTTAAAATCTTGACAGCAGAAAATTAATCAGACTAATTGGTTGAGTTACAGAAATTTTTGTTTAACTGTTCAGAAAATTTGTTTGACTAGAAATTTGAGAAAATTTGCTTGACTAGAAATTTTAGAAAATTTGCTCGGCTAGAAATTTTGAAAATTTTTCTTGACAATAAGTGAAGAAGTCTTAAAAATATTTGCTCGACTAAAAAAGTTGCTGAACAAGGAGTCAAAAAAATTTGCTCGACTAGAAAAATTGCTGAATAAGGAGTCAAAAAAATTTCCTCAACTAGAAATTTTAAAAATTTTGCTTGACAAGAAGTGAAGAAGTTTTAAAAAAAATTGCTTGACCAGAAATTTTGAAAAAATTTGCTTGACTAGAAATTTTGAAAAAGTTTGCTTGACAATAGTAAATTATGTAACTAATTGGTTAACTACACAAATTTTTGTTCGACTACAAAAATTTTTCAAAAAATTCAAAAAAATTCTTTTTCTATCATGTATTTAACTATTTTTGTTCTTGTTTCAGGAAGAGTTCAACGTCGAGAAGCCACCGGGAAGATGGAGAAGCAGAGAAGACAGCTGTGGCGGCAAGAAGGAGAACACACTGTGCCTACTAAACAAAAAGATTCTGACGTGGATACTCAAGGTGGAGCCCGTCGCCGTGTCCTTTGGACGACGGAGTCAACGTAGCCTGGGTTTGACACATGACGGATTCCAAAGAGGCTCCCGATTGGGCCAGTCAGGGCTGTCCGGTTCGTTCCGCCGGACTATAGCTGCATGGGGGATGGAGGCGAATGAATTCTTAAAGGTTTTAAATTAACACTGTCTTCAGGCCTGTAGTAAAAAATAACGCCTTATAAAAATTCTGAAAGGACTTGATCGACTGTAAACATTCTGGGAAGATCTCTTTGACTTTAAAAATTCTGAAAGGATTTTTTCGACTATAAAAATTCTAAAAGGACTGTTCGACTATGAAAATTCGTAAAGGACTTGTTTGTACGGAAGCCCTGAAGGGTCACACAGTTTGCCGGTTGTTTACTGCTAGTCGTACAACTGACAGTGCCAGTTGATCAACTAGCAGTGTCAGTTGATCAACTAGCAGTGTCAGTTCATCAACTGGCAGTAAGTGACTGTCCGTTGATCAACTGACACTGCTAGTTGATCAACTAGCAGTGTCAGTTCATCAACTGGCAGTGTCAGTTCATCAACTAGCAGTGTCAGTTCATCAACTGGCAGTGTCAGTTGATCAACTGACAGTCACTTAGTGGCAGTTGATCAACTGACAGTCATTTATTGTCAGTTGATCAACTGACACTGCTAGTTGATCAACTGACACTGCTAGTTGATCAACTGACACTGCTTGTTGATCAACTGGCAGTAAGTGACTGTCAGTTGATCAACTGACACTAAGTGACTGCCAGTTGATCAACTGACAGTGCCAGTTGATCAACTAGCAGTGTCAGTTCATCAACTGGCAGTGTCAGTTCATCAACTGGCAGTGTCAGTTCATCAACTGGCAGTGTCAGTTCATCAACTAGCAGTGTCAGTTCATCAACTGACAGTCACTTAGTGGCAGTTGATCAACTGACAGTCACTTACTGTCAGTTGATCAACTGACACTACTAGTTGATCAACTGACACTGCTTGTTGATCAACTGAGTTGATCCACTGACAGTAAGTGACTGTCAGTTGATCAACTGACACTGCTAGTTGATCAACTGACACTGCTAGTTGAATATTTTAATTACTGTACTTATACCGTAATTATTTAGAGCAAATATTTTTGGAAACGAGTTTAACTTTTTTAAATGGCTTTTTTTTAATTTTCGTGGCAATTTGCCAATTTAAAGAAATGATCAGTGACTTTTTGTTTGAAATAAAATAAAATTATTTATAAGAACTTTATTTGTGCATATGTTATGGCTATTGTAGAATATAATAATTTCACAATATATAATATATTGATTCAAATTAATTGTTTTTTGATATATTTCTACCTAATTCATTTCTAACCTTTGAAAATTAGGCGATAACATTTAACAATTGGGCGATCTGCACCTCCAGAAATACAGGATGTTAAATTAGAGAGCTTTACCCATGGGTTGCTCTGTTAACAAATGTCAGTTGGACAACTAGCATTAAACAGTTGCAATACTGTCAGTAGTGCAACAGACAGTGTCAGTAGCGCAAAAGGTAGTGTCAATAGTGCGACTGACAATGGCTAATACCCATTTAGCCGGTTTCCGTTATTTTCTAAAATCGTCGAAAATCGAAAATTGGCCTACAGAAGGCTTTCGGGACTTTTCCTGATGAATTTCCACGATTTGCTCGTGAATACTACGAAAATTTTTCTAAAATTACGAGCAAACCTTGCCATGTTTCTTAACCAGATTATTTTACTCATTTCCAAAAGGATTTTCCTGACTTTTCCGACTGATACCTATGGTAATTGACGCCCTCTATCCAGTGGTGCAGTCAGATTCCCGAAATTCCCACGGGAACTGCCTGAAAAAAAGTCTTTAAAAAAGCACGATTTCCTCGTGAATACTACGAAAATTTTTCTAAAATTACGAGCAAACCTTGCCGTGTTTCTTAACCCGATTATTTTATTCATTTCCAAGAGGATTTTCCAGACTTTTCCGACGGATACCTATAGTAATTGACGCCCTCTATCCAGTGGTGCAGTCAGATTCCCGAAATTCCCACGGGAACTGCCTGGAAAAAAAGTCTATAAAAAAGCACGATTTCCTCGTGAATACTACGAAAATTTTTCTAAAATTACGAGCAAACCTTGCCATGTTTCTTAACCCGATTATTTTACTCATTTCCAAAAGGATTTTCCAGACTTTTCCGGCTGATACCTATAGTAATTGACGCCCTCTATCCAGTGGTACAGTCAGATTCCCGAAATTCCCATGGGAACTGCCTGGAAAAAAAGTCTATAAAAAAGCACGATTTCCTCGTGAATACTACGAAAATTTTTCTAAAATTACGAGCAAACCTTGCCATGTTTCTTAACCCGATTATTTTACTCATTTCCAAAAGGATTTTCCAGACTTTTCCGACTGATACCTATAGTAATTGACGCCCTCTATCCAGTGGTGCAGTCAGATTCCCGAAATTCCCACGGGAACTGCCTGGAAAAAAGTCTATAAAAAAGCACGATTTCCTCGTGAATAAGGTGGCGGATAATTATTTTTCCGCCAAGAAAAAGGTGGCGGATAATTATTTTTCGCCACCTTTTTCTTGGAGGAAAAACATTATTTTCCACAACCTTTTTTCTTGGCGGAAAATAATTATCCGCCACCTTTTTCTTGCCGGAAAAATAATTATCCGCCACCTTATTCACGAGGAAATCGTGCTTTTTTATAGACTTTTTTCCAGGCAGTTCCCGTGGGAATTTCGGGAATCTGACTGCACCACTGGATAGAGGGCGTCAATTACTATAGGTATCAGCCGGAAAAGTCTGGAAAATCCTTTTGGAAATGAGTAAAATAATCGGGTTAAGAAACACGGCAAGGTTTGCTCGTAATTTTAGAAAAATTTTTTTAGTATTCACGAGGAAATCGTGCTTTTTTATAGACTTTTTTTCCAGGCAGTTCCCGTGGGAATTTCGGGAATCTGACTGCACCACTGGATAGAGGGCGTCAATTACTATAGGTATCAGCCGGAAAAGTCTGGAAAATCCTTTTGGAAATGAGTAAAATAATCGGGTTAAGAAACATGGCAAGGTTTGCTCGTAATTTTAGAAAAATTTTCGTAGTATTCACGAGGAAATCGTGCTTTTTTATAGACTTTTTTTCCAGGCAGTTCCCGTGGGAATTTCGGGAATCTGACTGCACCACTGGATAGAGGGCGTCAATTACTATAGGTATCCGTCGGAAAAGTCTGGAAAATCCTCTTGGAAATGAATAAAATAATCGGGTTAAGAAACACGGCAAGGTTTGCTCGTAATTTTAGAAAAATCTACATTAACATTTTCAACTGTATTGGAGAGAAGGTTCTCTAGTATGGAATAACGAGAAGTCGGTAAAAATATTTGCTAAGCGCAAACGGTTAGTTCGCGAACGGGATGCGAGTTTATTTATTTTTTTTGCCGTGTTATTAGAAAAATGGTTGATTTCGTCTTGTTACAATTTTGGAACAAAATCGAGAATGGCGCGTTCTTCTTGCTTCTTACCTTTTTTTATGTGATAGTAGCTTTTCCTTCAATTTTACTTTTTTAAGCTTTGATTTAATCAACAACAAACTCTAGGAACAGGTTAAGATAAGGAACCAAGGGAACATCATAAGATAATGAGTATTTTTTACAGAAAAACACCATTAGACAGATAAATCCAATCTTTTATTTTAATTTTTTTTAATATTTGGGTTGAGTCACTTTATTGTCCTAAATTTCTGATGATATAACATTCATTTCAACCAGATGCAAATGAATCTGCGTGAAACTTCACATCCATTAGAAACTGGAAACATGTCTTGATAAAATTTATAAATTCCATATTTAGATTTTTATATACAAAAAAAGAAAGAAAAATGGTCCATTTTAAATAATTTATTGTTGTAATGCAGTTTAATCCTCTTCCTTAACGGCTCCTTTTGAGCACATGTTCTTGAGAAATACTGAAAAATAAAAAAAATAAAATAATATTAGGATTGCCCTCTTATAATTATCACACAGTTGTAGAATTTTAAAATTCCGAACAATATTGAATTGGCTAAAATATTTTTTTCAAAACTAAAATTCTAAAAATAAAGTTACTAATTTGATACATATAGAGCTTATTACTCAAAGCCAACTGTTATAGCGTCACGTTGACATGAATAGACGACTAAAATGCGTAAATTTTACGAATACAGATACAGATACTTTAATTTACTGATAAAAAATCATACATGAATTATTTTTATGCGACGAATTTCTACGACTAAATTGTAAGTAACATGAACTACTTTAGACGTTTTCAAATCTCATGAAATAGTTAGTGAAAATGATAAATTGCAATTTAAATTACGACCAAGTACCAACTGTCATTTTTTTTATTTCGTCCCCTAATTATTTAATTAATTTTTATTTACATATAATAATTTAAAAGATTGATGTGATTAAATAAAAAGCATGGCCCATTAAATTGCTTTCTAAAAATTTATTGTGCCATGCTTTGATTTTTAATAAAATGTCCATGTAATTAAAATTTAGACGATCTGAAAAATTAATTGATTATTTACAAAAAAAATCTTTTTAAATTTCTTTTTAAAAAGATTTTTTTTTTAAAATTAATTTATAAAAAATTCCTTTTTGTCGGAGGCTGAAAATAAAAAACGACGACCACAGTTACAACGAATAGAAAAAAAAACGATTTTGTTAAACGAGCGATGGCTTTCAGGCTTGATTATTGACACAGAAATATATTGCCTGTGATTACTTACGATACCGAGTTGTCGTTGGACTAATCTACAATTGATTGGCGACCAATCTTTTCAGGAATGCTAAAATATCAAGGTTACAAAACAAACAAATCATTCAGCATTCTAAAATATGGATAAAAAAATCCGAAGGATGGTGTTTGATAAAAAAAAATATTTTTGGGTGCGAAAATCCTTTAAAATTTTTTTCGTATCGAATATTGTCATTTAGATTAATCTCCGATTAATTGATAAGAAAAAAATTTTACGGGTAAGTTTTTCTAAATGCGATTACTATCATTGAAATTGTTATGGTTGGCGAAAATAAAATCGGGTAAGGGGTGTTTATGGCTAAATACGTAATTTTGGTTTGATGGGTAATAATACAGATGGTAAAAAAATAAATTTGACTAAGATGTTTCTCGGAACTAAAAACTAATTCTAAAATTTAAACCTAAATTAATTTAGACCTGAAACTAATTTTTGTTTTCTAATATCTAAATCTAATTTACTATCATGATTTTATAAACAGAAATTATACAAATTTTAAAAAAATCCCAATTTCGGAGCTGAAATTACATTAGAGCACTGAACTGCAGCAAAATAAAAATGTGAAATTCAAAAATCAAAGGACGAGTCTCAACCAGATGAAGTTAGGAAGAAAAGAAGTCAGAAAAATGTAAAATGTATTTCAGCGCATTTCAGCGCCATAATTATTAACTAAAACGACGCTAGCGCTCTCTAATAAACTATTCAAGAACTTAAAAAAACACTAACATGTTTTGATGAACTTATCATGAGCTAAAACAACCCTAGTTCTTTCTGTCAATGATAAAAAAATATAAACTGAAACGACATTACCGCTCTTAAGCGAGATATTTACAAACTAAATCGACAAAATCGTTTTCCAGCGACTATTACATTAAATTAAAACGAGGTTTCAACCTTCTCCATCGATTGTCAAAAGAGGAAAACGACAATGATGCTCTTCAGCAAGATATTCATGAACTAAAAACGATACTAACGCTTTTCGGCTGACTCTTTATGAACTAGTACAAGTTTAGCTATTATCTTTTGCTTTTATAAACAGAATAAATGCAGAATTGAGTAAATATCAAAAAGTTTCATTGAATTTGAGTCAGATTAAAATTCCTAAGACCTAAAAAATTATTAAAGCTAATGACAAAATATTCGAGTATTGCAAATTGCATACTTTTTTTTTTGATTTTACTTCACTGGAGATTCTTATAGTAAATTTTAAAGACCAATCGGCGTCTGCATTACAGTTCGAGTGCTCAATAATTTAGAGATGTAGGCAAAAGGCGGCAAATGGAGCCCCCAACCCAAAGTTTCAAAAAAAAAATTTCTTAAATCAAAAAAAATAATCTACAAAAAAATTCACCGCTCTCCTCGAAAAAAGTCCGGCTACGCCATTTTAATTAAATTAAAATTCATCCTGACTTAATAAAAACTCATCAAAAGCAAAATATTTTGCAGGAAGGTGCTAAAATTCAAATCCATTCCAAGAAAATTTACTTTCAGTGCCAATTTTCCGCTTAAACGTCAATCCCGAGTATAAAACTTTAAAAAAAAAGTTCCTCTTCATTTATCAAAGGAGAATTTAAAAAATTTTAAAATATGCTTAAAAAAATTTCTTGCAGTGAAAGGGCGAAAAAAAATTTTCCAAAAAAAGAGGAGTCGTACCGGCATAAGGGATCATTCCCTCGTCGTCTTCCTCTGGACAGCAATCCTTCATGACTTGATCGACCTCAGCATCATTAAGTCGTTCACCTATAAAAAAAAAAAATACAAATTAATATAAATTCAAAATTTTTTGCTGGAATTTTTTAAATACTCACCAAGAGATAGAAGTGTGTGTGTCAATTCAGCCAAAAGCATCATTCCATTTTCTTGTTTGTCGTACAATTTAAGACATTCAAGGAAATCTTCGTATACTCCCTGATCCTTGTCCTTTTTGCATTGGGCGAAGATGGGAAGGAATTCTTCAACTTTTAACAATTTTTCTCCTAAAAGAAGAAAAAATCAAAAATGAGGATTTTTTTTTGAAACAAAAACAAGGTAACAATGTTGTCTTCTGCTAATTTCCCAGGAAAATTTTATATGGGGGAAGCAGAAGACAAAAATATTGGGGCACCTCATCTTTGTTTTGAAAAAAATTCTCAAAAAAAAAAAAATTTATTATTACTTACCCTTCTTCTTGGTTCCTCCCAATTTTTCTACTGTGGCATTTGTTGGGTTAAGGTTTAGTCCCCTCAAGACATCTCCTAGGTAAAAGGCATCTACGGTACCTGATCCATCGAGATCGTAAATGGAGAAAGCGAAGTTCGCTCCTGAAAAATAAAAAGATTAATTGAAGACATTTTTTTTAAAAAAAAAATTTGAATAAACGAGACGGGCAAAAATTGACTCTACTTGATTCATGGTTGTTACTAATTATAGACGCACTGCTTATAAGGCGTCGGGGTCAACCGCGACGTCGAGTTGCTATCAAATGACGTCATTGTCTTATTTATAACTTTTTGCTTTTTTATAAAAAAAATTATTCATTTGAAAATTCTTTTCTCCGATTTCTTTTTTTTTTTTAATTTTGGAGTATATAAGAAGTGTAAAACATATCTGAGTAATTAGGTCACGGCTCTTTTGTGTGTCAATGCGCAAGGTGTAAATGAAAATTTGGCTTCTGTGGAAATAGTTGTACTTACTTTCAATATCCCTGGAACTGAGGTCAGCCTGGAAAAATTAAAAAAAAAATTAAGAATTTTTATAGCAAAATTTTGGGCACAAGGGAAAAAGCTCGAGATCACAGCGCAGATCACAGCTTTTGAAACTTATGTAAGAAATATTTTTGATATCAAAAGAAGTGGGCAACAGTTGTTTATATATTAAGACGCCCCCTCAACTTTAAACATTTTTCTGGATCGACTTTTGCCCATAAAAAAAATTAGCACAAAAACTTTTTCTTTAAACTCTCTCAATAAATTTAACTTCCTGATATAGGCATAAGACAAAATTCTTCAAGAAGATTTTAATCTAAGGCCTAAATCCGCAACCCTAAATTTTTGCACAGTTTTAACCCCATAAATATTTTTTTTTAAATTTTTGATTTAAATTTTTTTTTTTTTGTTAAAAATCACTTTTTTAAAAAAAAATTATAACTACATACCATTTTTTAAATGTTTGTGAAGTTTCGACTTGTGCACGTTATCCCGTAAAAAGGAACCACAAGTGACTGACTCAAATCCACTTTGTGATTTCGGATTAGAGCCCGAATCCCAAAATAACTGCTCGGTCATCACGACTTAAATCGAACACATCCGAAGTTGAATTTGCCGTCTCAAATTCATCTGCAGTATTTTTTTTTTCCTCAAGGTAAATGGGTGGCCAAATCGGTGTCCGAATTTTACGCTCCCTTTCCTGATGTCTGCTGCAGGACTTGAAAAAAAAAATTGAAAAAAAATTTTAAGCACCCGACAAATCAAAAATAACTCATGCCACAATCATTTTTTCATTCTCAAATATATTTTTAGTAAAAAATAATTCTTAATGTGATCCGACATGAAATTATTTTTTTCCCTGTGAATAAATTCCTGACGTGATTTATTACAAAAAAAAAAAAAAATAAATCTTAAACTATTTAAATTAAGGGGGCGGTCAGAGTTTTATTATTTTAGCCCTACTTAGTTAAAATTTTTTCTTCTTTTTTCAAATTTGATTTTTGACCATCCTTTGAAATTGATCTAGATCCACACACAATAATGTATTTCATTCCTTTGCCAAATCTTATTGAGGCCACGCATTCACGTTAAGCAAAAGTACAATTACATAGGGTGCCTTTCCGCTTAAATGCCGACGTTTATTTAAGAATTCTCGTCAAAGCGGATGTGCTTAAATATTTTCGCCATCGCCTGTCAAGCACCAGATGTATATTTTTTTTCTAGATTTCGCCAAATGAAAAAAATTTTATACAAATTTTCTGTAAAGTTAAATGCCGCGAGAGAACTAGTCATCAATTTTTATTGAAAAAGTTTTTAAAAAGTGGACGTTAATAAAGCTGAAAAAATGGACGCTGAAGCTAAAAAATTGACGCTAAAGCTAAAAGTGGACGCTGATGCTAAAAATGGACGCTAGCAACAAAATATTCAAAAAGACCGTGAACTCATCAATTTCCAGGTACCAAGACCATGAAAATTAATTAATTGCCGGATGATTTATAGCCCACCCAGCCCGCGCGTATCGCCCAATAAGCACTTACGCTATTGAGTTCATTTGTTTAATTGGAGATCACTGGATCTTCCTTAAAATATTTAAAAAAATTTTAATAAAAACAATAAAATAAAAAATAAAATGAAAAAGAATACTTTTTAAATTTATTTCCAACTAAAGAGTCTAGAAGACCCGTATAAAAGAATTGGTTTTTCACTTTTCCTACGAGGCATCTTGTTTTTTGACTGGCGATTTAGCTTTCCCGAAAGTGGAGAGCCAAAAACTCCGAATCCTCGTCGACAATTTTTTATTTTTCTTCCTTTTCTTAATTTCAGAATTATTCCCCGATAATAAACTTTTATCCTTATCCTTATTTTTAATCGATCCTCGGGAGGGAGTTTCTTTTAAATCAACGGTAACAGGGGAGGACCACTTCTTCGGGATATCTATTTTCTCACCGGCATCTTCAGTTTCAACAGAAGAAATCATTTCTAAATCTTCAAGCCCGATTCTTCTTTCTAATTTCACTTCCGAGTTGGCGCCCTCGGTTTCATTTAACGGGACTTCGACCATTTCTTCGGGTTTAATATTCGGCTCAGCGTGAATCTCAATTTCGGATTGGTCAGGGGTCTTTACTTTGATTTCTGGCTCTTGATCAGTTACAAGGGAATGAGAGGAAGCTTTATCGGTGTCGGATATTTCTGTAGGCGGCAAGTTTTCATCTTTCAAGGTTTCGTTTTTTAACGTGACAGTTGTATTAGAAACTGAGTCTTCAGATTTTTCTTTCTTGTCCACTACAAGCGGATTGAATGTTTTTATGATTTGGAGTAAAAATTATGTTCAGTTTGAATTAGAGACCCTAAATTGAAAGAGAGTGTTGCTCTGAGGCCCTCCCTTGGCACCGTCCCTGTACGAAAATTGAACACCATATTAAGTACCATTTACAAGTAGAATATTGCAGCCACGATGGCGAACTTGCCCATCCGGTTTCATGAAAATGGGGACTTTTATAGCATCCACGGAAGCTTTGTTAAAGTAGTAGAAAACAAAATTCATGCACTGCTTTTTATTAAGCTGCTTCAATTTTACAGTTTGCCAGTCTCTTTTAATGTAGGGTCTCTAGTTTAAATTCGACAGGACTTACCTTGATTTACATCAGAAGGTTTTTCGGGTTTCACTTCCTCTTCGAAATCCCATTCGAAATTTTCTTCTTCCATCGAGCTATTTTCGCTTAGTCGATTCATAGGTAGTTGAATGTCTCCCCGATCTCCAATCCAAGCTGAGTAAGTCGTATCCGCGATTTCTGAAATGAAATAAAAATTTATTTAGATCGTGCCATATGGCCAGAAGAATTCACCTTCCCGTACAAATCGTTGCACTAATGTTGCCACAGCATTGGCAATTGCGCCGTAATATTGCGCAATATTACTGCGGTTACAACTTTAGTCTTTTTCGTTACCGGAAAGTGAAGACAACTCACGAGACATCCAAAATAGCGTATGAATAGGACTTGAAGGCTTTTTCCCACACTCCAGGGATATTTTGGAATCCTGGCCGAAACCCCTATTCGACCCCCTTCATAAGAACAAGCTTAACTTTGTTTTTTTTTAAGCACGGATCTGCAGCAATTTTTATCCGAGCTTTGGTCTAAACAAATTTTTGAGATTCAAAATACATTCACGCTCACAGAACCAACAACCACCGCATAAATAAAATCGTATTAAAATGTTTATGATGACAAAAAAGAACCTTGACCGTCACCTATGTGACTTATGATTGATCTGAATCGACACTTCTCAATATTCGTCGCCCGCACACACCGGCTCTGATTTTTTGAATGATCAAAAACGGGTTCCCGAATTTTTTTTTTAAAAAAACTAAATCAATTTAACATTAGATTTTGACTTAATTTCAGTCAAAAATTTCAAAATTTCGGTCATTTTTCAGTTGCGCGACAACCTCATTTTTTACTCCCTAACGATTTCCTAATTTCGATTTCATCCCATTTTATTTTTTAGAATGTTTTCCCGAATTTTTTCTTTGGCCTAAAATTTTTATCAATATTTTTTTAAGAGTCCAGTATATCCTTCAATTTTTTTTGAAGTCTTCTCCGGAATAGTACGTGAACATAAAAAAGACCCAATAGGTATCTATCGCATATTTTGCCATTTTAACTAATTGTTCACCTACCTGCTTCAGTGTTAAAACTCCCATCAGCTTCCCTTTGCAGTTGGCTAACGCAAATCTCCACGCTTTCCCCAACAGTAACAGTTTCACATTCAATACTCCCACAAGCCTCTTCATTACTCCCACTTTCAATCACTTCTTCAGCATTTTCTTGACTTTTAAAAAACAACGACCCCTTCGGCAACAACTTCCTCACTTTTTCAATTTTCTCCACTCTGTAATCCTTACAATTCTTCAAAACCAAGCTCAATTTTTTCGGTTCACGCGGCACGATCCTATTATCATCTGAAGTCCCAATATTCTCCGAACTCTTGAACGTTTTCATAATCTTACTTTTGATCGAAGTTTTCGATTGCGTTTTTTCTTCCTCCTTAGGGCAAGTCGAAGGTCTCGCATCTTCAGTATTCAACGCAACGTCACACGAAGTTGATTTCCTCTTCTCCATAGAATTTTCATCGCTGAATCTCGTATGGCTGATCGTCTTAAACAAACTTTGAGTGTTTTTTAAAAGCGAGCGACTTTTTTTAATAACGTTCGCTGCTGAATTTTGACAATCATCAATCAAAGATTTAATGCTCTCAGCCCCGGATAATCCAAAATGTAATTTGCTCGTATCTCTCGGTAACGACTTCGCATTTCTCAAAAACGAATCGCTATCCTTCCTCATGAACTTATTAGAAGCTTTTCGGAAGACGTTGCTTAAAGTGTTGTGCTTTTTATTAACCATGCTGTCGGATTGAACGTTGTTGTTGAAATGGAAAATTGGTTCCTGTCGATCGTCGGATGTGTTTGAAGTGAATCGAGTTTCCATGTCTTTTTGGGTTCCATCCATGAAATTAACGACGGCGGTGTCATCTTTTTTGCTTTTTAGTATGGTCTTCGCGCTTTGAGCTTTTAATAATTTTTCATCAGGGTGTTCTGGTATTTCAGGAGAGCTGCGACCGTATATTCGAATGTTTCTGTTGGAATCGGTGCTTTTTAGTGAGTTCTCTTCGTAAAGCTCGGCGATATCGCGGCTGCCTTTGACTACTAATGGGATGCTTTGAAGGATGTCGATTTCATCGGATCGGGTTTCGGATGGTTCCATTTCAAGGCCGGCGATCAAGGGCAGTGATAATTCTGTTTAAAAAAAATAGATTTAGAGGAAGGATATTAAAATAAAATTAGGAGGGGGGAACTGGGATTAGAAGTAGCGAGTAGAGCAGCACTTTTAATAAAAAAGTTTGCAGATAACCCACCGATTCCTATTCTCTTCCCTTCTACTCTATTTCCTCAATATTTTTTTCTAAAAAATTATTTCTAAATAACAAAATTTCGGATTACCTATTTTCCTAAATTAAAATTCTTAATTCCATTTTTTTAATTTAAAATTCCTAATTCCATTTTTTAAATTAAAATTCCTAATTCCATTTTTTAATTTAAAATTCCTAATTCCAATTTTTAATTTAAAATTCCTAATTCCATTTTTTAATTTAAAATTCCTAATTCCATTTTTTAATTTAAAAATCCTAATTCCATTTTTAAATTTAAAATTCCTAATTCCATTTTCCTAATTTAAAATTCCTAATTCCATTTTCCTAATTTAAAATTCCTAATTTTATTATTTTTAAATCACTAATTCCTTTTTTATTAAATATTATTGACGTGAGTTTTATTGTATTAAATAAAACAGGCAGGTATAATAAAAAATAAGTTGCAAAAAATTTTTAAAGTTTGGCGATGTAGCAAAAAAGTTTTAAAAACTTTTAAAAGACTTTTTAAATACTGATATTGTGGCCCACATTGAGCAAATAATTTAACTTGTTCTGAGCATTATATCTACGATACTATTTAACGATTCGGCGCATTCTCTGTCGAAGAATTAAATCTGTACGTCAGTGCAGAACTCGACCAAGTCCGTCTCCGATTTAAAACTTGTTTCTTATTGTTAACTTATGAAAAGACACCACCATCTTGGAAATGGACTTACAGAAATATTTTTTTGGGGTTGCGTTTTTACTGATCGACCTGTGGCAATTTCTCTTATTATGGCCTCGGTATCCGCCTACTCGCGTTGAATATCTGTCAGAGTGAAATATAGGCCAGGCTTTTCTTCATCTCCACTCCTACTCTCTCTCAGCCCTCTTATAAAAAAATCCACTTACCTTTATATCTATCATCAGACACATTTTCAATATCCTTTAAATCGAGACGATCTCTCCCGATCACAGTCTCATCCGTAATATCTTGAACAGACCTCGGATGATGTGAAATAACCTCCCTGATCTTCTGTAGTTTAGTAAGACTGGCAATATCATGATTGACTAAACTAGTAATGGCCACGTATCTTCCATCGGATATAACAACATTCTCATCGTCGTCCGATTCATCGACTATCGCATTTTTCGAATAGGTCGATGTACTTTTGTTACAGCTATACATTTCTTTTGTCAATTCCTCAGATCCCGTAATAATTGTCATTTTTCCAAAATCGATTTCAGGCCCAGTAAGATCTCTCGGATCGTGATCTAAATTTTTCATGGGTCCTACCGTCGTCATCCCGGATTTCACCCTTCTTGGGTCGACTACTGCAGTATCTCTACAAAAAATATTTCAATTAAGATCAAAAATTAAAGGTTTCAGATTTTTGAAAATTTTTTAGCTTACCGTAACTTTCTTTCGGAGTTCATGGCTATTGGGAAATCATAATCACAAATATTAGAATTTTGGTTTTTGTAATAATCTCGAAGTTCGAGTTCGTTAAGAAGAGAAAATGAAATTTCTCCGCTTTCTTCGTCTTCCTCTTCGTTTGAGTCGATGACTTGGATCACGCTTTCGGAATTGTCGATAAAGTCCTCGTTTGACAATGCTAATGGCATCCCGATGATGCCATCGTTTAGCTGTAATAAAAATTAAAATTTTCTTTAAAAAAATTTCACAAAAAATTTATTTTCCCCAACAATTCCCGATTGCTATTTATCTACCAAAGAAAACTTAAAATAATACTTACATTAAAATCGTAAGTTTCGTTGAATTTCTGTGAAGCAAAAACTCCACTAACAAGATTCTCAGCACAATCAGGATTAATATGAACGCCGGCCAAACCGAGAGAATTGCTAAAGTGAACCGGATGATCCCCAGTAAAACTATCAGCTGAAGAAATTTCTCTTTCGGGAATCCAATCGCAATCTTGTTGCAAATACGTTTCCTCGAAATTTTTTATTTCTGTACTCGCATCCAGGCCAAGGTCCACGTGACTTGAATCCCTGCCTATAAAAAAAATCTGTTAATAAAATCAAGAAAGATTAGAAATTTTAACGCATGTAACCTTAACAAACCTTTTTGATCCGATATAAAAATCTCTTCTCCAACAATTTTCGATCCGTCGAATGTAATATAATTAGAAAGGACTTCCGGAGTTCCGTCCAGTTCTGCTTCATAATCTCCCTGCCCGATAACGTGAAAAGACGCTTCTGTGTTTTCAGAACAAGCAGTGATTTGATTGAAATTGATTTCTTCGATTTCTTTGATCATCTAAATGAAAAGAGAATTTAATTTGAAGTGTAAAAGTCAGAATGTCTTCTCAGGCTCCAGTGACAAAAATAATTTTAAAAAAACATGACGAATGGAGGGGAAGAAATATTTACTCGTAGAAAGCCTGAAGGGAGAGAGTCGCCAACTGTGTATATCGAAATCCTGGCTCCTGATTGGTCGATACTTGGTCACAGCCAATCAAAAAGCAGCAATTTATTTAGCGACGCTCTCCTTTCAGGCTCTCTGTTTACTCTACAAAGAAATCATGTTCATTTAAAAATTATTCTGTTTTACTTTTGCTAATCAAAGCCGGATTTTGAAACTTTACATTATGGTGGCAGAGGACAAATAATTTTGCATGAGAGGCTTCGCGCGCATGCGCGGAACGAGAAATCGTGCCAAGTGGAGAATTTTAGAGAAAACCTTTTAACCGAAATGCGTTTTGCTAATAAACTATTTAATTTACCAACCCTTTTAACTTCTTCCTCTGCAAGCGTGTAAGCTCTAGGTCGATTTGGGTCATTGGAAAGAATTTGCAGATTGGTTAATTTTTCCATCATCTTCGCTACTTCGTCCGGCTGCTTAAACATATCTCCATCCCATCCAGCTGCAGCAGTAGGATTTACGTTCTCCCAAACTTGAAGGATTGACTAATTTACAAATCAGAATTAATATTTACTGGATGATTAATAACTAAAAAAGCATAGGCATCGCCAGACTTTATGCAAAACTCCTCGAACACATTTTAAACTAAAATCGTTTGACTAATTTGAGCTGAGAGAACGGAAAACCGAAATCAGAGGGTTGAAATTCAAGGGCCCTGCTAGATCCTTTAGAACCTAAACGAGCCTACTAAAGCTCTATTCTAGGATACGATTTAAACTGCCGTTAAGTTATGGCGCTGCCTATGCAAAGAAGAATAGTATCATCTTACCGTACCTGCCTTAGCTCTTCACTAGTCACGGGATTAAAAGGAGGAATTTTCTCCGGTTCCATTTCTTCGTTGCTCATTTTCTCTTTCGATCCTTTATCATCGCATTCAATATTTTCTCCTGAATTTTCCTTCTTGATGGGCACGTAAATTTTATTATAATTTTCCCCGTTAAAATATTCAATCTCAATTTTTTCGTCTTTAATGATATCTTCTTTACTGAAATATTCACTCCTTAAATCTTCAATTTTTTTAACATTATTATTTTTAATGATGTGAATCTGACCGTTTTCAAAGCATAACTCATTATTTTCTAAATTAGAATCATCGATTACTTTATATTCTTTAACTTCAGATTTTTTCTCATCGGGAGAACCTACGTTTATCGATTTCGAGGTGTCAAGATTTTTTATTAATTCTTCAGATGAATTCCCTTCGGAATGATATAAAGATACTTGTCCGAATTGTTGAGAAAAATCTTCGGTGAAATCTCCAATCATACAATCTAAAAAAATAAAAAATACAAAATGATTGAAGTTGTTAGCTTAAGGAGTTGCCAGTGGCTTAGTGCTCAGAGTATTTGGCTCGGAATTCTTAGGTCTTGAGTCCATCGGGCTCTTAATAGTGAATGTGTGCGCAATGACATTAAAAATAAACAATGAGTAGTAGTCAATGATATCGGGGCCATGGCCAATAAATAAAATTTACAAAACTTACTAACCTCTATCAGAAGCTCCAACAGCTGAATGGAAGGCTTCTTCTAAAATACTTCCAACTACGTCTCTAGCTGCTGATAAATTCTCTACTCCACTTTGATTCGTATCGTCTTTCTTAATATCGTCTGAAAAAAAAAAAAAAAATACTAAGTTTTAGGCCAAGCACACTAACCAAAACAATGGGTCAAAACACTCGTTTTTGGATCACTCTAACGCCCTTAAATAATCCCCCCAAAAGCTTCGCATCTCCCCTCATAAAAATTAGGCTAAACTCACCGATCGTCATGCACTCTGACATAATTCAAAAAATTTACACGCTAATAATACTTTTGTACATCTTTTTAACAAAAAATGGCAGCGCAATCCCTCATTTGTTTTTCTTTTTTCAAACAAACGATTCCACATTCCGAATTTTTTTTAAATTTCCACCGGTTTCTCGAAACCTTTCCCCCCTCGGGAGCAGAAACTCCCCAAAAAATAAAATGTCGGATTTATTTATTATTAAAAAACATGTATTTTTAAAATTTCTCATCGATTTCATTGCTTGTAAAAAGGAACTTTGGCCACAATATAAAATGATTAAATGTTTTCTAAAGAAATGATAAATAGTTCATTGGAAACGACGAAAAGGAGTCCGAGAATTATAAATAACAGAAATAATATAAAAATTCCGTTAGACGATTTTGATAGTGAAATTTTTAATGTGGATTATGAAAATTTTGATAGCGTCAGCAGAGTTATAAAACCAATAAAACCTTCATCATCGGCTTTGGTCCCCCCTTGGATTAGAAATGGCCTTTGTGTTAACGAAAAAACTTCATACGGTAAATAAATTTTTTAAAAAAAATTAATTGTCCGAATCGAGATTTGAGGGGAAAATCTTTTCTCTATTGAAAAATAAATTTCAGGTACGAATTTTGCGAATAATTCGAATAAATTATTAATAAGAAGCAAAGAAGTAATATCAAACGAAGTACCTGTTGAGAATTTAAAAGCGTTTGAGGAAAGTAATATTTGGCTAAGCGAAGAAACTGAAGGCACTGACCAGATTAAATCGTTTGTCGAAGTAAACATCAAACAGGAGACAGGTATAAATTTAGTTTTACGGCTTAACAAATAGATCTTGGGTTGGAGATTTTGCTTGAATTTTTAAAATAATATGAACAGTCTCTTATTTTTATGAAATCGTTTTATTTTTTAACGCCTATTTCGAATATGAAGTCGAAAGTTCGAAAAAATTGAAAAACTCAAGATGGCGGAAGGTCATAGTGAAAAAAAAATAATGTGCTAGGGATTTGGAGTTCACGTTAAAAATCACTTCATGATTTCAAGGATTTTATTGTGAAGGATGATTCAAAGCGAAAGAAACAAAAGTCGTTGTCGTTGTTGGTTTCTCGAGTTCTGCATAAGTTAAATAAGGGTGGGGTGACCTGTCAGTCGATTGGAATGTTAAGGCCCTCTTCCACTCCACGGTAAAATCCTTGTTCTGGATTGGCTGTAATACTGGAGAGCTGTGTCGTCGCTTTTATGAATGAAAATATTCGATTTAAATATTTTTTTTACAATGGCGGAGGGTCAATTTTTTCAAAAATATGAATCAAGGAATTATCACCTTTGCCACCCTTTTTCATGAAATATCAACTCCACCACTCTTATCTGTTGAAAGCTGTCGCAATATACAAAATCTCTCATTAATCTAAAAAAAATTTCAATTTTTCAAAATTAAAAAAATTTTTTTTTGGTAAAATTTTGAACTTTTTTTTTCCAAATTGATTGGTGAATTAAGGGACGAAAATAAACACAATCACCTTGTGTTTATTTTAGCACTAGGTACCGCCCCTCAAACAAATGCACTCTCCTCTTCCGTTCTCGAGTTTTCAAAATTTTTCAGTAATAAAAAAAATTTACTCGCATTCTAAGAAGACAGAGCGCTTATGGACTTGCAAGCAGTTTGCCCTGTCTTCTTAGAGTGCGAAAGAAATTGAGCTCTGTAGCGCCAATTCGTCTTTTTTGCTCCGGAATAACTAGCTCGTACTAAATTAAAAAAAAATTAGCAAGCAGAATCAAAAGCAAAATTAATGCAATTTTCACAAAAGAAAAAACAATTTTCTAAAAGCTGTTTTTCAAAAATAAAATTATGCGCATTCTAAGAAGACGGAGCGCTTATGAACTAATCAATACTTTACCCCATCTTCTTAGAGTACGAAAAGTTTTCTTTCTATGAAAATAAAAATTTTATACAGCGTCTTGGTTTGTGTAGTGGAAGGGGATTTGACAATATCCGCATTCTAAGTCTATGGCTGGCTTCTCCAAAGTCCTTGCTTCAAGATTTTAAGACTGCCGCTTAACATAGGCTATGTCGTGCTCCTTCCTCCGACTGGATAGGCAAAATCTATTTGAGGACAATCACCTGTTCTTAACTTATGCAGAAGCGAATTAAAGCGCAAGTTATGCAAAATCAACTCGAGGACTCGAATATATAAGCTAAATATAGGCTTTAGATTCGCGACGTCACGAGATACGTTACTTATTTTATGAACAAAATCCCTGACAAAATTTTTAACAGCCAAAATAAAAATTTTATAAGTTCTGTCCGTTTTGTGTTTTTTTTGCTTGCTCCCTTTGAAAAAGCCTAACCTCGTCTGTACAGGGGTAAATCTACCCACATACATTTTTAGCCCGTTCGTATCCAATTTTTTTCTTTAACAACAATAAATAGCCCCTCAACCAATTTTCTCCTATTTCCAGACTTCACCGAAAACTCATCCGGCAGCATACCCGGTGAAACAATCAGCATGGTCATTACCAAACCCAACATAAAAGAACCCGAAAACCCGAATCAAACCTCCCACGACAGAAAAAGCAAACTCGTTAAAGCCGAAAAAACAAGCATCGACGTGGTCATGTCGCACAACCCGCAAGAACTCCAACAGCAACAAAAATTATTAATAGAAGACGAGAAGAAGAAAACCAAAACTCACAAACAAAAAATCAAAACCAAAAAACGTTCTTACGACGAGCACAAATCGGAAGATGTTGTTAAGACCGAGTTGGACGTCATGCTCGAGAAAAAAGCGAGGGAGATACTGGAGAAATTTCTGAAAAAGGATAAGATGACGCTTAACCCGGAGGAAACGGATCAGAAGCCTCCTTTGCCGAACGGGAAAATAAAAGAAGACAATATCAAATTCGGTGAGGAAGATTTACAAATTCTGAAGGAGTTGAAAGAACAAATGGGAAGCAAGGATAATATTGAGAAGATTATTGAAAATGCGAAGAGCAGCGATTTGAAAGTTAAAAAGAAGGAGGATGGAAAACATGTTTGCGAGAAGCACAGGAGTAGCAAGACAGGGCATGAGGATAAGGAAAAGGATAAAGAAAAAGATAAAAGTAAAACAAGCCAACAAATTATAAGACCGGATATGGAAGCTTTGAGTAAAGAAATGTTTTTGAGCGCAGATGAGGAAAACGACATCAAGAGGTTCAGCGAATTCTTGAGCAAGAATAAAAATTTCGAGGAAAAGAGAAAGTGCCTTGAGGAAGTCAGGAATTATTTCGAGAAAAAGCGTTGGTCTCAAGTGGAACGTCAAGTGAAAAAACCAGAAGCGCAATCAATGCCGATAATCGGCAAAAAAGAATCGAAATCGAAGGAGAAAGAAAAGAGCGCAAGCGAGACCTCCGAGGAAATCGTAGAGAAAGCCGTAGCCGAAACTCTTCAAAAATTCACGGATTTGTACCGCTTTCAAATCCCGGGCACCGTAATCGACGACATGAAAAAAAGCATCGTGGAAACCATCAAATCGGAAAACGCTGAACCGTCCAACCGGAAAAATTTAGAAGGGATAAGTCTGATCTTTGAACTAAAAGACGGATTCGATAATAAAAACTCATCGTTGTCATTAATCGACAGCAGATTTAATTGTAATCCAGAAACGAACGAAATCGTGTTTGCTGATGAGGGTAAAGACAGCTTGAAGAAGAATCCGTTTAAGACTCTAATCGACAGCAAGAACGAGAAAAGGAGCAGCAAGGAAATTGATGTCGTCGAAAATGAAAACGTTAAAGAGTTGAGGAGTGAATTTGAACGTTGTTTGGAAGTCATCCAAGCTCAGGTAGACATAGCCGGGGCGAAATTGTACAGCATCGTTTTGGAGAAAACAGATGGAGACCTCTTCACCCGAAGAGCTAAATTAGTCTATAATTTTTCGAAAGAAGGAGATCCGTTACGTATTTCTTACGATGGAGATAAACCGCCGAAACCTGAACTTACTAAAAAATCAACAAAAACCCAAACACAAATAATTGATGATAAGAAGAAAAATATATCAGAGAAACATGTTCAGACAATCGATAAGAAAATGATAAAAGCGAGCACGCAGACTGAATGGCCAGAATGCGTCTGCGGTAAAATGAACCGTTCGCCAGAAGGTGATCACGAAGAAAAGAAACAAGAGAATGACAAAGTTATCTCGAATATTTTAGAACCGAAGGAACAACCCGTGATGAAGAAATCGAAAGAACTTTCGTTGAGCGACAAAGGGATTTTGTCTAAGAAGAGTAAAAAATTAGATAGAAGCATTAAAAGTGATTGTTTGGGGATAAATAAGCTCCCGCCAAGACACAGCGAACATAAAAAGCGAAGCGGAGACGTTACCGCCGTTAATTATATATTTCTGAAGCAGGAGCAACCGATGACCGAACATATTTTCAGGCATGAAGCGGAACCGACCAAAGCGTTGATGGATGGCGATGTTAACGGGAATCGGGAAGACGGGAAGGCTGGCGAGGAGCCGCCATGTTTGTGGTTGTGGAACGGGAAGAAAATCGATCCTGGGATTGATCTTAAGGTTCAGGTTGAAGAGTTAATGAAGGAAAAGTTGAAGGAATTTATTGAGGTTAATAAGAAGGATAGTGATGTGATTAATAAGGATTGTTTGTGCGGGAAGATTAATTGTGGTTGTCGGAATATGATTGGAGGGACTTCGAGCGATTTTAGCACTTCGCTTAGTAGCTCGGAGAGGAACCTTGAAGTCAGGAAAGTTGATGGGAAGTTTTGTTTTTCGAAAAGTATTAATTCGGAGAGTGCTGAAGAGCCGTTTGTGTTTACTGCTGAGAGTAAGAATTTTGATGAAGTAATTGAAGTGGAGAAGCAGGTATGTTTTTTTAGTAATTAAAATTTTGGGCTGGAGCTTGAAAAAATGAAGCAGAAGCAGGGGCTTATTTTATGATGTGATCAGTGAAACAGGTTCAAACTAGCCCATTGTGCGCCTCTCTTATAATGCGCCCTCCTGCGTTCTCGAGTTTTTCAACGATAAAAAAAATTCGTTCGCATTCTAAGAAGACGGGGCGCTTATGGATTAATCAGTAGTTCAAACGGTTTTCTTAGAGTGTAACCGAATTTTTTTTTTCATGAAAATGAAAACTGTAGTAAAGAATGCGCTTTGCTGTTCTGTAAATCCACAAAAAATGTGATGGGTTTTAACAATCGAATTTTCTGACATAATTTTTTTGTTCTCACAGCTACCAGAAAAAATCAGCTTTCACCGAGAAAAAACCATTTCGATCATTCAAAGTCAAAACATCAAAAAAGAATATCGAGAAGTAGGCACGCAGAACTCTCAACAAACAATCCTAACGAAATTAAATTTCCCACGATTAAGGACAAAGTCGAAAGGGAAAATCCACCGGTTAAAACACAAGAAACCGCGAAGCGTAAAATCCCACAAATCGGATCAAAAGAACGAACCCAAATCCCCGACATCGATAAAATCGATAGCCGTTGCGAAAAAAGTGAGCGAGACTAAAAAAGCGAAACTGGAAATCGATACGAAGATCAATGATTTTTCGAACGACGGGGATAGCAGTCAAACTTTCAGCAATCCGGTATCGGATTCCTTTTTAAGCAACACGAGTTCAACGGCAACTACGGATGCTACGAATGAAAAATTACCGGATGATAATCAGGATTTATTGGAGACTTTGTGCTCGAAAATGAAAATGGAGGAAAAGGAGCCGACTAAAGTGAAAAATTGTGAGGAAAAACCCAATCAGAAGCAATGGGACATAATCGAAAACGTTTTGAGCCGTGTTAACCAAAAAGAAAAAGAAAGTTTATGGGATGATATAAGAGATTTTGTGAAAACTAAAATTGGACGGGATATAAATGATGAAGGAGCCAAAGAAGTTTGCATTGAAATTGAACAAGACTTTCCGAAGCATAAGAAAGGTGAGTGCAACAGCACGGCAATGAGCAATGAGCAAGTGGGAGGGTGGTGCAGAAGACTCAATAAGGGTCACTATTTATATTTTGACCGAATGGGATAAAAAGGCAGCAGCCATCTACATCAAGCTAGTCAGATAGTTCACCTGGTAGCAAACATGGCCGACCCTATAAAGAATTCTTGTGGGCACCTAAACTCTCGCTGCCTTTTGACAAATGGTGCTGGTCTGATAAATGGGCAGATTCCGTTGGTGGTCGGAAAGGGCTCCAGCTATTCTTAACTCCCCTTTTCCCTCCCAAGCTAACAAACTTATAGGTTTTCAATTTTTTTTAGGAAAGGGCAATCATCAAGCGATAGTCGCGAAAGGAAATTACTCTCCGAATGAAGGCGACGTGGAAGTGGAAGTCGATTTAACATTAGGAGATTTGGAAAGGATTTTACGCCATAGACAGAAAAAATTAAAAAAACGTCAAACGTCCTCCGGCAGGTTTGATTCGAAACCATCGTCTACGTCACTCGAAGAAGTTCAAAGATATCAAACGTTTTTAAATAGTGTTAAAGCTTTAGGGGGGGAATATATCACTGAAAGCGAATTAAAAATATTGAAGGACAATAAGAATTAACTCAGAGAAAAAGAATAAATTAATTAAAAGATAAATGTACCGTTGTGTGGAAAATTAAAAGTGCTCCCGATCAATATGGGAGGGGAGGGATGAACGAACGCATATTGCATAGCTTGATTAAGCGCCCATGAATTTTTTAGCCATTTTTATTTTTATAGAAGGTTTAGCAGGCCGATATGGTTGATTAGCCCCGAGCCGGCAGTGTTAGCTAAGGCTCCGAGTTTGAAGGGTTCAGCGCCAGCGTTCCGAGCTGTCGTGAAAGATCTGGGGTCTTAAATGCTAATCGATTATATCGGGGCCTAAGCAGTATTATAATTATTGATCATATTGATCAAACTGTATTTGTATATATTTAATAAAAGAAATATTCATTGAAAAATTGAAGTAAAGACAAAAAAAAAAGATTTGGTCTGGCCAAAAGCTTTAAAAATGTTGAAATAGTTTTTAGATATTTCTAAAGATTTCAAATTTCTCGAGCTTCAAAATAAAATCTAAAAAAAATTATAAGGTTAAAAAAATTCAAAAAAAAAAAAACTTGAAAAAAAATTAATTTTATAAATTTCTGAGCTTGAAAAAAAATTCTAAAAAAATTCCTGAGTTTGAAAAAAATCTGGAAAAACTCAGGAGTATGAAAAAAAAAACCTTAAGAAGATCCTGAAAATCGAAAAAAAAATTAGATTCGATGAAAATGGTAAAAGAAAATGTTTGAATGCAAAAAATAAAATTTAAAAAAATCTAAAAAGCTCTCATTTTTTAGTTTTTCAGAATTTTATGTATTGCAAGATGCCTAACCTCGATTTAGCAAAGGATTTTAATGCCTCAGACCAAATTATTTTACCGTAGTTTAATTTAGTTGGCCATATTTCATGCCGCTCGTTTTCGAAAAAGTTAAAGCGCGCGAAATTTATTTTAATACTGATCATGCTCATTTTCTCTCATATCCACCTTATGATCCGTTTACACTCAACAATTAAACCTACTGGAGGCAACTCCTAGTTTCAATCTAGCAATTTTTCTGTGATAATAATACTTCTCTACTTATCTCCATAGCATAAAAATCTAATTACACAAACTAATCATCCCTATGGAAAATCCAAACTTGAGCACATCTCCCATTAAAAAAAACTATCCAATTGAGAGACACTCGACATAAGCAAAGACAAAAGCTCGAGGTAGGAGACAGACATATCATGAAAGAGGACGAAATATAAGAGGAAAATCAATGCTCATGGACCGACTCAGATGCGAATATCAGCGCGATTATTCTCTACATCGAACGAGATGTGACCGAGCGAACGTATCCGTTCATCAAGAATCGTTCTTCCAGTTCACCCGCGATTCTCTAACTCTACCTTCCGATCCGCCTTCGCATTTCAACTTAAAACCTCCAGAATAAATTTCATAAAAAGTTCATTCTCGAGTCTTATCGGCGCCTTGGTTCCATTTTTACTGGAACAATATCGAGAACATCTGTTTACGAAAGAGATGCACATAACAGGTGGAAAAGGACGGAAAATTGAAAATATTTCACGTTGAACAATGATAAAAGCACGAAAATAAGATATTTGTTTCCTCACGTTGAAGTGTCATTTTTTTTTTCAGTTTTTGTAATTTTTCAGTTGTGTAATAAGAAGGGAATTCTTTTTCTTTCCACCTATAATCAATTAATTTGACGTTTTTAATTAGGTAAGTTGTAAATAAATCTTTCTGAGCAAAAGGGAAATTCTTTAGCTGTCAAAAGACGTAAAGACATAACCTAATATTTATACGCCCTTTGGAAAAAATGCAAATTTGGCAAGACTGACTTTACCAGGAAATAGATGATCGTATTAAATTTTTTTATTGCAGAATGTTTAATTAAATTTTTAAAATAAAAATCATCATGTGGAAAAACGCGGAAGCAAATTCTTTGCCTGATGATAATTTGCAAGATCAAGCACTTCCTTTACCCATTCAAATATTCTTATGGCGTCAGATCAGGTTAGTGTCATTCAATCATTTCCAAATTAAATTAAATCGGTTTTTTAAATTCGTTAATTTTGTTCCAGCCCGTTTATTAGGCCGAAACTAGGAAAACTTCACGAAGCGTCGTGTATGGTACGTATAGGACAATCATTATTACTCTCACGGGTTTTTTTAAAAAAAGACTGATAGAATACTGCGATTACCAGACATAATAGCAGCATTCTATCACAGATTCTATTACAGATCATAAAAAATTTTAAGATCTAATTAAGGCTGGTTTATAACCGTTTAAATTGTTAAAAGAAGGCTTATGAGAAAAAAAATTTCAAAGGAAATCTGTAATAAATATATTGTAAGCCTACTTGCTTTTTATATATGCTTTCTTACGTGTGGCTTAATTGTTCGGATGCTTTTTTTGGGCAATTACTATTGCTGATTTTGCAGGATTACATGAAAGAGCTATTTTGCAATGTGTAAATTTTTTTCGAAAGAAATTAGGGATTTTTTGAACCTAGTTGCATTTTTACACAATTTTTGAAAGAATGAAGAAAGCACATACATGAAGACATTCAAAAAATAATGGTGCGCAGGAAGGTTTCAAATTAAAAGAAATGTGCGCAGTCGTTAAAAAGCAATTATAGAGTGGAATAAGAAATCCAAAAAATTTATTTTTATATCTTCGGTTTATACTAAAAACAGCGTCTTTATTTGATCACTAAGGGACGCCAATCAGATTTAAACCCATAAATCAAGAGCACCTCAAGGATCTATTCTAGGGCCGCTGCTTTTTCTTACCGATACTAAAAAAACTAAGGCTGCTGCCTAAAATTACTAATTTTTTTGATACCACCGGCAAATATTGAGCTATAAAGAGGCTACTTTACTAGACCAGGTTAAGTTCATAATGATTAAAGTGCATAATTTAAGCCTAGCAGCCTCAAAAATTGAATCCACTCTCCGATTCAATTTTTCCACCCCATTTCACTTTGATGCTGCCACCATCAGCCGCATTATAATTTAAGCAGTTACCTCTGCTATAACTGCAGAAAAAGCAGCATACGAAAATTTTAATCATATTTCGTATATCTGTAAGCACGAAAAGTTTATGTAGCTAACATTGCAATAATTACTTGTTTCAAAATTTTACTGTTTCTTGTTCCACTGTTTTAGATTTGACCGACTTAAGAATGATGAAAACTTAAGAAGGCCAAATCGGACTAATGTACAAACAAAAATGAATAATGTCATGTATTGTAAATACAAAAAGTAGATGTGAAATGTTTTTTCTTGCCTTCTCTATGCAATGGCTGTGATGTCACGTCCGTGCACAGTTTTGCCAGCAAGCACCAGGACATCATGTAAGTATATTTTCAGTGCTTTGATAAAAAATGTAAAGTTTTTAATACATAAAAAATAAGGATTAATTTAAAGCTAACAGGACGTAAACGCCTCATCAATTACCATAAAAAAAGGATTTAGGTGTCTCGCTTAGCTTTGAGGCAAAACTTCCTTGTTCTAATTTCACTATCGCATCTTTTAATCGCATCACAGCTTTTAATGTATAAAATATCAATGTTGAAACAAATTCTACTTTAGAATTATCATCACCCGAGATTTTAAAATTACAAGAAACTTTAACTAAAATATTTTTTTTTGAATTTAATTTCATGCTGCCTTATTTTAACAGGAATTAAAAGAAGCCTGCAAGGTATGTAACTCAAATACTTGAGCGTGCAAGGGTCGCTAGTACTCACATAGTTGATGACCATAGCGACCCTTAGTGCCGAAATTTGTGTTTGCCTTCTTTATTACTAGAAGTAGTTCTAAAAAATTCCGCGAGGTGGCGGAATTATTATTAACATTCCCTGGAGCCTAAGTTCATTCTCATTCTACAACTAAATGCCAGCTATCGGAATTTCCCAAAAGTAATGTAATTCGCTCACAAGTTTTCCATTCTTTAATCGTTTTTATTCCATTTTATTTTAGTCTTTTGAAAAAGTCTTGGTCCAAAATATTCAATATGGGCTATCGCCAAGCCTTACTCAAGCAATGGGTTCTGTTCCAAGATGGCGGTTGATTCAAGCCGCTTACCCACATGTCATGCACTGCACAGCAACACTTCTGCACAACAGGTAAGACCGGAAAAATACCGTAAAATCCCATAATTTAGAAATGTTATAATAAATTTTGTTTCTTTCTTTAGGAAAGACACCAGCATGCAAAATTTGGGAGCGACCGAAACCAAAATGCTATACACCTTGCATTGGATTCTTCTATTAGCTGCTGAAGAATGCGCTGATGCAGATCGTGAAAACGGCATATTTCAAACCTCGCCTTTTTACTACCTATTTTCAGTGCCAGCAATAACGGTAAAAACCATGTCTCCACCTAACCTAACCTTAACACTAATCTAATTAAAAATTTTATACTTCCAGCTGTTCATCTATTTATTCGCTCCAATACTCCACCACTTAAAAGAATCAGATTTCCAAAATTTTAGACTAGAAAATGGTTTAAAAATGTGGCAAGCTTTGTGGGATTACAGGCACCCCGACACGTTATGCTTCACGGCTCATGTCAAGCCTAAACCTAGGATGCTTTGGAATCGATTTATAAAAGGCAGCCATTTACAATTCGGGGATGTATTTATGGGGAGTAAGTTTAAAAAAAAAAAAGGATTTTTAAAATAGACATACCTGCTGAATGTATCGTTCTTTTTTAGGACAACAAAGCACGGAAGAAGGATTCGTAACTGCTGAGAGTCCGTTGAGCCAAAGTGCAAGCGCCTCTTTTTGTTCAGAACAATTTCCAGGCATCCCGGCGCAGATTAGTGTTAGAGTTGAACCTACAAAACAAACAGACGAAGACGTAAGTTATTTATTTTCTTTAGCTTTATTCAAAGGATTGAAAATTTCTTCTGCCTTAGGGTAACTGGGTATCGTCGCCAAAAGATACCGTTTTCCCAGAAACAATACCAGAAGAAAGTTCAAGTACAGAAGAAGAGCATGTGGTTAGTAGCGAACATTTATTCATTTTTTTAAAAAAACAATGAATTTTATTAATTATGGCATTTGTTGCAGGTGATTTTTAGGCTACCCTCTTTGACGGAATCTGATGGGGTGGAAAAACCAGGATCATTATACACGGTAATATCATTTAATCGCCTTCTCAATTTTTAGCTAATGACCATGATTTTTAATAATTTTTTTGAAACAGGCTGATGCTAGCATTTTCCACATGCCAATTAATCGGGCGGTTTCAAGCAGACCTACACTTACCATAGAACAAGTTACAGCTGTTTCTGGTTCTGACACACGTCAAGTTCGCGTGCGGCCACCTCCAATTCAAAAAATGGGGTAAAACCACACAAAGCTCTCACCCTGGCTTCTTAGAAAT
Source organism: Liposcelis brunnea (assembly GCA_023512825.1). Taxonomy (NCBI): domain Eukaryota; kingdom Metazoa; phylum Arthropoda; class Insecta; order Psocodea; family Liposcelididae; genus Liposcelis; species Liposcelis brunnea. The sequence goes on from CM042066.1 coordinate 12,129,539, forward strand.
GTATAAGCTAACGCTTCAATTCTGTTTTAGTTCTTCTACGGATAAAGACTCGGTGTCGAGCAAAGGTAGACAGGGCAGTATGCATAAGTTGCAGAACGTTTCCATGCATTCTTCAGACGTCTGCGCAGCTACTTTCTTAGACGTTTCTGTACTACGATGCCTCTTTATGTCTCAATGGCCTGAAGAGGGAGTGTACTGGGCTTTACAGTTTTACTACCACAGGTAAGTTTCTAAAATAATTTGGTAAAAAATTGTTTTGTTTTTTTAATCTCGACTTTTTTGTAGACTGCGAGAAATGTCTGAAGAAACAGGAACGCAACAACAACCAAGAAGGAGAAGCAACTCTCTCCCTATCCCCAAAATTGAAGTATCTCTTTATCAAAGCCCAGAAATGAAGAAAAAGGAGAATAAAGATTTTATCGAAGTGCCCGAAGTGAAAGATGTGTCTCGATTAACAGGTAAGGCAACATTACGGAGCTATTGCCACTAAAGTCAATGACGGTCGCTAACTGTAACAAGTGAGACCACTATCGCTACTCTCGGTTGAGTGTCGCATTACTCATCCTCTCCATTCTAAATTGATTGATAACTTTACTTTTACTTCTGCAGAGTCTCCGTATCTCGGTAGAAAAAACTCAGAAGAATCTGTTTCTCATATTAGAAGAGGAAGCGACAAGTCAGTATCAAAGAGAAGAATGAAAATAACGGACTTGAGAACTTTTGTTGAAACAAAATTGCTCTCAAAGTCTGAAAGAACTTTAGAAAAAATCGGTACAGATGATCATAAACCGTTTTTCTTGCAACAAGTAAGGGAAAACTATCGGTCCTTAAATGAATCCCTGAAGCATCCACAAAACTAAAATCATTTATTTTCGTAGGAATATCATCATAGCCTCGATACGGGTGAAGATCATTTATCTAGACCGGCTTCGGCCCTCGGAAAAATTTTCGAGAATCGAGCCGGTGAATTTAAACCGTTAGGTTGGGGGAATTTAGTGAAAGGCAAGAGCATGCCAAGCTTAAGGTAAGCCCTGATTTACTATCAAACAAAGCTTAAAAAAAACTTTCTGCTTTTTGCCACTTCGAAGAAAAATGAAATATTTTCTAGGTATAAAAATAATCCTTAAACAATTCTCTCTTTTTTTTTAAAATTTCGACTTAATTAGACGAAACCAGTTAAGTATTTGATCGAATATGAAAGCCCTTAAGCATAACACTGTCTTCTGGTCACCTCATGTGAATAAAGCTAAAGAAACCAGTGTATAAATCCGAATGAGTGTTTTTATATACGTTAATGCACAGATCTAAAAATTAAAATGGAAATGATTATTAAATAAATCAATGCTCCAAGCCTTTTTTCGGGAAAAGGTTTTACAAAACCAGCCTGACTTTGTTCTTACACCTGACAAAAAATTGGAAGTTTGCTCTGAACACACTGTATACATGTACAAAAATGTCAATAGCTAAAATCTTTTCACGACTTCCTTGCTGATATGTGTTTGTCTTTCTCTTTCTATTGTTGTTCTGTCTCTCTCCTTTTCCGCTCGCTCTGACAGCTGTTTAACCGACGATGGTTCTACGAAAGGGTAAGTTAATCGATAAAAAAAGGTATTGATAAAAAAAAATCGATCCATCATAACCGGGCAAATCATTAATAATTTCTTCTCATTTTTCAAAATCTCACTCGGCTAAATTCGCACACGAAACACATTTTTACGTTTGAATAACCGAATTTCCCTTGTTGATGTTAGATATATCGGAGATCATGAAAAGCACATCAAAACAGGAAGGCTGCTAGGGGCACATTCTCATACGATTACAAATCCTATTATCACGGTTACTGAACATACGCCAACGCCCTCACCGGATTTCCTAAAGCGTCAAGTAAGTAGAAGAGTATTGATTAAGCAATTTACAAGAAAAAACGGTTTGTTATGGCGCAATTTTTTTTTTAAGATTTCTATTGATAGTCAGCTGGATGAGATTAGCTTGCAAGGAAAACAATTGTTTTCGCAAGAACGAAAGCCAAGTCTTACAAGATCGCAAACGGATTCAAACATAACGTATGCTTGTGAAGAATTACCAGAAGCACCAGGATCGTCATCATACGTAACTAAAGATGGGGATATTGATATTCAAGTTGTCCTAAAGGTAATTCGAAAATTCCAAAAATAAATATTATACCCAAACAGTATAAGGTCTCTAAAACAGTCAGTAGCGCAACGATTAGCAGTTCTGGTACACCTGCACTAGAATGCACTAGGTGCGACTACACTCACTAGAATGCACTTGGTGTCACTGCACAAGAATGCACTGGGTGTAACTGCACTTACTAGAATGCACTGGGTGCGACTGCACTAGAATGCTCTAGGTGCACCTGCACTAGAATGCTCTAGGTGCACCTGCACTAGAATGCTCTAGGTGCACCTGCACTAGAATGCTCTAGGTGCACCTGCACTAGAATGCTCTAGGTGCAGCTACACTGAATGTTTTCCGAGGTGCTCAAGAAGCGCTGTGCAGTTTGTTTCCCTTTTCTGTAGGCGATTTTGTTAACAAACGTTCATGGTCACGATTATCACCCTGTCGGATTAGAATACTATTATCTGCATATTTTTACAACGTTTGAAAATTCTTTCCGTCCAATGATCTTTCTATTGAGAAAGTTATGCCTTTTTATTGTTCAAACTCTTTCTACCTGACTTTATCTAAGAGGCCTTTCACGATTTTTTTTTCAACAGTTTTGTATTTGTCTAATCACCCATTTATTTCACTGCAGGCTGTGCACTCAGCTGCACTTCGCGACAACGTCTGCTGTACATTACGAGTCTGCGAAGTGATCCTAAACCTCCTCGAACTGCTAATGGACATGGGCGTCTTAAAACAATCCTCAGGACGTAGCAGTTCCAGCAATTTAGGCAGCAAAAATTTAGGAAAAGAAGATAAAGATTCCTGCCACAGCTCGGAACAAGAAGACATTCGTGAGGGCTACTCAACCGCGAAAAGCCTTCACGAAAAACATTACACCGCACACAACTTAGTTCTGAACTCAGTGCTAAGGCAAGTTCTCCATTTGATCGAATTTTTCAAAATCATGAAATCTTTAAAATATTTAATTACAGAGTATACAAGCACTTAGGCTGCCCACATGGTTGCGGAGACGGCCAAAGAGGCCCGCCAGCCGATTTCCTAAGATCACAAGGACAAACAATCCTATCCAAACTTCACCGAGCCAGTCCTAAACAATTTTCCAAATTTTTAAGAAATTTTGTAAAAAATCAGAGCTTGGCAGACATCTTAGAGTTTTTTCACGCTTACGTTGGTTTTTGTGTGGATCCAAGCTCACTTTTATCCCCATTAAGTAAGTATTTCGCAAGCGTATCAATTTTTTAGCTATTTCATTTATTCTTATCATTCTTTCGCCAGTTACTTCAGCAAATTTTCTCAAAAAAAAAAAAAAAAAAAAAAAAAAAAAAAAACGGTAGCGGGCGATGGAAAATAAAAATCACTTTAAAAATTTAATGTCACTCCGAATGTTTTTTTTTTTAATTTTTGGAATGATTTTCATGTAACTAAATTTTATACCGGAAGTCTACTTCATTCCATCACCCGAAATCATCATCGCCTATGATTGTGATGTTTACCTGTTTGCTCATTTAATTGTTTAACTGTGTAACTGTTTCATTTTTCATTAATGTAACGATTAAAAAAAAATTTATTTGTGGAATCATTCATTCATACAGTGAGTGAAAATTTTTCATTAAAGAAAAAGTAGACTTCGTAATTTAGGCGTCGGATTTTTCGAAAATTAAATTAAGAATCTATACAGAACGGGCCTGATTTTTTCAGGAATGAACCAACTATGGTTGTTAGCGAGGAAAGCTGGTCAAATATATGGTAGGACTTTTTTTTTTACTAAATTGGCATCGTATTTATATTTTATTTTTAAAAGTTTTTTATAAATTGTCACGTAAATTAAAATTGTAATACTTGATCACGTTTTGCACTAAACAAAAAAAAAAGTATAATAGTTTTGCTCTAATGGTAATATTCTCTCATTAATAATTTACGCTAATAAAGCAGCGGCGTCGGATTTAAGGTCTCCGTAGGCGCTTCCAAATTCGAAGCCCAAAATTCTGAGGGCTCTCTACAACAAGAACTCAGTTTCAGGTCAAAACTAAAAAAATTTTTGGAGCTGCACTTGCGCAGATTTAAAATCCCGATGTTGCTGCTGTGAAAAATCGGGAGAGAATATTCATGGGGCAATTTTCATGAATGAATATCTATAAAAGTATTCTCTTGCAGCTTGTAATCTTCGTATCCTGTCTATCTAACCTACATCTTCATTCTTCACCTGTTTTCACTTTCATCTTTATTTTTGAAAAAAAAAATGTATAAGCGATTTTTCCGCATGTAGTGCTTTTAATGATTTAATATCAGTGTGATAATTTATATTGTATACTTTATAATGGTAAAAAGTATATATTTTTACGTTTTCCTCACAGCTTTCATGCATGAAACATCTGTCGAATTTACTTCATTTATTTCATTACTAACCATAAACCGCACTCATGAGGAATTATGAAAAAATAAATGGTAATTTTTTTTCAATCAGCAAAGAAATTTAAACCGATTGAGTGATTAAAAAATTATGTAATAAGCAATGCTATTAACCAATCAGCGTTTTCAAAAAGTGCGGTGTGACTTTGTACTTTTCTATTTCTTTAACTTTCTTTATTATGTAATTAAGCCGCATGTAAATTTTGTTATTAATAGCAAGTGGTGGACTGGCCAAATGAGCAGAACCCTAAATTTTTCCCTGATGAGCCACTACAACAGAAAGGATAAAAACTCGAGCGTATGCGAGCAAGACAAGCTTTCGCTAAATTTTGAAAACACAAAATTTTTCCTCATCAAATTTTTTTGTGAAAAAAATTTTCATAATTTTCTTGAAGTTTTACATTTTTTCTTGTCGAGCAATTTTTTTTCAAAATTTCTTGTCGAGCAATTTTTTTTCAAAATTTCTTGTCGAGCAATTTTTTTTCAAAATTTCTTGTCGAGCAATTTTTTTTCAAAATTTCTTGTCGAGCAATTTTTTTTCAAAATTTCTTGTCGAGCAATTTTTTTTTTCAAAATTTTTTGTCGAGCAATTTTTTTTGAAATGTCTAGTTGAGCAATTTCTATTATTGAAAGTTCTTGTCGAGCAATTTTTTTCAAAATTTCTTATCGAGCAATTTCTATTATTGAAAGTTCTTGTCGAGCAATTTTTTTTGAAATTTTATAAAAAATGACTTTAAGCAAAAGCTCAACTTTGGTCATTTCTGGATCATACTGACTGAATTAAATACTGAGTCTATTCAATATAAGGGGACTCTTTACATAAGCTCGGACTCGTGCCAAATTTGGTAATCTCGGCTCTATCTTAAAATCAACTTAAGAGTTTCTGAAAGCTTAGTTGAAATTCCACTTAAGCCCTAAACAGGTCACATCTCAGGCAGACTCTTAAACCATTGACCCAATGAAATGCAACCTGTTAAATCTAGCATAAACTCAAGCTTTTGGTCAACTTTGTAAATCGGGAGGGCTTAACCCACCATCCTCAATGCTCTGATAAATTTTGAGAGTTCAAAATCCCTTTGCAGAAGCTAATCCGCCACTGTTACTAACTTGTACATTAGAACTATGTAAATTGTAAAAAAAACATCTCGTTAGTACCTCTTTTAGTTCAATGGTAAATTAAAGAACATTTAGTATTTGATAAAAAGCATAAGATGTACTTAAATTACTGAAAAAAAAAGATTATTGTAACCGTGCCGCTTTTTAGATTAAAATTCATCGGCCGCTTTTGTAGTTTAATCGGCATGAACCCTTTACATTTAACTAAAAAGCCGTATCACATTTTGTTGCTTCATTATCAACTATGTCATAATTTTTACCCGAGCAACAGCCGAATTATCCTCTTGTCAAAAATTATAATATTTACAGATCAAAAAAGAAGTTCAAGCAAAAGCCCGGAAATGGTTTCTTCTCATCAGGGAGGCTATTCGACTAATTTTGGAGCGGGGCTAAAAGGAGGAGGTTCAAGAGGAGTAGAAGGACAAATCATGACGGCTATTTTTAAAACATTAGTCTCTCGGCTAGTGAAATCTTTAAAAGAGCTAAAAACTCAGGAAAATGTTGTAAGTTATTCATTTTTCCAGAGATTAGAGAGTTAGTGGCTCAACCTAACCTTAATTGGTCACAGCTTTTGCCTGGCCAATCAGACCTCCAAAATATTTTCTTAACAAAAATTAAGCGATTAATTTTATTGTAGCCGTTATACTATGACGTCAGGCAGTTAATGACTTATATTAAAGAAGCACATGGTGGAGTCTTCCGGCGTGTGGCGCTTAGCGGATTAATCGATTCAGCGAACAGAGCCAGCAAAAAACAGGAAAATGTGCAAACTACTAGAGTCATACGACATGTCAGTCATTCTGAAACTGAGGATCAGTCTGATGTGCCTGGAGTTTCGTATTATTTAGACGAAAAAGGGCAAAAGAAGTTGCACATCACAAAAAAGAAGAGCACTTCTTCCACCGGCGCGGTAATTCGATATAAAAAGCTATTGAGACTCTTCAGAGATCAAATCATAGAGATTTTTTGTCATTTGCAGGGCACTTTAGAAACGGAAGGTTCAGAAGACGGAGGGAAAAGCCAAAGCCCAATAGGAAATATAAAAAAGAGGCATCAACCGACATTAACTCCAAGGCAAAGTGAAAAAAATTTAGGAGTTTCTGAATTGAATAGAAACATGAAAGGGGAAAAGGGGTCTAAATTAATTCCCAAATTTGGAGGGATAGGTAAGTCCGCATGTAAGTGGTTCCATCAGGTTGTCAGAGGGGCATTTTATTGGATGTTCTGAAATAAATGTACGTCTTGAGGTATCTTGAAAATATTGGTAAACGATTTTGAAATGTTTCAGTGAATTGGTTCAAGAAAGAACACGGAAGATCTGATTCTACGGATAGTCATGATGATAATGATGGGGCTCAATCCGAGAGCGGAACGTTCCAGAGGCAGCAGTCTCTTCATCATCAATATGCGCTTGGGAAAAGTGCGTCGAAAGGAAGTTCAGGGTAATTAAGATCTGATTAATGAATGATGAAATAAAGACGGAAGAGTAATCGGGTGATTTGATTTTAGGGATTTAAAACAAGCGTTGCAGAAAACGAAAAAAAGAGTAGAAGATCAAATTAAAAAGAATTTCGGTTTTCGGAAAGGAAAGAAAAAAGATGGTAGTTTGGAAGAATTTTCAGGAACATGTAAGTAGCAAACATTTACAGAGACTTATTTAACGAAGCCAAATGGAAGACTCTACCATTAGCATTGATGCAATTGGTCGGTATGGTGTCAACTGTAAACAGGGGGGATTTAATGCCAGGTGGGGTAACATTGGACCGTCGTTTTTTTACCTATTTTACTTCTGGGCCTTTAAGGCTCTAAATAGAAACATGGCACAAAGTCTCCTCTGAAGTAGTTTGTTAACGCCAGCAGTATAATAAGATTGCTGAACACATTGTCGCTCCAGCAGAATAAAAATGACCCTGCTGCTCCTTCTACTCCTCCTTCAGCTTTACCAACTAACTGAACTTTTACATCCTTACCAAATTTCTTCTCCTGCACTATGTCTACACCTTCTCCATTATAAAATTCTACTCGCCAGCAGCCTTTAGCAGCTTCAACGATTTCACATCATTCTTACAACTAATCAACCATCTCGTTACGTTTCTAGATATGAGCCGAAGAAGTTCTGTCGATTACGGCGACGCTTCTCGTGAATCAGACTACGTTATCTTTAGGCAAAGAAAATTAGTCCAACTACTACCAGTTCTAAATGGTATGATGCGATTTTCCTTCCTTCTGGAAACTTGCCACCCTGGTTCTGTACCTGATCATCATTTACTGGCTGCCATACTCGATCTGGTAAGACATTAACATTCTAATTCACCCAGTCTATTCTTCACATTCCAACTTTCGAATTTCAGCCTCATGCTCCTGTCGTATCAAGAGCAGCATTACTTCTAGAATGTGCTTATTTCGTGCATAACTGCAATAAAGGACAATGGCCAACGTGGATGAAACTGAATTTTCCAATGTTTAGGCCATCCATGCCAAGCCAGGCTAGAGGTGCTCCCTCCGGCATGAGGCGGACACATATTTTGCAGAGATCATCTGGGAAATTGTTCTACCAGTGGGCAGAGGTACGGAAATAATGAATCATACATGATCTACCGCTTTCAGACATTACAAAATAATAAAATTGTTTTCAGGCCATTGGAACTCGATTGGAAGAAATGTTGCAAAAGGATAAACAACAAATCCCGGATATCGTTTCAATGGTAACAGAAGAAAATCGGCAAAAAGAGCTTTTTATTGAAGATGAAGAAGAAGATTTCCTAGATGAAGGTAAATTAGAAATACGTTAATGGTACTAAGGATGATATAATGTTGCTTTATTATTTTCAGCGAGTGTTAATTTCTGCGGTAACGAATGCCCAATCGCCTTACGCATGATTGCTTGCATATTACTACTTGAAATCACGGCCTTTTTACGAGAAACGTACCAATCCCTTCCAAAGTCTTCCAGAGCATCGGCCAAAGAAAGACCACCACCTTGGGAAAGAATGTATAGCAAAGAAGCGAACAGACGTTGGAGTATGGCTTTGTCTAGCATGGGACATTCTCAGGCTTCTGCTCAGAGTTTGCAGAGTATAGCAGGTGAAAGGGAAACGGCAGGAGGTCAAACCGAACGGAAAATTAGTTTTGTGCTACATGAACCGGATAACGAATCCGAGGGTAGCAGTAATACAACTGTAACAATGCAGGTGACTACATAAAATCAGTTCAGAGACCTGCGCTGAAGATCCAAATTTGCCCATCAGGGCCCTAAATATCTAAATGATTGTTTGTTTTTAAAGGGTGAAGACGGTCAGCAAGCTGATGAAAAAGAGAAAGATAAAAAAAGTAAAGGTAGAGGGCCTAGCACAACTACGCAGCAACCTCAATCTCGACCATTTTTGTTAAGAAGAGGAACTGCGACTAACGCGACTGGATCTTTTAAGAGAAGAAGCTTGAAATTGAGAAGAGGCACAAAGGAAGGAATAAAAGAGATCGACTGCGACTGTAAGTATTATTATTATCATCATCTTTAGTTGCTCACCCACATCTTCAGCACCAAAACCATCGTAGCTTGGCCAAGTATCCGAAAGATGGGGCGGAAACACTTACTAAATCTTAAATATTTTATCTATTTTTAGTTAAAAGAACCGATTCCATTCAATCGAAACGAAAAGTAAGTTCACTAAGCGATAGAAGCGATACATCCGAGCCAGGAGCAGGCGGTGAAGTCAGCGGGGAAGAATCACCTGGAATCCTAAGCGATGACCAACCACCTGAATCCCCCAGTGATAGCAACGAACAAGACGACACGTCTAAAAACATGCCGTGGATGAAAGTCGTTGTGCAAATAGCTCATTCGTTTAATTTCTATTGCTCTCATCAATCTTTCTGCCATCCGTTCTGCTATCGACGACATATGAGAGCTTGCGAAAGACTAATGAAAGCAGTGAGGAAAGTTTACGGTGAGGAAAGCGGTTTGCTTACAGCCGTCGATCCTGAAGGAAGTGACAAACAACAAGATAATAAAAAAGAAAAGGGAAGAGGGAGAAAAGTGTCGGATCAGACTAGTAGTCAAGCATCTCCGATTAGGAGAAAAGATAGTTTTGGAAGGAGGGATAGAATTGAACGAACGGATGGAAAACATAGAGATTCAGATCAAGATGTTGAAAAAAATAAAATAACAGCTGGGGCGAAGAGATTAATAACGGGATCAAGCGAAAAAGCAAAAGAAACTTTACCGATTTTAAAATATTTAAAAACGCAGGTTAGGAATGTGTTCCATGCGCCATTGTCGGTTTTGGTAAAAGGAGCTGTAGTGCTGACGGAGGATTTATTCATCGATATTATACCAGTAGCCTGGGAATTGCTACTGGAGTCTGACCAGGAAGTAGCTGCATCTGCTGCTAGTTTATTTATACTGTGTTCAGTAAGAGCTCCAAATCACGCTTCGGATCTTATGCACCATGCACTTGGCCACCAAGATGTATCGATTAGAATAAATGCAATATTGAGGTTCCAAGTTTTGTGGAAGCTGAGATATCAAGTTTGGCCACGCATGGAAGAAGGTGCTCATGTAACGTTTAAAGTGCCACCGCCTGGAATTGAATTCACACTGCCAAGCCCGAAAATAGGGATTGAAAGTTTACCGGTTGTGGATCCTCCGTGGGTCCCGCAAGTTCAGACAAAAGTGGAGGAAGTGACTATTAGTCAAGAAAGTCATGTAAGTATAAAGAAACCATTACTAAGAACACTCTAGACACCTGAAGATTAGCCCGACAGTAGTCTGCTCTGGCTGAAATTTTCAAGCCCAAGCAAAGCCCAATTCAAAAGACTTTAAATATAATGTCGGGCCACCTCGAGTTCAGCCTAATCCTGCCTGAGCACACTATTTTTAGCTGATGATTTGCTGGCACTACCTAATTTTCAGAAACGCCCTATTCTACGCCAGCATTGGTTAAAGCGATGCTTGCCTCAAGTCTTAAAGTCTTCATTTTGTGTTTTAGAGATCGCTGGTAACGGCCACGAAAACCAGAAAGAAGCAACAAACCGAACTTATAACGATGGCGCTACAAGCCCAAGAAGACAAGAAAAGAGTCGAAAGAGAGAACTTTTTAATAACGACGATACCTATAACAGTCCAAGCTGCTTACCAACCTAGTCTATACCATGCAGTGGGCGATGATCATGATGAAGGGGATGAAGAGCAAATCGATTTAAATCAAGGGCGAAATACTGCACATCACACTAATGCTGTTCATTCGTTGTTTCCATCGTGCTTATGTTCAGCAGTGATTCCTATTATTAATTTATTGGATGATGCTGCTGTCTCGCCTGATGGGAACGCTGTGTATGAAGTTGCCTACACGGTAAGTAGTCATTTAAATTTCCATCGCAGTTGGCTGGTGAAAAAGTCATCCTAATATTTTATACTTGCAGGTTATGTGGAATTGTTTAGTTGAAGATTCAGCTCTGTTCCTCAGATACATTTTGGAACGGATAACCCGTGAAAAACAAGACCAAATGTTTAAAATTTTAAGACATCTAATACGTTTCGTTCCTAAACTTCCACAGCAGGCAGCGTTTGCTCTTTATAACTACATTATAGGTTATGTCATGTTTTATGTAAGAAGTTCTCACGAAGAAGGGCAGCAGTATATAGGAATAGCACTTTCTATTTTGTGGATGGTAAGTTTTCTGGCGAATACTTCTAATTCCAGACAACTTATACATCTTCTAGTTTCTAAATTAGGATCTTTATGTCTTTTTAGGTTGTTCACAGCGTTCACGGTATAATGTTCAAAGATCTTAAACAAATTCTGAGGAAGGAACAGTGCGACGCTTCCATTTTGCTGACGGCAAATGTGCCATCCGCGAAGAAGATCATCGTGCATGGCCCTCAAGGTTAGATAACTCTTGGCTGACATCAACTCCCACTCCAGTTATTAATCTATAATTGTTGCTTTGTTGCAGAACAAGATGCGGGTGGCATTCCATCGCAGTTTCCAGTACAAGAAGACACGCAATTTTGTCAAATCCTAAGGGAATCTCTAGATTTTTTTGGCGTCGAAGAATCAAAACAACGAGAATACTTTTTAGTAGACCACAAGACAAGTAAGTTTAAAAAACTGTGAGTAACTTTATGAATGTCTCAATGCATGATCTTTATATTTATTTTCTGGAACTTTTAGGGCAAATTCATAACCCATCGTCTTATGTAAGAGACTTTTACTTCTTCAAAAGATCACAGTATCCTCAATTAGAGCTTGTCCACATGAAACCAGAAGATGCTTTTAATGGGCTTCAAAGGCAAGAGTTAATCTGTAAATTTGTGGAAATCGGAAAAGTATTATTAACATGGGCTATACTAAAGAATGTGGACATGGTGAGCTATTATAAAATGCCAAAATCAGGCGCCAAATTCTACCTCTTATTGTCACAGCAGCGACTTGAGCGGTAGAATTTTGCATCTGCTTCCCTTACAAACCATTCAGTCCTTTAATTTGTGAATTTTCTGCTATAGGTCGTGCAAAGAGTTGTCTTCTTACATGAAGAACTAATGAAACTACCATCGTTTCCAAGAAAAGCCCTAGAAGCCGACTTAGATCTCTACAAAGGCGGCGAACTAGGCAAAGTAAGAATCATACCTATTTTCTAAATTTTCCTTCGTCTAACGCTATTTCTATTCCAGGAACTTCTTGGCTTGGACGTTTTACACAAATTCATGTGGGTCCGCTTGATCGCTCGAATGTTCGAAGCCATGGCAGGAAATTTCGCCTACTCTGGTGATATCCACCTTCTCCTAAACGTCTTAAACGGAGCTCTAATCCTCCACAGCGAAGATTCGTGCATATTACGATACATCATGGCGACTTACATCAACGCAGCCCATAATTTCAAAAATATTTTCTCAACCAACGGGTATTTACTAATAATGCCCACGCTCCTTCAAATTTATTCCAACCATCAAACGAATAAACTCGTTACGAGAACGGTCGAATATTGCGTTAAACAATTTTACCTGATGAATAGGAAACCTTTCATTCTTCAAATGTTTGGAAGTTTATCAGCGATTTTGGATACGGACGAAGAAGGACAATATGGCGATGCGCATAAAGTTCAAGCTAAGTGTTTGTTTCAACTTTTGCTGAGTTTGGAAACTCCATCGCCTGATCCTCTTAATATTGGGGAGTTGGTAAAAGAAGAGAAACCGTTGAAAGCGATTGATTTTTGTTATCATGATGAAAGTGAGATGGTGACTGTGCTGGATTGTATATCGTTATGTATTATGGTGATTGCGTATGCGTCTGATTCCGTCAGAGGACATCAAATGTTGGTAAGTCCTCAAAAGGATCAGAATATTTAAGTACTATAATTTTTTTTTAAAATTCCAATCTAAAATCTTGGCACCAATCGGGTCTGATGACAATATGGCCTCTAGGCTCTTGGCCTTAAGGGATGGTAGACATCTCCTTAGCCCCTTTTCCGCATCACTCAGCTCCTTGTCCCCATTTGAGTTTGAAAACAATTCAACAGAAAACTAAAAGTAAATCGTTTTTTTCCCCAGATAATATTAGAAGCGATACTGCCTTACTACCTTCAACAAATACAAAAGCCCAGCTACGAGAAAGACGGTAAAACAGAAAAGGAAATAATTCAGCAACTAGCTGTTGCTATTAGAACTTTAGTTCACAATTGTGAAGCATTGGCAAAGTAAGTACAGTACAATTAATTTTAAATCAGTTGGCTATGAATCATATTTTGAAAAATCGTTATTTCAGGAATTACAATGGTCCTCAAAGATCAAGCCCGGAACACAAAGGTTCAAGCCAAAGGAATTACAGCCGAGGTCCGTACAGCCCTGGATTTGAATTCGAAGATGATTCTCATTCAAGATATTTAAGCGATCATAGCCGAAGTAAAATGCATTATGAAAGAGGAGATATGGAAGATTCAGAAGTATTAAGAAATGAATTCCGAAGGCCTAGGGATATATTATTATCACTCGTGGCTGATTTTCATTCTAAATGTACAGCCAGATTAGCCGAGATTCATAAAAAAACTGGTTATGATGGCAAAAACGTTGAAATTTTAGACATCAAGTCTCATTTGGTATGTTTTATCAAGATAATATTTCACAAATTCTTCTGAGGCCACAATCATTTCTCATTTCCATTTCAGAGATTGGTAGATATAGCTCATAGCCTTCTTAAAGTAGCGCCTTATGATCCAGATACTATGGGATGTCGAGGTCTTCAGAGATACATTAACGATATACTTCCTTCCACTGAATGGTCTAACGACGCCATGCGGCCTGCTTTAATTACAATACTGCGCAGATTGGACAAGACGTTTAATAAAATTTATAAGAAAGCGTCAATCAGGGTAATTTTTCTTGCATTCATCGCTTTTATTTCAGTTTAACTTGAATCACAGAATACAAATATTTATTTCAGCGCCATACTGATTGGGACGCAGCCGCTGGTTTATTAAAAGGAATCTACGAAACACTCGCCAGATGTCCTTACATCGTCCATATGCAACACTTAAAAACCTTAATTAACACCTGCCAATCTCTGATATTAGGAGACGCCAGCAATTTTGATCTTTCGGGAGGCGAACCGCTCATGGTTCGAGTACTAATGGCCATGGTTCCACCTCCACATTTTTGTTCGACTGTTGTTCGCCTAATCGTTATGCAAATATTAGCAATGGGTGAAAATTATTCACTCGAACACGTGGTTGGGGGCTCAGTTTTCCCAAATAGGAAAAAAACCGAAAGCATGCTCATGAACTTAATCATTCCCTTATGCATGCGGGTTGGTAGCGGGCGAAAAGACGTGCCTAGAATGCGACAGCAAGACATAAGTTTCGCCTTAACTGTTGTTCTTCATGCAATGTGCCCGCCTGCAACGTTGACTGCTCAAAATATTAAATCATTATCGGAAATGAGATCCGGGAGTTTGGCTTTTGGCAGAGAAACAAAAAAACCTGTAAGGTTACCACAATCGACTTACCAAGTTTCTTTCTTAGGTACGAAATTTTTATATTTAAAATTTTTTAATCCGAAGACGTGATGATAATGATTTTTTTTAGCTCTAAAAATTATCATGGTGTGTTTTGAAAATGATTTAACTCACGACTGGCCGAGAATTGCGAAAACGGTGAAAGATGTGGGGAGAATACTGGAGCTAGAAACGGTTTTTTGGAAATTTATGGATTTTGTAGCATCGCAACGAACGCCACTCTTCGTTCTTTTGCTACCTTTCATAAATCAAAGGGTTAATACTCCTCCTTTAACTGATCAGCAACGGTCTATGCAATTTATTATTAGAGAAAAATTAAAAGGATATAGTTTGCCTGTAACTAAATGTAAATCAGCACTGCTAATGGACTTGGCTCATGAAATAAAAGAACTAAAAGAAGAACTTGAAAATGGGAAAACAGGTAAGAAATAAAAATACCCAAAAATCTCAATTTTCAACTGAATTATCATTTTTTTTTTTTAGATGATGCTAGAGGCGACCAACTCAATTCTCAATCAGGAGATATCTCAGGCGTTGGGCATGTTCGCCACCATCGCCCATCCTTAATCGGTGGTCTCTTCTCTGGTAATTAAAAATAATCCAAATCTATTAAAAAATTGCCATTTCGCACTAACAAATTCTTCCAAATTTCAGGTGCATCAGATCTTACATCAAAAACAAATCAATTAGCAAGTGAAATTCAAATGAAATTAGTTCGAAGTCAAAGGAACAGCGTATCAAGTGTAAATGAAAGGAGAGCATTAGAAGAAGCAGCTACGACAGCTGATGAAAGTTCAGCTACAACTGGTAAAGGGAGCACGTTGAAAGGTATACCTAAATTATTAGCCAACATTTTAATTATTTAAAAAAGCAAAGGATTCTATCACAAATGAATCATGTTATTTTATATGTGTTAGGTTTTTTCATGTTTCAAACAGCACTTGAGTTTATATTTTTCAAAATGTGTGTCGCACAAGTATTACAACCCACGTTCTAATCAATGTCATATTTTTCTTTTACTGTAATCATTGTTTCTTAGTGCTCTAGAGGATTTTTTTTGAGTTTTGTTCTCTTTATTTTAGCTGTTTAGAATGAAGCTAGCGCTCTTGTTGCTTAGTTCTATCGTTTCGTTGGGTAAATTGCCTAATTTTAATGGCAACAGTTAGAGTAACAAAATTCACATTTCAAAAAAGACAAAGGTCACTTTAAAAATGAAGTAAAGTAGAAGCAAAAGGTAATTTGTCTACTGCTAAGATTATAAATTTACAATAAATATCGAGGAAGATTGTCAAGAAAAATTGACACAATACGTCCATAACCTCAAACATAAAAATACTCAGTTCACAATCGAAGTACTGCTTTAACTGATATGATTACAACTCCTACTGATTTAAACATGTTCATGGTCAGTTTTACCAAGACACAGTGTGAGGCCACAAGGACAGATTTGTTTTTCCTAAAAAAAAACCTACCAAGCTAGATTAATTAGCTCAATTCAGTACAGATTGCCGGTTTCGTCAAATTTTAGCAGTGGACGCTTTCCTTTCGTTAATACACTTTATTTCAAAAGCTCCTGATGGGATCGATCGATATTCTAGCAGATTTCGTTAAAATGAAAATGATTTTCAAAAAATAACAGATGTACTTGTCATTCTACTTACCATAATGAAGTGCATCCGCATGCTGTTCTCCATCGAATCGTTTTCATTAAATCATTATATCGATAATTTTTCTGATTCAAATCGAAACTCTTAACCTTCCGTTACATATTTTTTCACCACTCATTACTAGATACTTTTTTCTAATGCTATAATTTTGATTTTAAAAATCCGAAACTACTGGACAGAAAATCTTACGCACGCACATTAACATTACTATCTCATAGGGCCCTGAAAAAGCAAAAGCACTGTTGCCAGATCTCGAAATTTAATTTTTTTTTATTGGAAATCCTTTGAATTTTTATTAACACTCATTAATTATAATAAGAAAACCGTTTTTTTTTCCGCTTATTTATGCAATTGCTTTATATTTGAATCACTATTTCAACGCAAAAAACAAGGAGGTATGTTCGTTTAAAAAAAGGCAAGATGGCGGACTAATAACCGCCATTTTTACATTGTAGTTTCTCATACGAAATTTTTATACGAAACAAAATGTTTATGCGATGCCACTGCTATGGGTTCAATTTGTTTGCGATGATCTGTCTATTTTCATGTTGATTAGACTGTTTATGACGTCGTTTGTTCGTTATGCAGGGAGCCATTAATGTTAAGCTAACGAGCCGGAATTTTGCTTCACTGAATACTAAAAAAAATCGAATAGGATCGGTTATTTAGTATTAAGTAGAAAGAAAATAGACGAATCAGCTTTGAATTTTTTAAAGAAATACTCAAAAATTAATATGCACGAACTCCCTGCATTTAAATATTCGCGTAATTTTGTCAATAACGGACTTATTGAAAGGCTTACTCACGATTATATTATTTTTGTCTGACGCTTTTTTTATAACGAGATAAGTCCGCGATTGTAACGAGTGTTGTAGATGGAGCTGCATGGTATAGTGGCATCCTTCACCTCCTGTTGTGTTGGGTGCATGATTGCTCTGGTTTCAACAGTTTCAGACATAAAGGACCACCATCGGCACAGCATCAAATTACGATTCGTCTCCAGTGTGGAAATGAAATCCGATTCAGGTAAACTGATGAGGAATTACATAAAAGAGTACTTAAAAATTAGTTCGCAGTGTTCTTGTTGCATATTAGAAGTGGTTAAAGAAAAATTGGATATTTTCAAATTCCTGTATGTGTTCTAGGTGAGACGTCCCTAACGCCACTAAGCCCTGGAAGCCCTGGAGAGGACAGCTCAGGAGAAGTAGGGAATAAGTATAAACCCAGATTGCAGAGATCCAAAGCACAAAGTAGGAAGACTTTTAGATTAAGAAAAAGCAGAAAAAGTAGAATTGAAAGAATTGAAGTAAGTTTTTGGTTGGATTAAAAGACACTGTAAATAATATATTATTGATATGCTGGTTTTGTTTCCTTAGACGTCAGGAGGAAAAGTCGAGAAGCAAAGTTATTCTACACCGGCAACTCCAACTCAAGTTACTCCGCAGAGTCAACAATTATTTTTAGAGCAGTTAAAAGAAGCAAAATTGAAAGCAGCTGAAGAAGCGAAAAAAGACGAAAAAGAAACGAAATCTCCAGACACGAGCATAAAACGTGCTGGAAGCACCCAAGGTAGTCTTGCATCTTCTGACAGGGGTAGCGTGTCATCAGACAAAGTACCTCAAACAAGTAGTGGAATTCAAGACAGAGAAAGAAAAAGATCAGACGATGGATGTCATTACGCGACTGAAAGAGCTGTTGTTAGCCAACCTGTTGTTTTACAGTCTCATTTGCCATATCAAATGGGATCTGGATATAGAAATAATAATTTGCTAAAAGCTGAATTATCACTAGATGAAGATACAACAAGTGCGGTATCAGTAACATCAAGTACTTCAGGTAAATCTAAAAACAAAAACAAGAAATCCAGTTGAAATCTTGTTACAATTTCTTGATTTCTCACAGGTTATCGAGAATCGTGTAGTTTAATTACAATGACAATGGAAAGTCCAACATTAATGAGACCATCTTCAATCCCAGCTACAACATCACCAGACTCTTCTCTTACTAGCAACGGTGGAGATGAAACAGCCGTTTTAGCAAGAAGTAGCTCATCACAACATTCGCTGATGATGTTGTTTGAAACTCAGGATGAAGATACGTTAATTTAAATGTAATTAAGCACTATTACGCTGTTTCGTTTTAGATTTTATTTTATTTTTATTAACACGCCTGAATTGTTTCATGTTACACGCAGGCTGTATTTTTATTCGAAAAAATTATTTTGCAAGTTCGTCCCGGATATTTTTTTTAGCAGGCTTGTTACAATGTTAATTGAAACCGATTACTGTGCCAAAATAAAAAATGATTTGGTTCTTGCTGTTGAATCCTGCTGGTCGGTTCGTTTTATTAGAAAGATTAGATTTGTTATGTGTGATATCGTTTTCATTTATAATAGACGATTTTACTGAATTGATTTAAAATGTTTTTTTTAATTCGTTTTTTTCCTCTTACAAAAAAAAGTGCCGTCTGCCTATTAAACAGTGCGATAAAACTACTATATATGACTAATGACAATCAGCCCCATCGCCAAATTTTTTAATGTGATTATGCTGGCCACGCGACTGATGCCAATTATTTAAAAAAATTATTTACACGATGAAATGAATGAACCATTTACAAAACATTTTGCTTCAAACAAAATTCCTTTCGTTTCGTTAATTGTGCTTGAAGCAAAAAATTTTAAAATCGTAAGTCCACTGCGGGCATAAAAATTTACTTTGACTTTTCGATTAGGAAAAATAAAAAATTATTTCTAGCAAGCTATATAAAAAAAGATACTAAATGGCATGTTACTCCTTGTAAATTTAAGATCGATCGAATGACAATCTAACCTAGCTATTCGAATAATCTTTGTCAAACGATTTTTTCGTATCAACTTTTGAAAATTCTTTTAGATCTTCAAGATGCTTTTAGAGCTTTTATAATGACCCAAGTACTTTTTTTTCAAATTGCCTTTAAAACTTTCTGCTTATTTTTATAAGCCATTTAAAATTTATCACATCAAAAACCTAAACTCGATTCTACGCAACCAAATATTCGATTTATACTAAATCACAGACAAATTTAAAATTTTAATTTTTTTAAAAAAACTATTCAAGATTTTTTCTTCGGAATATTAACATCTGGAAAATCTTCCGGTAACGGAACATTACTTGTAATACCTAAAAGTTCTAAATCTCTTTGCTTTAGACAACCTTTTGGGAAATAACCTAATAAATTAGGCGCATGCTCTTTCAATATCCTAATCCTTTCTTCTTCGATCATTTGAGCTTTCCTTTCTTGTTCTTGTTCTTCCATTTGGTGAATGAATAGCGATAATTTTTTATTTTCTTCTTTTTTCTGTATAGTTTGAATAATTGCTTGCTCGTTGTATCTCCTATCGTTGATTCTTAGCATTCTTTTTTGCATTTCTCTTTCTTTTTCTTTTTTCTCCTCTTCTTCCAGATTTGCTTTTAACTGTTGAACGAACATGACATCCAGTTCTCTTTGCTCTTTTCTTTTTTGATTACGATCTGCCAAAACTTTTTGAAAAGTAGCACGCGCCTCGTAACTTCTTTTTAATTGGTCTTCGAACTCCCTTTGAGCTTTTTCATTTTCCCTTTCTTCGAGTTCATTTGCTATTAAGGTGTTGATGATTTCCTCCTTTTCTTCTTTCATTTGCTGAAATTTCAAATCACATTTAAGGTAGAAATGTATAAGAGGGAATAGTGAGCTAAGGCGGGATACATATGTTTAATTTTCAGGAAATCAATTGTTTTACATAACTTTACCTTTTTCTCTATCATTTCTTTAGCAATAATTGCAGAGATTTTTTCAACAGCTGCTTGATGTGCAAGTTTCTCTTCTTCCTTCTTTGTATCCACAAACTTCCTTGTTGTAAACTCACACAGCAATTTATTTTCTTCTTCAATCAATATTTTCTCTCTTGCCTTCCAAGCTTCTCTTGCTTTCTGGAATTCCTCCATTTCCTTTTGCAGCTTCATTTGCATCGCTTTCTTATCCTCGAGTGCTCTAAAACAATAATCATAACATTTATTAAGAAACCAAATCTTAACACTAATTAATTTTTAAAACTAAACTCACTTGTTTTCATCTTCCTTAATTTTCTTAATAATATCATCGAATAATTTCTTTTCTTGCATATATTCCATAAATTCCTCTTGTCGCTGTCTTTGTTTTTCTATAATTTGATCTTGCAATGAACGCCTAAACTCTTCCTTCAATTTTCTTTCCTCCATCAAATCCTTCAAGTGATTTTCTTCTTCAGTACCACAAGCCTGGTTCATTACTTCTCTTGCTCTTTGTTCTCGCAGCTGTTGTTCAATACGATTAGCTTCTTTCTCAGCCAGCTGAGCTGCTAAAGTTTTATTAACGTAAGCAGCCTTTAATTGGGCTTCTAATTCCTTTATTTCATGACTATTTTCTCGAACATACTGCCTCATTTTTTCATCTCTGATTTCTTGTCTACGAGCAAGCTCTAATTCAGCAGTTATTCTTTCCTCTTCTTCCCTCTGATTCCTTTGCAAAGTAGCTGCTTCTTGTGCCTTTAAAAATAAAATAAGAATTGTTATGATCAATGAAAAAATTCCACAAAACTTATCCTACCTTAAGAACAACTCCATCCAGTGCTGCTTCTCTTCTTTCATAATGCAAACGTCTCACGAAATCTTTCCTTTTCCGATATCTTTCTTCAATAGCTTCCTTTTCAATTTTTTTCTTGAATTCTTCATCGCTTTTCAAAATCTTTATCAATTTATCCCGTTCTTCCTGCTTTCTTTTCTCTTTATAATTGTCCATTTTAAATCATTTATATATCGATTTCTTTGACTATTGACTTTTTTCTTTAAAAATACGATAAAATGGTAACGAAAAATGAGATCAAAATTATTTTAGGTTAGATATAAAAACTTCCCACCGTTTTGTTTGTTTACAAATTTCGGTTATGAATTACTTTCGGGGCCCTTTTTGTAACACTAACTTCACAACACCCGAACACTTTGTTATTGTTTACTTAACGTGATTATTATTTATTATAGCATAAATATATTTTGAAGTAGTCTCCAGGGTGAAGAAGTGCAAAGAGCTTTCGTCGACGGGCAAGGATATCGCCTTAAACACTGAGCTAATTGCCGGTCGCATTCGCATAATCGTTGTGCACATGATCCAGGTCCACCGTAACCGCCATGATCGATTGCTATGTAAATGAAAAAAGTTGAGAAAAATTTTTAGATGGATAAGTGTTAAAATATTAAAATAAATAAATGTGTTTAAGTAACGGGATTGATAACCTGAGTTGGTTAATAAAAATTACCTACCACATAATGGTCTGTGATGATAACATTTCCAAAGGTATGGAATGAAATATTCCAGAAACATGGGACATCCTGCAGTATCATAACACCAATCATGCATCTTGCAACATCTGAAAGCAAATTTACAAACCAAGGGATTACACACGAGCATTAATGGTGTTTTAATAATCCAATCTTGTTTGATTGCTCCACACAACACTCAGTATATGCTTAGAGTTGTATTGTAAAGCTTCATGATAAGCACATTCTGCAATAGGTGAGAGTAATGGTTAATTAGCTGCAGTTCGATAAAAATTTTAAATAGTTTCCAGGATTTTGGATGTTTCTAATTACATAAAAAAGAGGTATGTGAAGTATATTGTTTAAAAAAAATTTAATGCAAAACTTTGCTGCAAGAGTCACTAATGTGACTTTGAAGGTTACAACAGGTTAGGGGAGACTAAAGGAGTTACTGCAAAGGCAGATTTTTCCTTTAGTGTATACAGTTCCTTAGCTACTGGTAATATACGCAATTGCTCGAGAGATGGCGCTACTGAGCCTGAGCTTAAAGTGAGCTTACATAGTGTAGATTTTTGGACGCCAATCATAAAATGCGCTACAGTTCCGCCTTCTATGTTTAACTTATGAAAATTACTATTGTCATAGCTATTTTTCACTGCTAAATCTGATTGGACATTAAAGTAATTTTATGCTACACTAGCAATAATTTTTAGTGTCCTACTTTCCCTTTCAAACCTTTAATCGGTTGAGTTTTCTTTTCAATTAACGAAAATAAAAACTTACAACCGAACCCCTCTCGATTATTTCCGTAGGTTGGAATATCCCAAAGCGATTTCCTTTTAAAAATTTAACTTAATTATCGAACCTATCGATTAGATTAACTGTGTGACGGACAACGAAGTAATTAGCGGATTTCCTTTTTTTCCCTCTTTTTTTTCCTATATTTGCCGCAGCCCCCACATTAATTTTCTTTTTTCTCTCCTCAATTCATTCAGTAATCTATATGAAAGCTTGTTGCGTTTTTATATTTAAAAAAATCTGCGTTTTCATGTAAAACTCTTTGAAGTTTTCCTCCTTTTCATCAGCTCAATTTAATTTCAATTAAGAAGAAATAATCATAAAATCTTAGAATAAAATCACGAGTATTACTCAAAACCCTCTGTAAGCTACGTATTATATTGACTGCTAGCCGAATGAGGAAATGATTGTAAATAAACTTTGAATCAAATATTCGCAGTGACGGAAATTTTAAAAATAATTTTTTTGAGTGTGTTAAATAGAATAGAATATTTTTCTTTGGGGCAAATAGTTGAAAATCGATTACCTGTCTATACCATCCACAACGTATCCCGATCCTAGAAAACCGCAGTAACAACCATATCCTTTGTAGGACAAAGGATTGCATCCGGTTGCACAAAGGACCATGTTGTACAAATGGACGACGCTTCTCTTTTTCCGTTTTGATTGATGAGTAGTTGAGTTTTCGGATTTTGCTGTAGGTAACTGCTCCACGTACCTGGGGACATGATTTTATCGATTTTACTTCAATATGAATTAGGAGAAAGTGTAATTATACCAATAGCCAGTTTCGGTTTAGAATTTAAAGACTAAAAGTTATTTTCTTAAATTCTAAAGCTCAAATCCAATAAGGTTCTGTCATTTTAGTTTGTCAAACGGCCACTAAAGGCGCTGGTGTGTTGCTTTAGTTTATAAAATGGACGTCGGAGGCGCTGGTGAGTTGCTTTAGTTCGTGAAATGACCATTGAAGACACTGATTTATCAATAGCTGTCGTGGAAAGGTGATGGAGGTGTTAAAGTTGTTAGTTTGCAGTATGGCAGATAGATGTGCTAGTCTGCTAGTGTGTCGTTTGGTTTATGAAACGGCCGTTGAACGGCGTTGAACCCAGGGTAGATTTAGCATTGGGCAGGAATCGAGAATGGCCCTGATCGGTTTCAAGGACTAGAGGCGCTAGAGGCCTTATGTTTCCAATGAAAAATCCGCCTCTAGCGGCTCTAAGGTTCCGAAACCGAATGATCACCACCACAAAACTGGCATTTAGAAAAATTTAAAATACTTACTTTGGCACTTCACTATCATTACTCATATGTTCTATGTACTCTGTATGACTTCCAAACATATTACTACTATATCCCAATAAATAGTCACTATTCCCTGATTCACCAATCTTTTGACTCACATTCACATCAATACGTTTTTCTTTCTTCGAACTAAATCCATCACCATCCACCATAACTTCATTTTCACTACTCAAAGACTCTTTTGAAGAATCCCACAAATCCAACACATTCGAATAAAAATTAGGCGAAACTGAATGGCTTTTAGAGATCACGTTATTAACTTTTTTGTGACTATTTGTACTATTATCATTAGGAACTAATTTTTTGACGTGATTATCATCATTCCCCTTTTTAGTCTTTTCCGAACTCCTTTTGGCGTCGTTAATAATATGAAGAATATCCGCGTAAATCGTTTCCTGAGTTTCCTTTGACATGTTCAACTTTTTATTCGGGTAGAGATCTTCATACGTCAATTGCGTCCCGTGATTCGAAGGGAAGTTCGATATGGATGACTGGATTTCTGTGGAATGGTTCACTTCCTTCGGTAACCGGTATCCCGAATAAGGCGCTATCACTGAAACCAAAAAAATTATTTAAATTAATTAACTGATAACTTCCAGGTATGATGCTGGGCGCATCGAACCTTGAACGTATTTCCTAGACAGACAAAAACCACACAGACAATTGACAATGGGATCTTAGATACACTCCAGTAAATCAAATCCACTCCGGATGTGACATTACCGTATATGGATTGCCCGTTTACATGTCAGACGATTTAAGGTAATCGAATAGCAGAAAGATATAGATTGCTTCCCGGATTGCTTTCTTTCGCATCCCTTATTGGAAGTTTAATTTATCGAAGGTTGGAAATTAATTTTTGCGGATTGAATAACATTGGGTGGGTTTTTGAAAGGGAATCTTGTTGTTTTTTTGTGTGCGAGACAAATGACAATTGTGTAACAAGAATCTTTTTTAATACAACTCGGTAGAAAGTAAGAGTGTAATCAAATAAGTTCAAAATTTAATTAAAGATAAATCCTTATAAGGAAGGGGTTGGGCTACTGGATATTAATTGTATTAGGATGATGATATCATTATTTGAGGTAGAATATATAAGAATGATGGCTTTACTTTTGATATGTGAATAGAGTTGGGAGCCCCAGGCGTAAATGTTTTGAATAAGTGCTTCTGGCAGTTATTAGGGAACATGCTGATATGCGAATAGATGAATAAGAGAAGTTAGGTATATATTTGTTCTCGAGCTGTGATGCAAAATTGACGGAGTCTTCCACATTTATACGCGTGAAAAAGCAGTTTGATGCATTTTGCCCTTGAAGCGCAACTGTCCGTTGGGCCAGTTGGGCCATTGATGCCCTTGAAGAGCCCTAGATTCCTTCTGATCCGGGAGGTAGCAATCTGGTAAGGGTTCTGGCTTAAGGCTAAAGACGGTAAAAGTTGGCTAGGCTTAAGTCCAGAAAGCAGGAGGCTGAGTCGAGGACTGACGGTATGGCTCCTGTGCTGCGATGCGGAAGGTGTTGGGAAGCCCCCGCATTAAGCTCCCTAGTGTAGCCATCATGGCCAAGGGTTTGCTTGCAAGGCCCAAGACAGGCTAGGGGAAACGTTCACGACTAGGGTCTCTTGCCCACCGCAATAAGCTCTGTAACCATGATGGTCGCCAATTCCCGAATCGGGAAGGCACTGTAAGAAGAAGAAGAAGAAGAAGAAGAAGATAAGTCAAGCTATATTTCTATCCTAAATCTGGAAGAGTCGAACTACAACACAATCATCAAAATCGCCAATCATTGCCTGAATCTCACAATTACTTCTTAACCACCATGCATCGGTCACGATATCGGCCGAAGAAAAATAATAACCCTTAACACCCATGAGCCCACTTTTAAATTTTCAACAAGATTGCATAAGTTAAATGAAAATGAAAGGACTAAAAATCTGGACATTTCTGCACCACCCATCACAAGTGCAATTAGAAATCGCAAGTACAATCATGCTTTAAACCCGTTACACTTCCATTTACGTAATATCATCGAGTAGGCCTAATGGGAATGAGATTTTTTTTTCCAACTCTTTCGCATTCTTTAATTTTCGCACATAACTTAACACTTTGCCATCCTATAACAACCGTTTAATTGTTACACCTTTTATACCTCGACGACAGGCATATCGAGATAAGTTACATCATAAAATTGAAATCCGTCCTACTTGACTTAAATGCATGATACAATCGTTTGAAATGCATGTCGGTGCTCATGAATCGACAGAAGATATGCGTTTAATTGAATAATAGTTTTTGAAGTGCCAAGTAAGAGCCAAGAGCTAGTAGCATTTTCAAGCCTCGAAAATAGTTTTTCGTGAATTTTTTGGCAGATTCAATTTGAGTAAAATTTGGCGCCCAAAGTCGGGTTAATTAATTTGGTCTCACTCTTTTGTTGTATACAAAGTATTTGCGACTCTGAATATCTTGCACCTTCAAGCACTGCTTGATTGGCTTTCTCATTCTGTGCTAAATCCTCAGCGCCGGGGCAACATGGTAGCCCCTTGCTGTTGGCTGCCTGAAGACCTCTTTTTTGCTTAAAGTTCAAATTTTTTTTGAAGGAAAAGGGCTGCGCGATTGCTTCCTGAGGCGGGGGGGAAGCACCATGAGCACCCAGTCCTGCAAATTTTAACTTGCAAAAAAATAATAACAAAGAACGCATCTTCTAATTCCAAAATTTGCTTTCCATAAAAAAAAGAATTCGCCTTATTAAAGTCAAACAGATTAACCTTAAAAAAAGTTGCAATGATAATTCAAAGTGCAAATCAATTACTCTTAAGAGAGGTATTGTGTAATGATATTGTTTACTCCGTCAACAATAATACTTGTTATATTCATTTCTTCAATTTCGTTCAGTTGCAAAACTAAATAAACATATTGAGCAAACGAAAGTGTTAAATTGATAATGACCGCTATACGGTTAATGTAAAGAAAGAGAGGAAAGGAAAATAGTTAAAGTGTCATAGAATTCGATCTTCACAATTGAAGAGATAAAGCCACCATTCAAATGTTACGACTTTCCACCCACATCGAAGTCATTACGTAATTTCGTCTTGGGCTACTTTCGACCTTCCCATACGCATGCCCGAAAGTCTCGTTTCGGGAAGGTGCTAATGACAAAAAAAAATTAAACGAGGAACTCGAAAAAGAAA
The DNA here is from genome assembly GCA_023512825.1 of Liposcelis brunnea. NCBI lineage: Eukaryota > Metazoa > Arthropoda > Insecta > Psocodea > Liposcelididae > Liposcelis > Liposcelis brunnea. Next base: position 12,156,485 of record CM042066.1, read on the forward strand.
ACGGACACGATCGACGGAATGAAAAAACGTCGATTCTTTTTATAGTTCACCTGTGCTAATAATGAGAGTTCCTGCTCTTTGAAAATGCCACAACACACCACGATGCATGCGGGACCGTTTATTTAGTGATATGGACCACATCTTTGTTATGTTCCGCATTGCAGATCATCATGTTTACATAGCTTTGCTTGTTCGGCTTTTGGAATGGCAACGATACTCATTTTTATTTTATTTTATAACTTTCATTTAATGACTTATATCCGAGTCAGGAAAAATAGATAGATCATTGTGGAGATTATTTAATCGAAGGTACTCATCGATTAATTATTTATGGTTTTCAAAAAGAATTATTGTTAAGATTACTTAATAAGTATCATATTAAATAATTCTCCGAGAGGTTTTTTTTGTAGTGTGAGTCTTCATGCCTGTCGTATGAATTGAAAGATGCAAATGAGTACCGTATAAGAATCATTTATAATACTAGCTCCGAATTCTAAGAAGAACTGAGTTAATCATGTTAAACATATGGACAAGCCTTTCTTTATTACGTTCTGGCATTTCAAAACTAAAAATATTAGAAAAATCACTTGTTTTCCCTATGCAGACTTGACTGTAACGACATTCTTGTCGTGGAACAGTGAAATTTAAAATCCCCACGTTAAAATCAGAGTGCCTTGATCACACTAGTTATCAGAGGCTGCCCACTCAGCCTTGAATCTCCTTAAAGGACAGCAGCCTTAAATATCCAGTCATCGGATAGCTTTATGAATTATATCTATATCACTGTTTACATTTTGACAAGGACCTAGTCCGCAAAGACTACGCAGCTTTGAAGAACTACCAGAGATGCAAGATGAACTCAGAATCGACGCCGAGGTTGATCCTGGGACTCAACAATCGCCTAATAAAAATTTGAACGTGATATCTTAAGAATGTCCAACTTGACTCCTTCTACTCTTTTACCCACTAAACTTAAACACGATCCATCTTTTAATCTATATAAGGCTATTAAAATATCCTTTGGCATCTTATCGTAGCACTTGACATTCATAACAAAGGTTATTTTATTACGATTGGCAAATATCCATTATCACGAATGGTATGTGCATTTTAATGAAGGAAAGGTATAATACACCTTTCTCGAGGTTCACGAAAATGCTAATTAATTAATCGTTTAATTGTCAACTTGAATTTTATAGGTCAATATAAATTACGCGTTCAGCGTTTGGATGAGAGATTAATTTTACGATTTGCGTTTACATTCTCATGGCCCCCCCTACGAAGCCTTTTACCTAAAATCAAGAATTCGATAATCTTCCCATGTGGGATTTAAGAATCTGACGTAAGTTCGAGACGTGAAGCTTTTTTTTTTTAAAAAAAAAAAAATATTTACCAGGAAAAAGAGCCAAAGCTTAAAAACTTACAATGTATCCAATATTGAATAACAAAGGATACTTCCATATAAAAAAAATTTTCAAACATTATAAAGAAATTCTAGTGGATGAAATTTAGAAAAAAAATAAAAGGTTTAAAATTTTTTATCGGGGGAAATATCTTCTTATGAATCGTGCTGTTGGGTGTAAGTAAATAATATCGTTTAAGGGAAAAGCATGAAGCGATGAGTTATCTAAAAATTTTTGATTCGAAACTGCGTGGAAATTTTTAATGCTTATAAACGGCTTTTTTTTAATATTTATATTAAAATTTACCACGAAGAAAACTCAATTAGAAGAAAATATGTGTGCGAGATTTTTTTTCTTTTTTTTAAAAAATTTTATGAGATAATGTAATGACATTTAGAATGGACGTTAAGAAAACAAGAGGGTGGTTTGAAAATGAAATCATGTGACCTTTAAGGGGAGAGGGGGGGGATTAAAAATAATATGTTTGGAAGGTAGTTAAAAGTTTAGGAAATTAAGTCTGGATCTTGTGGTTAATTTTTAAATAAAAATAATTTGAAAACTACAAAGGCCACGTACCGTTTTTCCCCTAATGGGAAGAAATCCGCTGCCACCAGGTTACGAATATTAAGCTACAGCTTTCGTCAATATTTTTAAAGGTCCCTGCCCAAATCAGACAAAGGCAGTTCGTTGTATGGGCAGTTATGAAGCCACTGATAGCCATCATGGCTGAAGGTTTGTTGAGCAAGACCCAGTATTGTAAATTCGGCGCAATATGAGCTTCGGTCGTGATGGTCGCCAGTCTGCAGTTTCAGCAGCGGAGAGGCATTCAACGAAGAAAAAACCGTGAAAAGTCTTGCTTAAGTCGCTATTCTTTTCATTTTATTACGATGCCTAAACTTGACTACTTCTTCCAAATTAGCCTCATTCTGCCTTCAGCTATTTCTTCCAATTTAGAAAAATCTAACCCCTCATTACGCAACCTGTACAATTTTAATAAATTAAATCGTAGAAGCATCATTAATCAAATTCTTTTAATAAAGAAAAATCTTGCAGCATTTACATGCCCGCAAATTTTTTCGAAGGTTTCGTAAACAAAAAAAAAATATGGCAAGGTAACATTCGTTTACTCAAATAAATGGAGACGCTTCGTCATTCTCTCCACACGATTTAATGAATCAATATTTTGATGACACAGACCCCCTGGTCAAAATTCCAAGGATGATTTTCCCATTATTATCCAAATATAATTTTTCTTAACAAAAAAAAAATCCCGAATGAAGATGCATGAGTATAAAAACAAAGGAAAAAAAATTATTTTACATAAAAACTGCATATAGGAAATGACCATGACTCTTACTTAATCACTAAATAAGATATACTTTTTTTTTTAAATGCAGAATACACAAAGAAAGAATTTCATTTAAAACAATAGGCTTTTATATTTTTTTGAAAGTCACGTTTTGTTTTCTTCTTCTATCTAAGTGTGTAAGTGTACTATGTATGTATACGCTTAAATTTGGTCATTTACTATTGCATAACCTGGATCATTTACTGGTGAAATCGTAAGTTAGATGCGCACGATTTGTTACAAATATCTTGACTTTTCACGGATTCAGCTGCGGATGATTAGAGGAGCATTTCAAACAACGTATGATGAGAGGAGGATTCAAGAACTTTTTGGCCAGAAAAGGCAGCATCAAACAGAAAGGAGACCTCATGGCTCAAGAGATTGATTTAGCTGAGATTCGATATCCCAGTTCAAGGGGATTGCAACCAAGTTATGAACAGGTATGAACATGACTATAAATTCCTGATGCGGAATTTAGAAATTAGCTCAACGTGGTTAGTTATACGATTAAGCGCTTCTTCTACAATCGCAATTTATTAGCACACCCCGTGCTTAAACAATGCATCAGTCAACTCCCACTATTTGTTCAGCTTAAATCTAATTCTCTAAAGCCAAAATCGAGGAACCCACCATGATACACTTGATTAACAATTTACCATAAGCAACACCAACATACCATTTATAGACAGTTATGACGATGCACACGATCGCACGCAGTAACAAAAATTGTGGTTCAAGTTTAACAGGTCTTTTTTTTCAAAATGCACCTGTTTAAATAAAAACAAAATTCAGATCGCGTTTTCTTAAAAAAAAAATCGGCCATACCCCACATCCCAACAAAATTGCCTGTCATAATTAGTAAAATTATTCTCTAAGCCTATTTAAAAATGTCATCATCATAAAATTTAATAGGTAAAATAAATAATGAAGTAACAATCGAAGCAGGAAGTCCATTGCAAGCATAATAGGCAATAAACGTACTATTTCTTGGGCAAAAACTTTTTTATCCCATATTTATAATTTAGGCTATTCAAAATGACAAAGGATTGCTGAAAGTGTTAAATAAATAGTATCTCAGGGGTTTCCACGGTTACTGCTTTAAGTAAACTCGTACAAGGTCGAAAAAAAAAAAATTAACGTGCGTAATTTTTCGACGAATCTTCTTTCATTTACTTTCTTCGCCATTCATTAAAATCCCTTTAAATCGATAAATCCGTCGATTTTTAACGGAAATAAACCGGAACCGGATGCAGAAGCTTTGTTGATGTAATAACGAGATTATTTTTTAAAGTCAGACCGTTTAGTGGTTTCTCTCACAATTCTTTGTTTTATATCTGTCTTTAGTGAATAAAGAAATTATTTATTAACATATTGTATAAAAATGATAATGAATTATAAAATGTAAATATAAAAAAGAAGTCGGAATCAAGGTCATCGAAATGGCTTTTTTTGGTTGATGTTCTTCCGCCTTGCAGCTGGAGCATCTTTAGGTAGGTCCAGAATTTTTGACTGAGTCCAGATTGGTTAAAAAAATATTAGGCCAAAAGGTAATGACAGCAGACCTGAGTCCCATCAGCTCGCAGAGTTAAAATGTAAACTCTTGTTTGGCCAGTAGGGTGCCAAACTAGGTAAGATACTAGTTCATGCAGACTCCATCTTCAATCTAACAAGGCCTTAGATTAGTCTGAAGTTTCTCTAAAGAGTTTAGCTTGACATAGCTCTGTGAGCTCTGCGTGGCTTTCGGTGACTCTTCAAAAATTAGTTTCGTATGGGTTTTTAATTCTCTTGTTAAGTCCAGGGCTAAGAAGCCAATAAAATCGCCATTAGGCTTTAGATTCGGGAAAAATTCTGTAGCCGGCATTGGTAAAGGGATTACTTCGTCACATCTTGCTTATGCCTAGAGCCTAGAACCAAGCAAGGGCGGTTCTAATAGTAGAAGCCAAACAATGCTCTTGACTAGACCCTTTGAGTAGGACAGTAATGTCGCACATGACAGTAAATTGAAAATAGATCTAGCGTTTGGGCCAAAACTATCTTCTGCTAGTATTAATAATCATGACAGCAAAAATTTTAAACCTAAAACGCTAGAAAAAGACACTTGTTATTTTTTTTAAAAGTTAAGCATAATCTTGTCTTCATGGACTCTGACCAAAATCGTCTACCGCTAAATCTGTTGGAAAGAGGAATACTTGCAAGATTCGGGAACGAGAGGATTTATTTAATGTTTAATTTTATATTTTAGCGAGCTTTATCAGGAAAAGTGGCACCCCTTGTGGGGAACGAACCCAAGTAATTTTTCCTATTAGTGCAATCGGCAACACCTCCGCCAGTCTTAATTAAAAAAAACTAGAGCTTACCTATATTAATAAAAATAACAGCCATTATGAAGACAACCTGAATAAACTTAAACCTCCAAGACAAAGCAGAAAGACACTTCATATTGGTAAATAAGCTGGCTGCTTTTCACATATTCGTACACCATTCTACATTACTTCCTTACGAACTATCCACACACAACATCCTTATTTTATCCGAATGATTAAAATTGAAAAACAAGCACATCCTTTTCCACCTTTTTACATTTCAAAAACGATAACCCAAAGAAATCCGACAGCTCACACTTTATCCGAAAAAAAAAGCGAAACTTAGACCTCACGTTAGTTCTACAACCGGCAGGAAGAAACAGTAATTCATTAAATATTACGAATCGGTTAAACTCGTCGAAAAGAAGATAAGAATTAAACTCCCACTATTGTCAATGCTCATAGTGTAAAAAGAAAGAATAAACCAGGTACTAGCAATTACTCGCACCGAGTACTTCGAATACGAATCTCCCTTCCTTGGCGCAAAGAAAAAAAAATCGCAACGGCTGATAATGCGAATTCAGTTATTAAAAACTTTGGCGGCGATGTGTAAGCGTGATTACTTTCTACGTGAAAGATGAGAAATTATTACACGCTGGCCGATGTCGTTATTGATAATAGAATTCCGTATAATGAGGGTCCATTCTATGTATTCGACGCACGTTTTCCTCATACTCGCCCGTTTTTACTTTTAAATGCGAATTTTTGGCTAGGAATCAATAATTGCTATAAAAGGTTTTTTTCATAACGAATAATTTGGATTAGTGATTTCTTTCAAAGGTCATTCTCATGTAATTTCGGATGTAAGTTTGTTTCTCAAATGCTTATTATATGACAATAGTTATTATATTAAAGACTACCAACGGAAAAAAAAAACTGTCTCTTTTGTGATTGCCTTGAAATAATTCATTGAATGATTAGGTCACAGTTTTGTTGTGTGCACGCGTGTACAATTTAAAAGACCCATGTTTCGGATATTATTACAAAACATGTAGGAAATGGGGTATAGAAAATACCGGCGAAAAGAAACTAATTTTTAAGGAAGTCTGACATTTAAGAGAAAGAAATAAATGGATTATGAACATTATTTCTTTTTTCATTATGGGTGTAATTTAATAAATTGATCTTTAGTTTTCGGAAGAAGGTTAGGCTTTTCGCTTTTGCTTTATTTGAAGATTTAAATGTATTTTTGGTTATGGTACCATAAAATAAGTAAATCCCAGGTGCTCCATTTTGGGGGGCGATGTCCCCTTAAGAATTTTTTTCCATAAGTAAGTACTGCTTTTGCGCAATCTTTCTCCCCTCCAAGATTTCGGTAAAATGGCGGACCTCTCAGGCACGGACTGGCCCACCGGGCAACCGGGCAAATGCCCAGTGCGCCCTCTAGCTGAGGATTGATTACTTTATGGCTTAATTCAAGGATTTGTTAGTATTGGTAGCGATGAATGAATTATAGCTAACCTAACTTATAATTAACCTGACTTAAAACTAACCTAACTTAAAGCTAACCCTGAATATTTTTACCCCATGGCAGAACCACAATTGCAAATTTTAAAGAATCGTCTGTTGCTTCATCTATGTTAATACTCGCTTATTCATTTAAACTGAGATACCGAAATCCTCTGCGATATCAAGTGTCGAAGGCAAGAATATTTCAGATACATTCTCCGCAACGTGAAGTACCATTTCCTGCAATTGATAAACTGCTACTTGGCTTTTGGTTCTTATCTGCGAACAGGGCTAAATTACCCGCTAAGATATATCAGCCGCGGCCTAAAGCTGAAAATTAGTGGTTTTTAACTGCTTCTGAAAAAAAAAAAAATAAAACTGAGCTTTAGAAACTGTTGCTTTAGATTTTAAAAATGCTTCTTATTTTGTAAAATACAACTTCAGGGAATAAATAAGTTAGGACGCAAACATTTTTCGGCCTCGGGAAGCATTTTCTCTTAAAACGGCTCTGGCTGCGGCTTCGGCGCTAGTATAACCATCTAATCTCTCTAGTCCAAGTTCTAAATCATATTTATTGACTTTGTATTTCAAATGCTAGATTCTTAGTCCAGTCCTCTACATGTTAATAATTAAACTTAATAAAAATTAAAATATGATGAGGAGGAAAAACCCTAAACCAACAAGGTGAAGCCCACGGGATTGATTTTTCCAAGCGATGAACGGGAAAAAATGAAAATGAGGGCTCTTTTTAATTATCAAAGTAAACATCTGTATTTGATTCCAATTCTGACTTTTTTAACTTGCTCCAGGAATCAATATGTCAAATATCAGTTCACTTTTCCTACCAGGGTCGCATTAGTGTAGAGAACAGGGAAAGCGCGATCACATCCCTAAAAGAAATTATGCCACACCTTAGCCATAGCATTTTCAATATCAATGTAGGAATTTCCAACATGTAAATAGATCGATTAATTCGTAGACGCATCGATCTCTAATTACTTTACCAAACAATATCAACTATAACATACATACGCAGTTGCAATAAAAAGACCTTATAAATTATTTATTGCGCTGAGACAAGTTTCCTGTGTTGCTGCGGAAAGATTTTCCTTCAAAGGAAATCTCATAAGCAAACAGAAAATGTAAGGCAAATCAGTAAATTAACCTTTTAATTTAAAATGACAAAACTTCATCACTCTAAACTTATTTTGTAAAAGTTCTTCTAATATTCCATCAAGCGAAAGAAAAGAACTTCGTAGAAATAAATTTCTTAAAATTCTATTTCAAATCTGGCTCCTGAGGGGCTTACAATGAACAAGGTAGATTCACAAAAGGAAATTTAATCTTTTTGAATCATTTCCTGATAATTATCAAAAAACAATTTAGGTACGACGCCTTCTACGAAACCTCCAAAAAATTTTTGGATGGAAAATTAAAATTTAAATGCAGCGGTTATGCAATGAAAAATATATCGCCACCATTTGTAATAATTGTTGATCAATTGTTCGCACATGCGTTTCCTTGATTCTTAAAAAATAATTATACAAAAGAATTTCATTGTTTTCAAAAAATATCAAATAAACCGTGAAGTTCCTAAACAGAGAGTGAAAGTAAAAAAAATTAAAATAATTTTAAGAAGATGGTTGTGGATTTGGATGTTTTTGTTGCAACAAAGTCAGATTATGTTCAGTAGTTTTTAAATCGAATTAATTTTTAACAGATGGGAGATTTCGTATGGAGAATTAAGACGGTGTGGGCTTTTTATGTTTCTTTATCATTTTTATTGTTCGCGATTCTGATTTAAAAAATTAATTCAGAACATTTTTTATTGTCAATGATAAGATCTCGTGTGAATCAAAGAAATTTTAGTCAGTACGCCCTAGGGCGTTCATATTTTTAGTGGTTGACAATTTTTAACGAGGAGGTAAAGATATGAAGATACCCTTTGAGAAAAGGACGTAGAAGACATAAGTTGTCACGCGTCTTTCGAAAATTGATGGTCAAAGATGAGTAGGAATTAAGAAAAAGAGGAAGAAAGAAAGAGGCGAGCTAAGAAATAATAAGCTAGTATTCTAAGATAGCTGGTTAAAAACCAGGATTTGAAAACAGTTTTTGGGAGATAATTAATTCAGAAAAAAAATTATGGGCAAGAAAAATTTTCTAAAAACAAATAAAAAAATTCTGGAAATATTTTTTTTACAAGCGAAACTTTGAAAAATTTATTTAAAAGATGAAATTCTCGAGAAATATAGTTCAACAGAAGGTAAGAAAATTAATTTGATGGGAAAATTTTTTTCGATAAATTCGCAACCTTTTTTTTGCTTTTTTCTGAATAATTTTCGCTGTTTATCTTACTTCAAATACTAATTTTTCTCAAAGTAGGTAAGTCTGTTATCACCCTGTTGTTTTGTTTAACGCAAGACTTATCGATATCACAGCAGGATCTTCTTGGCTTCTTTCCCGAAATCCGTCTTAAACAGAACAAAACTTTTCCTTTCTAACAACGCAAAATGAAGTAAAATTAAATCTAATATTAATACAGAAGGCGGACCGTAAGAATATTTTACGATTTTAACGGTACAGGACAAGAATCACTCTTCAGAATTTAGGAATGCATTAGAAAGCTCGCTCTTGTAAATTGGAAATTCTACCCTCACATTTTTTACCCGACAATACTCAAAAGTCCCCAATTCAGAATATTTAGCCACCTTCTACATGGATTTAGCTATATGCCAAAAAAATTCAAGTTATTAGAACGCTGTTGCCAGGAAATTCAATGTCAATTACAGAAAAAACCAGACGATCTCAAAGTCTCAAGAACTTAAGAATTCCACAATTACAACGTAATTCCCCATTAAAATCTACCAGCTCTAGACAATATAGTATGAAAACAATTAAATCCTTTAAAAAACCTAATTAATAATCGCGCAAATTAAAAATAAAACAATCTCAACGCGGAGATAAACGAAATTTTAAAAAAAAACTAGTTCGTGAAGAACAAGATGATACTGATACAAATTCCCATTGTTAATTAAAATAATCAAGCCTAAATACCTCTCATAGCCTGAACTTTCTTTCCTGAACTATGAAGAAATAATTGCAATAACCACGCCGCCTCCTTGTCTTAGGTTCAAGTTCCGTGCGGATGTGACCTTCGCTCTTTCTATGCTCGGGCGCATTTAAAATAAGATAAATTTAAACATCTCCAAAATTCCTCCTTTACGGATTTTTTTTTTTTACTAATGGGAAAGACTTACGTATAATGAATAATTGTTGATCAATCCTTATTAATGAGTAATGAGATTTGCATAACCCGTATCAATCAACCTACAGATGATGCGATTACACGGCGATGATTTAATTAACACACGGCCTTTTCTTATTTATTGTTAAAAATATAAATGATTGATAAAATCAGGTCAGTCTCGAATATTGCACATGATGATGATCTGTATAATTAGATCTATTGAAGAAGGATTTGTTAAGTGGTAGAAGAGCATTTAAATTGGACCTCATGAGATTTTAGTCTAATAGCCTAGGGCAGACAAAAATTTGACTGATGCGGATTGGCGCCCCTCGAAGAAAAGCCCCCAATTGCTCTTGAAGTTTTTAAAATAAGAATAAAATATTGAAGTCAGCAGATGTAATATTTTTGCTTAAAGTTTTTGTGAATTTTTTTAAAAAGTTTGGCAATTAGCAATTGGCAATTAGCAGTGGCGTAACAATATTTTCGGACGTTATTTTCGGGGCCCCCTCGCAAATTCAATAAGTGGGGCCCCGTTAAAGATTTAAAAAATTCTCGGGGGGCCCCCATGAAGAATGAATTATGGCGGGGGCCCCCCCGCAAGAGGGAACTAGCGGGCCCGGTTGTTACGCCACTGAATTATATTAGTTCAGCCCTTTAACCAGCCTACTAGTTGCAACCGTCTTAATTTAGGTTTAGCACGAGGCTTCAGCTAGCAACATTTCTGATATTAGCCCAAGTTCTTCATTGGGAAGGACTTACGCACCTAACGCGGCCCTGCTTTTTTTTCGGACAATTTTTACCCACAACGCAATATAATATCATATAATCACAACTTTATGTAAAAAAAACATCTTATAATAAAATTTTTTTAATATTTACAAATTATTAAAGAATATCCTGACGGTAAATTGGATTAAAATAAGTAACAACCCGTCTCCGTGGCTCATATATAGGATTTTCATGCTGAAAACAACAGGAAAAAAATATTAAAACTCTTTTAATAATTCTCGTGCGAAAAAATATTTAGGTCGAAAATAAATACCCATTCTATTGGCTCCTCAGGCCATATCGGCTCGTATGATAATTCTTTTTCTTCCTTGTCAGGAATTAGTTTATCTTCACCGGCCACGTCTTTCTGCCCGGAATTATTTTTTTTATCACCCGTACCTGTTCAATTAAAAAAAAAATATATATTTTTGAAGGTCAGATGGCTTCCTACGTCACGCATTATCTCTAATAATAATACCGCGGTTTAATTTTAGCGCTCAGTTTAATTGCAATTATCAAGATTTGATAAAATATGCTTATCACTTTACGATGATAAGATGCAATAACGATCGAGTTGAGAATAGAAATGAAAACTTGTCAAAAATTATTCTTGCGCAAGTTTAAATATTTTGCGTTTATTTATTTATCGCCGCGGAAGATCATTAATTCATCATTAATCAAAAAAACGTGAATAATGACTTTTGACAAATGAACAAATCGTTTAATTAATTGATATGCGTTTCGCCTGAAGCCGTATTATGACTTGTTGATAATACCATGTGTTTATAAAAACGCCCACAATGAGAAACGTGCGACTTCCTGATGTATCATTACACCCGTTATTAAGATGAAAGCATTAATTATAATTTTTAAAGAAGAAGATTGAACTATACGGTGTAGTGAGTAATGCAGTTGTTTGGGAACTGGGATTCCCTTACTGACTGGGATGACCTATAAATTATGATAGTTTTCCACGGTTAGGCTAAATGATAAGAATTGCTTGAATATCCGGTAGCTATCAGTATTTACATTGCATTTCGGTAAACACTGATATTAAATTTTATGGCGGAACAGATGATAGTTTTCTGGGAGATATTAGTCACAAGAGGTAAACGGATGGGGCTGCAAACTTGATTTAATTTAAACAAAAATACTAAGCTTAGCCGCTCAGCGCAACTTTAAAAAGATGAACAGTGGGGAATATGCATGACTAACTTTCTCGCTTTTCTGTGCATCCCCGCATCGCAGAGCCTTCTTGAGTTTGTGAGAACCAAGAATTAAAATTTCGACAGAGGTAATAACCGAACGAAAATCAAAATCTATAACCAAAAATTAATTGGGACTTCGTTTTTCGGTTAAGATAAATTTCGGAAAATTATGGTGGCGGAGGTAGAGAATCGCCCCAACAGCAGAACTGACCGAAAATTTGAAGCCCTCGACCCTTATACAATCGAAATTGACTACCATGCCCGCATAATTCCTAAAAATTAAAAAATTTCCGGTTTTCCCGAATTATCTCGAAAAATCGAATTTTCCTGGAAAAGTCACAGAGGAAGAACTTGTAGGAGAAGGCCTCAAGTTTCTACTTACGAAAAATGAAAGAAGCTGTAGGAGCTGTTTTATAGAAAATACCGAAACTGTTTCATGTCTGCATTATTAGTAAAATTCAAAAGAATTAGGTTTTCCCGAATTATCTTGGAAGATCGAAATTTCCTGGAAAAGTCGCAGAGGAAAAACTTGTAGGAAAAGGTCTGAAGTTTCTACTGACGAAAAATAAAAGAAATTGTAGGAACCAGTTTCCAGAAAATGCCGAAAAAGTGATTTCTTTGTTTATGTCAGTTTCATCAACGAGCGCTCTCTTCAGACTTTTAAAGGACTAAAAATCATCAATCATAAGTATTTATGAAACTAACATGGCAAATCCTCACTGAAAAACACTTTGCTCGAATACTCCGTAAGTAATGCTATAGATCGAAAATCCGAGATTAAGGGACGGATTTGTACTTGCAGAAAGAATATTTTTGCAAATTTTCAAAACATCAGGAGAAAGAACTCAGCTGGAATTGTGGAAAAACGTAAATCGTAGTTTTTCGACAATTCCTGCATTCTCATTGCAACGAATCTTTGACAGTGGCCTAAACCAGACCGATACCGTACCAGACGATTTGCCCTAATAGACACAATTAAACCTGTTGGAAAAAGTTCACAAAACCAACACCTTTGATTTGTTATAATCAGAATTCTGAGAAATGAATATCGGGTTTGGGTTCCGCATTTAACTTTAAGTCCAACGCCACGAGATATCAGAAATCATTAATTTGACATTGCCTCTAATCGGCTTTGGATCTGAAAAACTATCATAACTTTATTTCTGTGCACAACACTTCTTACTTTTCCCAAACACTAAATAACAGAACCCACTATAATTTTTTAAACTTAATTACCACTTACTCATTATATTGCCACATTAAACAATCCTTCTCAAATAAAAGTCTCGCTTCAATTTGAAAAGAAAGCTAAATGACCAAATGTAAACTGATAACGCAAACATATTCTATTGATAACTTCAAGATCAATCGGTATCCGTAATTAATCAGATGATGAACGTGCAACGATAACGTCATAATTTGTCGCACGTAAAAAAAAAAGGATCCGTTTAAACTTGAGCTAATGACGTCAGATATTCATCGGAAACACTTGAAAAAGCAGGAAAATTGAAACTTGCAAAAACGTCTAGGGCAACGACGACGATCAAGTCGGAGACGGGGAATTACAAAAGCCAAGGATTTTCCCAGAAGGTAAAAGCAAAACAAAAGTATTTTAACTCGCCAATTTAATTCGAATCGACAAAGAGATTAAACGATTAAAAACTTACCCTAGGAACATTGCCTCATTGCTCACGGCTAAGGTAATTAAAACATCAATTTTAATGGTTGATTTCAGTTTCTTTGGAGTTTCGTCAAAAACGAAACAAGGGAAATTATCAAAGTAATTGAAGAGATTAAGGTGTTTCAAAAAGAAAAAGTTAAAGAAAGATAATCGTTGAAATTTGGATTTCTTGAAAGAATAAAAATTGTTAATGAGGAGACACCGACTGGATTCATCGATTGCTGCATACTAATCGACGAATTCATGGGCTAGAAAGACAAAAATGGGACACTTAAAGTTATATGGATTGGTGGGCGTCGAGAAGCATTAAATAACAGAACTCTCATGAATTAGTATTATCCCTAACAAAGTTAAGGGAGTTCACCTTCGGTAATTGATTAGAAGTTGATGAATAGGATTAGAAGTGCTAAGAGAATATAAATTGCAGAGGAGATGTAAACCGAAACAACGGACGTTTAGTTACGTGCTGGGGAGAAGTATTCAATAATGTTGATAATTGAGGCTGGCTGTATGGATCGTGCTGCTTCTAGGGAAAAAAAAACTTGATTGAAATCGGCAATCGGGAAATTCGGGCACCGCAGATTTTTACTGATTGGCCGCGTTCCTCTTCACTTTATTTGTCAAGACTAAGTTTTGTTGAATTTTGATGATCACTTCCCTCTCATTGCTCTGCGCCTCCGACAAGAACTTCTGCACCATCATCTCGGATTCGAAACCAGCAGAAGACTTTTTGTTTTGCTAATCTGAGAATTTACCGTCATTGTCACCGTTACTGCTTGGCCTAAAGTTTCCACGCATATTCCTTTGCATACTCCTCCGTTATATCTTCATATAACCCACACTGGTTTTTTTAATTTCAAAAAATTACAAAAGCTCACAGGCGAAGCCTCATATAATAAGATTAAAAGTAAAACTGATTTAAGTATCATCGTGAGATTTCATTACTAACTCAGCGAGAAATTGTTATGAAAAACGAAATGAACCAACTACATGTAAACTCGATTTACATGAAAATATCACAATAAAAAAACTTTTCCCTTTTGCTAACGACTACCAAAAGCAAAGCGCCTATTGTGTCTAACTTCAAACATGAGAAAATGTTAAGGGATTAAACCGATTCTATTTCATTAAAATATATGTACCGTGGCGCCGTCATTTTAAAAAGTTTTTTCCCGAATAAAATTTTAAAACCATTCCTAGCCTCTCGAAAATTTTTTAAACACCCGCCAGTCATGATAATATTAGCTTTTCCTTATTATAAAAACTTTTTAATCTACTTAATGAAATTGTTTCGCCTATTCAGGTGATAATCACCATCGAAATTATCAACTAGGACGATAAATAATATTTTAGCAAGTAAATTGAGATTTCCTTATTAAAATTCGTAAATATTAGCGAATGGAAAATTTTCTTGGGCAAATAAGGATACGGCTGCAATGACAGTTTATGAGGTGCGCACGCAGTTTGAAATGGAAATGGTCTGTCGGAGTTTCAGTCGCAGTCGCAATCACAGCTGCAGTCGCAGTCGCAGTCGCAATTACAGTCGCAGTCGCAGTCGCAATCACAGTTGCAGTTGCAGTCGCAGTCGCAGTCGCAATCATAATCACGATCACAGTTGCAATCATAATCACAGTCGCAGTCGCAGTCGCAGTCGCAATCATAATCACAATCGTAGTCGCGATCACAGTTGCAATCATAATCGCAGTCGCGATCACAGTTTCAATCATAATCACAGTCGCAGTCGCGATCACAGTTGCAATCATAATCACAATCACAGTCGCAGTCGCGATCACAGTTGCAATCATAATCACAATCACAGTCGCAGTCGCGATCACAGTTGCAATCATAATCGCAGTCGCGATCACAGTTTCAATCATAATCACAGTCGCAGTCGCGATCACAGTTGCAATCATAATCACAATCACAGTCGCAGTCGCGATCACAGTTGCAATCATAATCACAATCACAGTCGCAGTCGCGATCACAGTTGCAATCATAATCACAATCACAGTCGCAATCACATTCGCATTCGCAGTCGCAACCGCAACCGCAATCACAGTCGCATTCTCAGTCGCAATCAGAGTCTCCACAGTTCTCCACTCATCCAAAGTCCATAGACTGCTGCATCGCTCATGCAAGAATATTGAGGTTTTCTATAAGATTTAGCGACGGAAGTTTTAATATTTTACCAATGTGCTACAAATGAGAAGTATCGCTTTTGTAGCTTAGAGAAAACTCAACACAGCACGGGCCGAAAAGAAAAACACTGCCATGGCTTAGGACCGACGACAGTTAAACCCGCAAACCATTAACCCTTACGAGAAAAATCACGATTCATTCCTCATTGATTTTCACATTGATATATTTTCCTTACAAAAAACACTCTTGAAAAAACATTGTCCTTTTCCAAGGTCCATCCTATCTACGGGACTGATCCATTCTGTCGAATCAATCTAGTTTCCAACGAAACCTTTTCCTATAAAATATCCCTCAGGCTAAAAGGAAAGGATCAGGAAAGGATCCTTCATTCCGGATTTAAGCAAGACTAACTGCATAACCAAAAGCTTTTGACAAATATTGTTTTCATTTCGATTTTACAAAATGGCTCAGGTCATCAATAACAAGCTTTTCGGGATTTTAAAGTGCTAACGAGATAAGGACCCTGCTCGGCTTTCAAAAATGTTTTCACTTCGAAAATTTAAAAAAAAAAAAAAAAAAGAATCATCCGTCGGAAAAACGTCGTCGAGGGGGGAAAACAATTCCAGTTATTTTTAAAATACAGATAGAAACGGATATTAGATTCGGATATTATGCTTTTTACTTGGATTCTTAATCAATAATGGACTTGAGGGGTGAAAAAAGGGTGAAGTGTTTAGAAATATTTCAACCCCTAACTCCATTAAGATCTATGGGTGAAAGTAAATATTTTCTGAAATAAGAAATTATGACCCCGATCGAAAAGTAAAATGTATATCTTCAGCTGTCTTGACTTGAGTACACACAATGGGGTGGGGGAGAGAATTTTATGTCAACACGAATGAGTGGATGAAAACTTGGCCAACGGAGGAATGCAAGCATTAAGGGTTTTTAGGTAAGGTTACGTTATTAAAACCACATTATTAAAGATCAGAAAACTTGATCCTTTCTGCGGGTGTCTTGACATTTAAGGGCTATTTAATCGGTCATCCCATCCGCTGCTTAGGGAAATAAAGAAAATCTGTGAATGGAGTGAACGTACAAGAAATATTGAAAAGGTTTCATAAAATTAAACTTTTCCCTTAGCGTAAGCTTTTTCCTGTTGGAAAAACCAATAATTTTCTAAATGTACAATAGGGGTATTCAGACATGTATTTTCGGATGTGTACGTGGATGTAAAGAGCCTTAAGGGAGTGTGAGTTGTCTGCTACAAACGGGGGAACCATGTTCTCGAATTGGAGTCTGCCACGATCTTGAAGTGAGAGCCACCATGACGGCTTAAAAGATAGCTTATGGGAGAAAGAGATTAGGATGGGCCCCATTTGGGAAAATATCAAGCATTTTGAAAAACAAAAATATTTCACTCTGCCTGAAAATAAAAGTTTTTGACCAATGCATACTCCCAGGCTTAACCTATGGAGCACAGACATGGATTTTCACGAAGCAAATCATCACAAAACTGCAAGCAGCACTACGAGCCCAATACACGAGCAATTTTGGGTATTTCCCTGAGAGATCGAATGACGAATGAAACGATCCGAAGGACGACCAAAAGTGTCGAGGTGATTGATAGAACAGTCGTCTTAAGTGGGAATATGCAGGACATCCTGCGAGGATAAAGGATGGCAGATGGAACAGGAGAATCTTACATCGGAGACCATGACAGGACACCAAAGCAGGGGAAGACTGATAACTAGGTGGTATGATGATATTAAGAAGACTGAAGGGTTACATTGGGTGAGAGGAAGATTCTGCTCAGAACATGATTTTAAACAAAATAAAAACACTTTTTTTACTTACTGAAGTAAAACTTACTTCGAGAACATGGCATTCCCATGTTCAGCAGACGGCACATCGAAATGTCCTCTCCATATTACACTCCTTACATTGATGCATATCTTTGTGGAACAATCGTTTCAGGGGTCCGATTCTGTACAAACGAAATTTCGTTTCGTTTACGTGTTCGAAAAATTGACGGTTTTGTTGCTGTGTTCGATGCACGGTTTTATAATTTTTTTCTGCCTTCTTTTGAGCAATTATACCGATGTCAAATTGTAGTGAAAACTTTGTTGTCTACTTAGGGTGATTGCCTATGAATTCTTTTAAGATTCTGATAAAATATTAATAAAATGATTATCTGTTGATATCCAATGTTGATGGTTGATGTGCATTTGTTTTCGTAATGCAAAGTGGTTTTGAACGAAAGGGAAAGGCTCTCGTTATGCTACGAAAATGACTTGTCAATTTAATTTAAAAATCGAACACATCCTTTTCATTGCAAGTAGTTAAAAAATATGTTTTCATTAACTTTAGCTAAAATTAACTAAAGTTAGCTAAAATTAACTAAAATTAGCTAAAATTAATTAAAACTAACTAAATTTAGCTAAAATTAGCTAAAGTTAGCTACAATTAATTAAAATTAACTAAATTTAGCTAAAATTAGCTAATATTCGCTAAAATTAGCAAAAGTAGGAAAAAAAATAAAACCGATTTTCGAACACAGCAACAAAACTCAATTTTTCGAACACGTAAACGAAACGAAATTTCGTTTGTACAGAATCGGACCCCAGGAAGGCCCCTAAAAAGTTCATGCAATTTCTGAGTATTGCCGAGTCGAAGATGAAGTCCCGAAGCCAAATTCTATCGTAATGTAACTAATGTAACTAATGTAACTAATGTAACTAATGAAGGGAGTTGGTTAGGTACAATATGAAAATTTTTCTCATTTGATCAATAGTTTTAGTCGGTTTGGTTTTGGCCGAAGGGGGCCGGATCTTTAAGCTATAAGTTTGCAGTCAATAAAGAGATATTTATTTCCCGTTTAGGCTAAAAAAAAATACCTATAAGCACGTGCTATATAATGTCCATTCTCCGCATTCGCGTGTTTCGATCACAAATAAATAATTCTTGCTAAATAGCCCTTATTAAACTAATTTAATAATTTAAATGTCAACAAATCTAATTACATTAGAACTAAATGAATGGAGTAAAGGATGAAAATGCATCCTAGAGAATGTAAGCGTGATGTTTCCGGAAGCGGAGACCTGTCAACGTACTATTATACGTATTAAACGTAACTGAAACACAAGAAATGCTACTAATAACTTGTCTGCTATAATATTTCACCCTTTTAACTATTCCGCTAAAGGCCTGTAATAAATACACCCCCTTTTAAACATTTATTACCTTAGGCTGCATTTTTCCATTGCTATAGAAAAATTATGGAATGTCACAAATTTTCCAAATCTGTCAATTGTAAAGATTTCAAATTCGCGAACTTGTGCGTTTCCTGGAAGGTGCAAATAAACATCTTGCATTGTAAATGTCCTTTGATTCATTGAAGGGCATTCAACTACTGTATCCTGAGTTCTAATGAAAAATCAAACTCGGTTGCTAAGGAACATAAAAAGAATTTTCTTAGATAGACGATAGCGTAAGGTCAACCGATTTGTTTTGAATGGTAAGACATAATCTAAATATTTTTCCACCTGAAAGGGGAAAATAAAAATTATTTATAGAAACTGACACACCTATACACGTCTCACGTCTGCTTTAATTTCCGTAAAAGTCTTGGTTAAAAAAAATTAAAAATAATTTTCATGATAGTAATCGTTTTAGTTATGGCCAGTTGCAGACTTGTGCAGAACTTGAGTTTAAACCTTTGAGAATAAGAATTTTAAGCAGGATTCCGCTGATAACAGTTTTGTTGACACCAATAAAAGATTATGGAATGATTAGTTTTGGATATATTCTAACCTCTGTCTTCGGGGCCGAAGAGAGATCCGTTGACTGGGCGGTAAGAATGCGCTCTAATGAGGAGATCAAAAGGCTCACTGAGCAGTCGTTGATTACTAGCGCGATCAAGGCTTCAGAGGGCGGCACATGTAGCGAGAGCGCCCCCCCCCCCCCCCCACACGGAGGATTCGGCAGGTCCTGGATGGGCGCCCGACTAGCCCTAGATCTCTACAAAGAAAGGGGATAATAATGTGTGTATGCGGGACGTCTGGGGATCCCTGAGTGTCGGGCCACTTGCCAGGATAGAGCCGCTTGACGAGGTGTTCGTGATGCGCCGATAGGGCTTCGCGCCCTGTAAGGCCATGTGTGCATGTGTGTGTATTCTAACTTAGGGAATAGAATCTATTAAGAGTTCACTTCAGATGTTTCCAGAGCTTCCATAAGCTAAGAAAGACGGTGTCCACTTTGCCGTCTGTTTCGTGTTTTGCAACAAACAAAACAATCCGAAGGAAAGGTTTCGCTTTCTCTATAGATTCTGTTCTTTAACTACCTCTAGGAGATCATATAAGACACGAAACGATCGGACGGTAGATTAAGGTCGCTGGTACTCTGATGAAATAGAAAGGATTAAATGAGATTAAAAGGAACATCTAGCGAGGATAAAGGATGGCCGGTGGCGCAGGGAAATCTTGCAATGAAGGAGATGGATATTGCAAAGATAGCGGGGGAAGCTGATAACCATTGGAATGATGACTTCAACAGAGCTGCGGGATTATATTAAGTAAGAATAGCGGGAAATCAAGAGAGGTCACATGAGTTGAGCCGAGAGAGGCATATGGTCAGACATGGAAGCAGGAAGGACAAAAAAAATAAGTTTTAGACACATTTCGATTGAATAGGAAATTTATCCATCCTAGTCAAAATTTTAAAAGCCAAACAAATTCTTAGACAAAGTTAAGCACGAAAAATATAAAAAAATGTCATCCGAAAATTAATTAAGAAATAAAAATAACGAAGGTGAGCGAAATTCTTTTGCGAAAGGCAATATGAGACCTACCTAAGCTTCCCAATTCTAAACCCTTTAACCATTGAAAGTCCTGGCTATTCCTAAAGGAGTAGTCCGGCGGTCCAGGCTGAACAAGCAACCCCAATTTTCCTTGTGGCAAAACCTAAGGATCTCAAAATTTTGGCCAATCCCCCCTCCCCAAAAAACTACAGGATTTACACATACGTCATACACATATCTTTAATGCGCATCAAAATTTGATTTTTTAAAAATAAAAGTTTAATCAAAATTAAAAAATAATATCTGATTTTACGACCTCAATGAAAACTCTATATACTACAATTAACAGCGGAACGGAACCTCATTTAACAATCAAAATGAGTAAATTGATTCATCACCCAAGCTAACGCTATTGCTTACGGTTCATGCTTTTTTGTTTTTATTCCCCTATTGTTAGCTTAAACGAGTAAACTATTCATAGTGCGGCCAAAACAATTTTTTTCCACGTTATTTATAAACCTCGTAAAAAACAAAGAGGTTTCGTAATTTGAAATATGATTTTTAAATTGAAAAATAATTTCAAAAAAAAAAAAAAAAGAAGAAATTTAGAATTGCCTGCAGTAAATTATATTGTGGAACTGACGGATGGGCCAGGTAGACGTGGACCATTTGCTGAAAAATTTGTAAAAAAATAAAATAACACCCACGTACAATTTGACTTAGGCCGCGAAAGCAAAGATAAATATTCATTTTAGTTGATCATTTACGAACGCATGACCCGTTCGTCTCCTACGAACAGCTTATGAACGTTCGAGTCTTCTCCTCTCTATCCACCCTCTCTGTTACCATTCTTTTTAAACTCAATGTTATGAATTCGTCGGTCATTTTACCGTGATATTCGCGAGAGTACCGAAGACAAGTTGTAACTTTTTTTTTTCTGTGATAACGTGCGCCATTTTTCGTTAAGAATACCAGGTAAAAAAAATCAGAATTAATTTTTAGTTTTTGGTGTTTGAAAAATTACCAAGTTGCGAATTGCTCAGATTTTTATTTTCAAAGGACGTAAGTTTGAAAAAAATTGAAATTGAAAGATTGTGCATGTTTATACTTGAAAATGCATTGTATGAGTAATCAAAAGGCGCCAAAGCGTCTGGTGAAAAATAATTTAAGAAAGCTGAACGTCGTGCAGTTCTTTGAAAAAAAAAAATAGAAAATACAGTATATGAAGAAATTCTTTAAAAACAATTTTTAAACTTTGATATTTTATTTTGAAACTTTAAGAATTTATTGCCTAAAAAGTTTTAATCATAATTTTAAAAATCTTAAAATCGATGGGTTCTTTAAAAAATTTTTAGAAAAATAAAATTGCGCCATTTTAAAAATCTTAAACTTTAATTTTTTAAAATTGTATAAATCACAACCATTGTATAAACAATTGTATAAACCGACAGGAAAATCGAAATTGGAACAACCCGATCCGAACAAAAAAAGTCCCAAGTGTTAAAGAGGAAAATAAAAAACTGAACGAGATCAAAACACATGTCAAGAAAAATTTCTCACAACGGGAAAAATCTAGGTTTTAATATATAGGTTACAATCATGATGTTTTCGAAAAGCCTTTCAGGCGCTTCTTCCATACTTCGGTTTGAAATGCTAAACTTATTTGCTAAACCTAAAAACCCTCAATTAATTTCTTTAAGACCACATTAGGCCCTTTACTTATATAAACATTAAGATAAGAGCTGAAAGCATGAGAATGATTTTAAAAGATAAAAATATTTTTCAAGGAAACTACTGACTTAATTTTTTAAAGATAAAAGAAATTTTTCTTATCTTTGAAAGTGCCGGGAAATTTAGGCCTGCTTTAAAATGACAGAATTCGGAAGTCCCATTAGAAGCAAGGAGACTCAAGAAGTGAAAAAATCTCAGTTTTGAATAAAAAAAAGTCAAATTTTTCAAGAATTTGGTTCATTGTTCATGAATTTTATTTCAGCGTCTAAGAATTATTAGTAAGCCTTCAGAACTGAATTCGGGTGAAGCATTCGCTCAAAGCGGTTAATATGAAAAGCTAAGCTAACGATCTGTACCAATTCCACAATCGCTTCTGCGATCTAGAGCTACTGCACCAACTTTTGCAATCGCGATTCCCAAAATATGAGTGTACAGCTATTTTTCGATCCAATTTATACTTACAGATTTCCACTTGGGAGCATTACTCGTTTAATCAAATCATTATCCAAAGACCGAAAAGTAATTTGGCATGTTTTTGCGATCGCTTCTTCAATCTAGACTTGTAAAGATGACATGGGTTCCATCAAAAGACACGGAGGTCGGAAATATTCCATATACACTGCCGGATACATCCAGCAGAGTCTGAATTATAAAAGAAAAACGGAATCTACGATATTCTTAGGTAAAGGAATTTTAAGAATAGCAATACATTCACACAAATCGTAGAAACCATGTCATCTGCCAAAGCTTTAGACAGCAGAAGCAGTTGCAGAAACATGCCAGATTTGCTATTTAATGTCAGAAACTAAATTTTATGGACGACCAACAGGCGCAAATCCAATCCTTACCTACTAATCTTTTTTTTAAAGTTCAAAACGGACCAATTTCTTCCCTTTAACTCGGTAACTATGGCGCTGCTACTAACAGCACATCTCTCATGAGGAAAATTGGCCACTGAACGGTGCTGGTCGTTTGTTGAACAGCCGCCGCCAAAACTCTAGCCGTACGCTAATATAAGGAAGCGGCACTGATAACAGGGTTATGCGGCGGTGGTTAACTAAGACAACCAGCGCAAGGTAGCAGCCAATCTTCCTCACTGACCTCGAACTTGAAAAACAAAATCCTGTATTGCTACAAAATCCAGTTTCTTCAGACCAATTTTTTACCTCAAAAACTACAACCTCTCGATCAAGCATTTCTAGACGACATTCAACGGGTTAAACACTACCCCAGTTAAGAAAATTATCCCACTAATACATTCAAATTCAATTTTAGACTTCTTGTTAATTAGAAATAATTGATAGTCGGAATCGAAAAGCGTTCATAGCGAAGTCAAATTAACACTCATGAAGCATTTAAATAACAATATAAACGTGCGAGAGTAACATGAACGTCGCAAGCGTGGTTGTGTAAGCAAATTTTCTTACAGAACCCATTATCTCTTACTTCCGAACCGACGTAAGTGAAACATTTTGCACGTGACGAAAATGAGGGAGGATGACGAAAAAAAAAAAAATACGGCGAAAGATTCTCCAATTAATTAGCCTTTATGCAGCATGTAATTCTACTTCCGGTAAAAGTTCCTTTTGATTCCTTATTGGGAAAAATCGGGGTCAATGATATAAATTACAAAAGAAAAATTCCTGCAGAACTTGCGTAACTGTAAAAAAAAGTTACAGTTTTTTTCATTTTGAGGATGATGGAGTATTTTCCACTTTGTTTAGGTCAACATTTTTTCCTTGGCTCCTTTCTTAAAGCCCGTTAACTTTTGACCCAAAGACAAACTCTTAATTTGTGACCTTAATGGAAAACCACGAATGAAAATATACTGTGGGCCGAAATTTTCCGGAGGAGTTCTATCATCTTTGACAAATTTCATTATGCAAAATGTACGCTTGAAAACGTTTCTAGGATAAGCTCGTCTACATGCCAAAAGCAAAGAATTACCCACGTAGAAAAAGATTTCAAACAAAAAGGTTCAAAAATTTTCAGAACAAGACGAAAAAATATGATATATTAAAATAAACGTTGCCTTCGGCGGGAAAAGAAACAGGTGAAACTGTTTCTTTTTTTTATTATTTAAAAAAAAAAACCTTTTCAATTTTCTGACAAAATACTGATATTTTTTTCCTAGAATGTTAAATACTCCCTCGAGTGACAGATGCTAATCAAATTTCTTTTCTGGACTTAACAGCGACACTAGCGCCATCCTCGAAACGATTGCACGGTTTTCCTCCAAACTAACAGTTAATTAGATGTGACCGAGTTCCATTCGAACAGAATTCTTTGAAAACTAACAAACACATCTCAAGTCTCAAGCCATTAAGCCAAACAAGATAAAATGGCTATCGAATAGTTATAAAGTCATCTAAGCCAGAAAGTAGTTCATTTTTTGATGGTGTAAAATTTTAAAACTGGTGGCAGCGGTCAAAATTGTTCAGCAACGCCTGATTGGACCAATCCAGCAATATTCTGCCTTAAACTCCTCGAATGCTCCAATGTTCTACTCTAGCTAGAAAGACAGCTATAGCCTTTTAGCAATTTAAGCCCAGCGTGGGTTTCTCCGTGTTTCCAGCACTTCTTTCACACATCTTTCAGGCAAAAAAACCGATTTTTAATCAAATGACTTCCGCCCTTTAAAAAATTCCCAATCTTATCAAATTCTCAAAAGAATTCCTTTAATCAAGACCAAATAAAAATCGGGTACAAAAGAAGAAAGATAAACAACGATGACATCGGATTAAACGAGGAAAATCCAAATTTTCCTCTTATATAAAATCCAAACATCCTACGCTGACAGATTTATATCAATAATGAATCAATCAATTGATCAATAAGAGGATCAATAACAATCGTAGTAGACAATGAGTAACGACATCAAGAAAAATGTCAGCGCTATTAATTTCCAACCCGAAGACGAAAAATCGTCGTCGATATTTTATTCTATTAAAAAAAATACTTGATTGACAAACGGCAATGTATAAAACATGAAAAAAAAACTACAGAAGCCACAGAATAAACCGAGGACCTGTTGAATCAAAAGATGTAAAAGGGAAATGACGGAGATGCCGGCAAAGAGCATACAACAGTATCGCGACCTTTTTTTTTTCTTCAAAAAAGAAAAATACTCGCATTATCAAAGCAAAGTTCTCCTTTAGTTTTTTATTTAATTTTTTTAATATACAATGATGATGAGGAAACGGTCGGGAAAATAGACACGAAATTACCCGCAAAATTTTCCCACGAACGGGGATTTTTTTATTTTTCTTTTCATGCTCGAATTAGGGGTATCATTAAGGGATTGAATAAAGGGTGAAAAAAAAACTTTTATTATGAGTTTTTATAAGGCATGAATATTTTATGACGTGATTAAATTTCGCCGGAATAGTACGAGCGATTTTTTTTAAAACGGAAAACTAATCTCGATTATAACTATGGCCACTTTTCAAATAAATGTAAATTAACTATGTCAAATGGGGACGGAAATCGATCATGGCGCAAAAACGATTTGGATGTTTGTTTTTATTCGGAAAATTTGATAAAAAAAATTTTTCTCGTGAAATATGAGTGAATAAGGGAGATGTTGGTTGTTTGAATGGGAAAAAAAACTGTTTGCAAAACGCGAGTTTTGTGTATTTAAAATCGAAAACATTATCACTTCGATTCATTTAGATAAACAATGGGAGAAACTGCGTTTCCATACTAGCTATTCATACAGTTTTAATTTAATTTTTAATAATTGTTCAATTCCAGGAAGGGGACATTGCAGAAAACGAAGTTGCGCATTTGAAATTACGGAAAGCGTGCCCAAAGCAAAAACTTGATTGCAAGGTTTTTTTTCCATTAATACAAACACGATTTTAGGCAAAATTTGGCACCAGCTCAAAAGCGAATTTAATATTTAGCCCATTGCCTACCGAAGGGTCGACCTTTAAGGGAAAAAAACGCCCAATTTAATCAAATCAGATTTCTACGAAGTCGAGTAGAATATAAATCTAAGATGGCAGAACTTTGGGTTTTTTTCGAACCCGAAAAATGAAAGCCCAGTTTGACTTTCTAACAGCCTTTTGGCTCAGCCGAAAATTAAAGTATTTTTCAAATCAATAAAAATTTCACATACAAAACAAGACAATAAAAAATAAATTATACTTGTGCCAACAATTGAAAGTCCTTCTAAACTGCGCTAAGTTGGACTTTGTCCGTGTTTCCTATTTTTCACAATTTCCTTTGACTGAAAGCTGCAGAAGATATCCTACACTCATTTTTTGATGCTTTCATAGCTTTACATCGCCAATATGCCGTTTCAATTTAACAAAACAAGCCCCTCGTTATAAATTCTTCAAACTCCTCTTTCGCAAAGAGCTATCGCTTTGTAACTAATCTACTTAATATCAGATCAACGTTCTCCCTTAAAGAGTTCTAACGTTACATCTTCAATACGAAAATGGAAAATGCCAGTGTATCGAATACCTTTCTAATGTTAAACTCATTCATATAGCACATTAGTTTATTTAAACTGAATGCTTCGAATCGTTTACATAAACGTATTATGAATCATGAACCCTGCAGTGAAGCTTATATTTAGAAAGAGTATTATGCACTTTGAAGTTCGTGGGAGTTAACGTCAAACCATTCGAAAGTTCCAGAGCTGCATCCATATTAATTAGCAACATTTCAAGGAATTGTATTACATATCCCTACAATATTTCTTTGGAAAATTTTCTTTTAATTTTGATATTGATCTCTTTAAGGAAGATTTCTCTTTTTATTTCGAATGTAATCCTAAAAAAGGTTTTGAAGACATTTTTTTTAGAAGTGTCGACTTGAGCTCTCGTTATGTTTTCACCGTTCTCGAATTTCTAATTTTTCAGAGGAAACTAGAATTCTGGAACTGTTTTATTTCAACTCTGAAAGGTCTTTCACCGCCTTGGGTAAAAATTCTAATGTCGCTGTAGTTCTGAGACCTTTGAGGTTTTAAAAATCATAATGAATAACTTAAAAAACCTGAGGGTATATTACATTACACTTTGGCGCAGTTAAGCTTCCATAGAGCGAAAATAGACAGAAAAAGAGACGAAATGAATGAAAAGATAAAACATTAATTTATTTAATATCAACTTAATCGTTCACTGACCCGACTCATTTAATTCATAAATCGGAATCAAACGAGATATATATCAGTTTGTAATAAATGTTTAAATCCGCTAAGGATGTTTCACTATGGTAGAATTCAGTGAAATTAAAAGAAAAAATGATGTCACGGTAAATGCTTTAGAAATACAGCATTCGCTTATTGATGGGGCGGATTGGTCCCTAAAATCGGTCTTAATTGACCCAAGGAATATACATTAAGGCAACGCAGGTGACGTAGCAACCATGCTCACATATGTTGGCGAGGGGCCCCTCGGGTCAAAGGAGTTTTAAATAAAAGAAGTATTTGGTTTTTAAACAAAAGGAATTGCGAAAAAATTCTGGGACCGAAGAGAGATTTATTTACTGGGGAATGAAGTTGAGCTCCACAGAGGAAATCAAAAGTCTAGTTGACACCGGCGTAGCAACCACGGAGTCGAAGGGGCCCTTTTGTCTTTCAGGAGGAAAGTAATTTTGCACTAGATACAAAGCTGTAAAATATTGAAGAAGAGACCTTAAGTAAACCTTCTGCGGAGGGCCCCCTCCTAGCATTGCTACGCCACTGCAACTGGGCAGCATTTAATCATTAGTGTAATCAAGGCACGTCGACTTCAGTGGACGGGTCATGAAGAACGTCACTGCGCTTTCATTGAGGCAGGTTCTGGATGGACGCCCTAAAAGTCCAAAGCCTCTGGGCATAGGCCGTAGCTTCATTGAATCGCGCTCTATGGGTGAGCTGCAGACCAACCGGCTGTAGACGCTCTACATGTCAATTCTGAGACTTTCTGTCAAACATGTCAAGACTGAGACTGAGACTTTCT